>NC_069411.1:63838154-63854004 GCF_026875155.1 Cherax quadricarinatus
CCCTGCCTGCATGGGCCCATGGGCCCGCTCAGTGTTCCTTCTTTCTTATGTTATTTCTTATGTTCTTATGTAGTTAGTCTAAAGCCTCCTTGTTCATCTGCTATCCTACTCTCTCCGTCTTACTCTTAATTCTTTCAATAATAACTCTAACATACACTTTACCAGGTATACTCATCAGACTTATTCCCTATAATGTTTGCACTCTCTTTTGTTCCCTTTGTCTTATACAAAGGAACTAACTATGCACGCTCTCTGCCAACCCCTAGGTACCTTACCCTCTTCCATTTCATTTATTAAATAATAGCACCAACCACTCCAAAATTATATCCCCTCCTGCTTTTAACATTTCTATCTTTATCCCATCAATCCCAGCTGCCTTACCCCCTTTCATCTACCCACTGCCTCAAGAACTTCCCTCACATTCACAACTGACTCTTCCTCACTCCTACAAGGCGTTATTCCTCCTCTCCCTATACACGAAATCACAGCTTCCCTATCTTCATGAACATTTAACAATTCCTCAAAATATTCCCTCCATCTTCCCAATACCTCTAACTCGACATTTAATAACTCTCCTCTCCTACTTTTAACTGACAAATCCATTTGTTCTCTAGGCTTCCTCAACTTGTTAATCTCACTCTAAAACTTTTTCTTATTTTCAACAAAATTTGTTTATAACATCTCATCTACTCTCTCATTTGCTCTCTTTTTACATTGCTTCACCACTCTCTTAACCTCTCTTTTTCTTAAAATATGTATTACATATAACTAAACTCCTTTCTATACAAAGTTCAATCAAAGGGCTCCCATTATCATTTACACCTGGCACCCCAAACTTACCTACCACACCCTCTCTAAATGTTTCTCCTACTTTAGCATTGAGGTCCCCTACCACAATTACTCTCTCACTTGGTTCAAAGGGTCCTATACATTCGCTTAACATCTCCCAAAATCTCTCTCTCTCCTCTACACTCTTCTCCAGGTGCATACCAGCTTATTATGACCCACTTTTCGCATCCAACCCTTATTTTAATCCACATAATCTTTGAATTTACACATTTATATTCCCCCTTCTCCTTCCATAACTGATCCTTTAACATTATTTCTACCTCTTCCTTAATGCTCTCTCAGATACTCCTGTCTTAATCCCATTTATTTCTCCCCACTGAAACTCGCCTACCCCCTTCAGCCTTGTTTCGCTTAGGTCCAGGACATCCAACTTCTTTCCATTCATAACTTCAGCAATCATCTCTTTCTTATCACCCGCACTACATCCACGCACATTCAATCATCCCAGTTTATAAAGTTTTTCTTCTTCTCTTTTTTTAGTAAATGTGTACAGGAGAAGGGGTTACTAGCCCATTGCTCCCGGCATTTTAGTCGCTTCAAACGACACGCATGGCTTACGGAGGAAAGATTTTTTTCCAGTTCCCCATGAAGAATAATGGAAATAAAGAAGACCAAGAGCAATTAAGAAAATGAAGAAAAACCTAGATGTGTGTATGTACATTTATGCACGTACATGCCTGTGTAGTGTAACCCAAGTGTAAGTAGAAGTAGCAAGATATACCTGTTATCCAGCGTGTTTATGAGACAGAAAAAGACACCAGTAATCCTACCATCATGTACAACAGTTACAGATTTCTGTTTCAGAGTCACCTGGCAGGACGGTAGTACCTCCCTGGGTGGTTGCTGTTTACCAACCTACTACCTACCTACATACCTATGCACACACACACACACACACACACACACACATATGTATATATATATATATATAATATATATATATATATAATATATATATATATATATATATATATATATATATATGTATATATATATATATATATAAATATATATATATATATATATATATATATATATATATATATATAATATATATAATATATATATAATATATATATATATATATATATATATATATATGCAATAAGATCACAGTAAACAGATGATTTCAGAATATGCGAAACAACCACTGTGAAAGAATAGAGAAATTCCAAGTGCTTTCATGACTACTCACATTATCAAGAAACAATGAAAGTAATGCATCAGAGGAAGGCACATAAAGGGTCTAGCCCACACCTAACTATCAAATCCCACAACAAAGCAACACCTGACGCGCGACTCATAAGAAAGGGAACACTGCAGCAGGCTCGCTGGCCCAACTAGACAGGTCCTTCACACAACCCACCAACAAACTATTCTACCCAAGAATTATGAATTTTAAAATTTATTATTTGTCCAATGTATTATTAAATTCTTCCCAAATTCTATTAATTATAAATGGATCTAATTTATATAAACCAAAGGAAATATTCATATTATTGTCAAAACTGCTTTTTATGAAACAAGATTCAATTATATTCCTGTCGACCATGGACTTGCTTGATACAACTTTCTCAACTTTTTGAAAATCAATTGGATGGTTAAAATCTCTCAAATGAATAAATAGAGCATTGGAATCTTGTCCAGTTCTAATGATATTTTTATGTTGTTTTAATCTAAGATCGAGACTTTTACCAGTTTGACCATAATAAACTTTATCGCAAATTTTACAAGGAATCTTATAGACACATCCGTCAGCATTTTGGGGGGAATTCTTTATCAAAAGTTTTTTTTTTCCTGTATCAAGATTTTTAAATACAACTTTAATATTAAAAGTCTTAAGAAGAGAAAGCATATTAGCCAAGTTTTCATGGTAAGGGAGAACCAACATATTTTTAGCTGAATAAGGTTGGTTGTCCCTTTTTGGATTGTAAAAAGTATTTCTAGCAATTTTAAAAGATTTATCAATTACGTTTCTTGGGTATTTCAAATCATTACCTATTTCATAAATTTTGGATATTTCCTCATCTATGAACTCTGGACTACAAATACGTAAATCTCTCAAAAACATTGATGAGAAAACAGACAGTTTAACTCTATCTTGATGTGAAGAATAATAGTGGACATTGGAACAGATATTTGTAGGTTTTCTGTAAATTTTAAATTTGAATTCATTATTACCCTTAATAATTAAAACATCTAGAAAAGGCAATGAGTTATTTTCTTCAAACTCAACAGTAAAGTTATAGAATGGGCTAAGCTATTTAATTTCCCAAGGAAATGGTGTATATCTACATTCTTGGGCATAAGACACAAAATATCATCAACATATCTGAACCATTTAGCTCTATTAGGGAGGATTGTGTTAAGCAACCTTGTTTCAAAAAATTCCATGTACAGGTTACTAAGAACAGGTGTAAGAAAATTTCCAATTGCCATTACTCAGAAATTTGGTATGGCAATGGGAAATCCTCTTTCACCTGTTCTTAGTAACCTATACATGGAATTTTTTGAAACAAGGCTGCTTAACACAATCCTCCCTAATAGAGCTTAATGGTTCAGTTATGTTGATGATATTTTGTGTCTTATGCCCAAAAATGTAGATATACACCATTCCTTGGCAAATTAAATAGCTTCCCCTTTCTAAAACTTTACTTTTGGGTTTGAAGAAAAAAACCATGCCTTTTCAATTTTTTAATATTAAAGGGTAATAAGAATTAAAAATTTAAAATTATATTAAAAATATATATATATAATATATATATATATATAAAAATTTTATATAATATATTAAATAAATAATATATAATAATATATATATAAAATATATATATATATATATATTAATATATATAAAAAAAAATATATATATTATATAATTATATATAAATAATATATATATTTATTATATATAAAATATATATATAAATATAATTTAGTATAGTACCATTCCTAGTAACCAGTCACCATATCCATGTACCAGTAGATGCCCCCCAAAAAAACCAACCATCTTGTGAATCAATGACTGTATTCTATTGCTGCTGACCATAGCGGGATTTAAAAAACCCTCACCCGGGGCACTATAGTCATCGTATTGGGGGAAAGGGAAGAGGCATGGGCTGTGGCGTTTTCCCTACTTCCCGATAAATATTATAGTACTACCACCTCAATATTTTTTCCCCATCCACGTACAAAACCCCCATGACAAATGGTGGCAGCGGGGGATGGTTTTTAAGGGGTTTTTCAGACGTTAGAAGACGTTTGGGGGTTCCAGCGGGTCAGAGTAAACCGTGCCACCCCCCACTACCCCATCTTCTCCACTGGTCGCCCTGCCTGCAACCTGTTTACAGCCGTTTTTTTTCAAGTTTCCTGGTTTAGTTCGGGTGCTAATTGCTTCAATCTCCGGGGGGTTGCCCCGGGATTTTGAAATTTAAGCCGTCAAAACCCAGACTGGGGAAGTAACGCCAGCCCACCCCCTGCCTCAGCCTACCATCCACCCTTCTCCTGTCTCCACCTGCCCCTTTCAGCGTGTGAAAATGTTAAAAACGTCTTCCAGCGCCTTTCTCGGGGGTTAACCAGTCAGCCAGCCCAATTTTCCTAACCCACGAGAGGAGAAAAAGCCACGAAAAGTTCCTCTAAAAGTATTGCCCTCATATATCCTTGTGTTTGGATGCGGGTAAGAGTGGTCTTTCATCCCTGTGGCATTGTGATTTAGTTAAGCCACCTTTGTGGGGGGTGGAAGTGAAAGGCAGTGAGAGCACACGGGGCCCAAGTTTGTTCCTCTGCCCCCCCCCCCACCACCCCCACTATTCACTCATCTATTTTGGGGGGTTTTTCCCCCCTTGTACCGGTCCTAGTACTTTTTTGGCTCCATAATTGGTCAAGAGTTTTGAGCTGAGCGCCAACGATAAACCATTTATTAAGTTCACCGAGAAAGGGGCGCTTTTTCTCCCGACAACATGTGAGTGAAGGAGGCATAACATCAGCACAGGACTCTTCTCCTCTCACAGCATCCCCTCTACTCCAATTTCATGATAATTTTCTAGGACATTTTCCTGTTTAAAACTTTTGCGTTGGAGACATTTACGTGAATTTCTTTTTCTCTAAGCCTTGTGTTTTCAGCGAGACCATGTTCTTTGACTCATTTTTTTTTGCAATATTTTTCAGTTTTCGCTCATCTTTGGTTTCATTTTTTATAATTTTTATCTTTTTTTTATGCTTCTCTTGTGTGTATATTATTCTGTAGGTCCCAGCATCACTTCGTGTGAAATTTTTAAATTTTTTTTTTATTTTATCTTGTTTCTTTCAGCATTGTATCTCCATTTTTTGTCGTATACCAAATTCCATTTTTTCGTGAATCTTTTTTTCCATATGCCACAGGTCCCCATCCCGATCTTTTCGCAGACTTGTGTACCTTTTATTTTTCCCACATTTTTTTGTCTATCAGTCACAGCAAGATTTTTTGTAAGAAAACTAAAAAAAAATAAGTGAATAGTTTGTGCCCCGCCACTTGCAATGTTGTGTGCCCCCCCATTTTAGTTTTTTTGGCCCGCCATTTGTACGTTTTGGGCCCACCACTTGTAAGTGTTGTGTGCCCTGCCACTTTAAGTTTTGGGTGCCCGCCACTTGAAAGGTTGTGTGCCCCCCACTTGTAAGTGTTACCTTCCTTTTTTTGTTTCTTGTTTTTATTTTTATTCATTTTTTTTTCATTTTTTCTTTGAAAAAATTTCACTTTTAGGTAATTTCAATTTCTTTTTTAACAAAAGTGTTTTCTTATCTGTTTGAGTAAATTTTTTTGTCTAATTTACTTAAAGAGAAAAGTGTTCAATCAGTTTTTCTTCAATTTTTTTTTTTTTTTTTTTAAAAATTTCTTTTCCCCATGTAACTTTTTTTTGCTGCAGTGTTTAATTTCACCCCTTATTTGTTCCCTTTGTTCTGCAGTGAATTATTTTGTTGCATTGTTCGCATGAATTTTTTTGTTGCACTTGTTCGGGCAGTAAATTTATTTTGTGCTTTTTGTTCTGCATGAATTTTTTTGTTGCACTTTTTCTGCATAAATTTATTTTTTTGCACTTTCTGCAGTGAATTTTTTTCTTTTATTGATTTTTTTTAGCATTACAAATTCTCAGTTCAATTTTTTGAGTCTTGTTTTTCACTTTATTATTTTCCCTTTGTCTTTGCTTTATTTTTTAATTTTTGTTATGCTTTTCTTAGAAAAATTTAAAATTTTCCCATTTACCTCTGTTGCATACAATTTAGGATTTTTTTTTTATACTTTTTAACTTTGATTTTCCAATTTTTAAATTATTTAAATTTCTTTATTACAAGAGTACAGACAGCCATTTGCTTTAATTCAGTCCCCAGTAATTTTTTTTACTTGTAAATTTCAATGTATTTTTTTTTATCTTTCCGCATCCTTTACATTGATTGTTCTTCCCTTTTGCATGTATTTTAGACTTTTTTTTATTTACTTCTCAAATAGTTGCATCTCTTTTTTTTTAATTTAACTTTTTTATATCTTTTTTATTTTTCTTTTTTTTTCCCTTTATTTGTTCTTGTAAACCTTCTTTGCCTTATGTCTCACATATCGTAAGTAACTTTGTGAATGTCGCACTCAACCTCTCAGCTACGCTGCTCCTGTCATCATCCTCACATTTCCTTTAGGGACTGACAGACCACCCAACACTGAGACATTACATTTTTTCTCTGATTCCCTTGAGCGTTACCTTTATTAAAGGGCCATGTACATAGTCTTAAAGCATGGTTTACTGCCATTGTTCTCATGTTAATGCCTAGTTGAAGGTCCCCCTTTCGGGGAAATTATAATTTCAAAAAGCTCTTCATCGATCCCCTGCTGCGTTCATTTTTTTTTGATCTCCTTTGATAGCGAGACTTCAGAATCTTACTAATGGTCACAATATGAGGAACTGATTCGTTCTTTCCTCGCCCAAAAAAACAGCTGATCCAATGTCGTTCTTAGGGAACATGAATGCACACCCAGACAAGAATCGTAGGTGCATTTGCTGTTAATTAGAAAAAACTTTTACATCATTTATAAAGCTGCCCAGTCCCCACTTTTGTCCCTGACGGGAAAACCATCCAAAATCTTTTTTCAAAAAAAGCGTTTTGGGGAGCAAAAAGAACAACCGCCTCTTCCGGGGGGCTTATAGGCAAATCCCCCAACTGTGACGAGGAACCCCTTACAGGCCTAAATCTTACTTTCCTTGTCCCCCCCAGGGTATTTTCCCATGTACAAAAGAAATTTCACACCTATGCCCAGTCTGACCACCCTTGTTTGGCCACAGAGAAAAAACTGGTCGTCAAACCCTCGCAGGTCACCAAGGCCAGTTACAATCATTTTAAACCCCTGTTTTCAAACATTCAGTAACCATAGTCAGCGGACTTTTACAAATGGTTTTTCCCGGGGGCCTGTTTCAATTAAATTTTCCGAAGCACCCCCAAGGCGTCGTGCTGATGAGATACCAGTCAGATCTTCCCCAAAATGCTTACATAGAAACTGGACATCCCCATCGAGTGCAATGCCTTTTACAACCTTTAGTACTCTAGGGCTTTTTCCCTGGCCGTTCCAAAAAGCAGAACCCCGGGGAAACAGACATCGTGGTTCTCAAAAAACCAAACCCGGTCAATTTTTCCAATTCGGGGGGAAATTCGAGCGCCCCATCAAACCGCCCAGGTGACTAGGTGATAAGAGACACCATCCCCCCGTTCACAATTCCTTTGAAGCCTTTTAAGAGTCCGAAATGACAATCCTGCTAATGAAGTTCTTAAATCGCTCTACGAGAGATTTTGGGATGAAATGGGAACAAAACTTTTCTGATGACAATCCACCTTTTTGTTTGCACATAACTTCCAATGCAACCCTACACCCCATATCAAGCTCGTTCATAATGCCCCGTTCTTTGTTCATGGACTCTGGGTGCAAATCAATATACAGTCTATTTGTTTTTGGGATAACATTACGACATGCCTTCTCGTAAACCGACTCATGTGCCTCCCCTTTGGGAGAGCTGGTTCTCAAACCGCGTGTCCGAGGTCGATTCCCTCACTTTTTCTATCCAAGGTAGAGACTTCACGCTTCCTTCCTTGTTTTCGCCGATTACTTTTTCCCGGGACCTTCTACTGGGGTTTGCTTTCCCTCGAGACTTACGCATTGTGCTCGACCCTTATCGATGGCATGCCCAAAATTTATGACTTGATCCCACCCTTTTGGGGGTTTCAGCTTGGATCCGAGATCTGCCATACTGCCACAGAGTACGACATTTGAATTTAAATCCACAGGGCCCGTGCATTTTCCAGTACGACCCAAGGGGGTCAGGCCTTGTGATCCTTCACCCTGTCTTTTCCTGCAACTTCAGACTTGCAAGATAGTGGCCCTTACCCCAAGTTCCGAGGACGCTCGACTACCTGAGTGCTGACCTATCCCCCCAATGTTTCTATTCAAGTAGTATTTCTCCCCAGGGGGCCCTTTTCGGAAAACAATTACTTGCAACTATAATGCCATCCTTGTTTTATGTTACATGCCCCCGCGAAAGACTTTCTGTCCAGTTAGTGCCCCCCACTAAGTGCTGTTGTTGGGGTATTTTCCAGATGGGAAAACGCCAGTTTGACGTGATTTCCCGCAAAGTAAAAGGTCTATTGTTGAACCATCCTTACGGGTAAGGAAAGTAAAATCCTTTCTTCCTACTAACACTTTTGTCACAGTGTTCGTCTCAGAGCAAAAACCAATCTTGTTGACCTTTTTCATACCTTACCCCTTCAAGTAGAGATGATGTCACCTGACCCCTGGGTCAGTGCTATTTTCCCACCGGGGAGACCCTTTCCCCTCACTGGATCAATCGTTCCACCATTGAGGAGAAAACATAGCTCCCTCTGACTTCCCAATGAAGTCAAGCGTTTTTTTGACTCTGTGAACAAACGTCGTAAAGCCCTTGCCTTTCCCGGTGAGAAGAGGTATAAAGAACCATTTTCCCATCGTGTTTCCCCCTTTAACCTGGGCGACCTATCTTATACCTGTGACGAAGCCTCTTCACAATTTTCTGTCGCGAAAATTGATCAACAAAAGCTTGATGATGGGGTTATTGCACCTACAATTCACCTTGGAATGCGCCCTTGATCCTAGTACCTAAAAGGAGGTACTTGGCGCCCATGATTGACTTTAGAATTAAATGTGAAAACATCCCAATCGCTTTTCCCCCTTCCTGTACTGGGGATCTTTAACAAACATCGGAGATAACAAAGCTTTTTAACCCCGGGCTGTTACAAGGGTTTTTTGGGAAGTCCCTCTTCACGAGGGCACCCCAAAAGCAACTGCATTCTCCACCCACAGGTCATTACACTTCCTCTGTTGGCTTTGATTTCAATCCCCCCCCACACGTTCTCAAAGGGTCATGCTAATATCTTAAGGTCTCAAGGTAAGCACTTATGGTACTTAAGACGTAATATCATGCAAAGACGTGGTACACACTTGAAAAGACTTGATGAGTACTTGGTAACTGAAGAAACCAAATTTTAAAAATCAAACGCTAAATGTCAATTTTTTAGACAGAAAATTAAGTTTCTTGGTCACGTAGTCACTCCTAGAGGGGTTTTTCGGGCGACCAAAGAAAGTAAATGCAGTACAAATTTTTTTCCAAAACCCCAAACTGCTGATGCGTAAAATCCTTTGGGGGCTTACAGGTTTTTATAATCTTTCATTTCCAAATTTTTCTTTTATAGCTGCCCTAACTGAGTTGCTTAAGAAAGATGCTCCTTTGTTTTTGGGCCTTTTTCCCTCAAGAAAGAGCATCCAAAATCTAAAAAAAAGTAACATCGCTCCAAATTTTTTAAATTTGACTCTGACGCTAGTTCAATTTGGGAAGGTGCCGTACTACTCAGAAGACTGATGGGAAGTACAACGAGCATTTGCTAGGCCCAGTCCTTCGAAGGCTGAACGAATTATACAGTAACGGAGCAAGAAGCTTTGCAAATAGGTCTTTTAAAGCACTTCCCCCAAAACATTTTTTATAGTACTCTGTTCATGTCTTGACAGACCCCGCTCCACTGTACCTTTATTTTAGAACAAACAACCACGGGGAAGGGTTTGCCAAGGACCTTTACTACCAAAGTTCAATCCCAAATTTGAACACTTCCTGGGAAGCAAATGTAGTTGCAATGCCTTTTTCACACATTGTATAGTAACGCAGACCTCCATTTAGTGGGTGAAAATGTAAAGAATGCTCAACGAACGATCCCCTGTTTTCCCGGTGTATTCGATTCCTGCTCAGGAAGATCTTATTCTTACTGTTAAGCCACCAGCACCCATCAGGATTGTCATGAACCAAGAATTACTGACGAACAGCCGAGTTGGGTACCCTAGCAGAAGATTTTACCATTAGTAATTTCCCCAGTTACTGTAAATTTGCCTTAACCCAGTTCACGATGTACCAGGTGTTGCGCACCCTGGTATGGACATTCGTAAAAAAAGCCAGATTGAAAAAACTTTTTCCTCGAGGGGAAAGATATTTCGAGTATGTTAAGAAATGTAGTGCTCAGCAAAATAAAGGTAAGCTAAAGGGCCAATCCAATCCAAGTATTCCAAAACCCCTACGAAACCCTGGGAAAGGGGTTGCGCTAGTTTTTTAACTAATTTCCAAAGTCCCTCCGGCAAAAAAACACTATTGTTATGGTAGACCATTTTTACCAGATATGTAGAGTTTTTATTGCAGATAAACGCCCAGACATTAGTAAAGCGTTTAAAGACGCAACTGCAGGCAACCACCCCTAATCCCCCAGTAACAATAATGGAGGTGAATTTTGTAATGAGATTTTTGAAAATTTGTGCACCTTGACAAGACTCAAACCACCATTTTTCCTCATCATCCTGCAGCAATGGGTTCGGAACTACCAAAAGAAGTACTTGATGTCTTGAGAGCCCATCAACCCAACATGAAACTGGGGGTGAAGTTAAAAATACCAATTCAGATTTTTCCCAAAATTTCACATGAGTTACCAGGCAACAGAGTTTGATCCTCCCAGAGATGACACCCCTTTTGCATATTCAATCTCACCCTAGCAGAGTTGGGTTTAAAATTTAAATAACCGTAAAAATGAATAATTACAGATCAACTTTCAGTGTTTAAAATTTTTTTTTTTGTTTAAAATTTTCTCCGAATTCTGAGAATTAACATCTAGATTTGATGCACCGAATCTCCTTTCGTTAAACACTTCTTTTTTTGTAATTTCCTTCCTCAGATCCAGATCACATGAATACAATCGATCGATCAGGCAAAAATGACAGCCCATCATCGCTCCAGGGGCCCAAACCATGGAATCTGTTTCATCAAGAACGCAAGAAGCCCCTATCAGACCTTTTTTCCCTCCTAGGAGAGGGATGGGCACAGGGGGCGTCCCACAGTTACTAAAAAAACAGACATAGCCCCCACTCCACAAAGGGGGCAGTAAAACAACAGCAAAGAACTACAGACCAATAGCACAACATCCCATACAAAAAAAACTTTGAAAGGTCCAAGAAGCAAGATCACCACCCCTCTAGAAGCCCATCATTCACAACCCAGGGGAACATGGGTTTTGAAAAGGCGCTCCTGTCTGTCTCAACTATGGATCACTACGACAAGGCCAAATGCCTAAAACAAAAAAATGCAGAAATATAACGACTTTTCAAAAGCCTTTACAAGTGTGACCATGGCGTAATAGCGCACAAAATGCGTGCTAAAGGAAAACAGGAAAAGTCGGTCGATGGATCTATAATTTCCTCACTAACTGAACACAGAGAGTAGTCGTCAACAGAGTAAAGTCCGAGCAGCTACGGTGAAAAGCTCTGTTCCACAAGGCACAGTACTCGCTCCCATCTTGTTTCCTCATCCTCATATCCGACATAGACAAGGATGTCAGCCACAGAACCGTGTCTTCCTTGCAGATGACACCCGAATCTGCATGACAGTGTCTTCCATTGCAGACACTGCAAGGCTCCAGGCGACATCAACCAAAATCTTTCAGTGGGCTGCAGAAAACAATATGAAGTTCAACGATGAGAAATTTCAATTACTCAGATATGGTAAACATGAGGAAATTAAATCTTCATCAGAGTACAAAACAAATTCTGGCCACAAAATAGAACGAAACACCAACGTCAAAGAACCTGGGAGTGATCATGTCGGAGGATCTCACCTTCAAGGACCATAACATTGTATCAATCGCATCTGCTAGAAAAATGACAGGATGGATAATGAGAACCTTCAAAACTAGGGAGGCCAAGCCTATGATAGACACTCTTCAGGTCACTTGTTCTATCTAGGCTGGAATATTGCTGCACACTAACAGCACCTTTCAAGGCAGGTGAATTGCCGACCTAGAAAATGTACAGAGAACTTTCACGGCGCGCATAACGGAGATAAAACACCTCAATTACTGGGAGCACTTGAGGTTCCTGAACCTGTATTCCCTGGAACGCAGGAGGGAGAGATACATGATTATATACACCTGGAAAATCCTAGAGGGACTAGTACCGAACTTGCACACGAAAATCACTCACTACGAAAGCAAAAGACTTGGCAGACGATGCACCATCCCCCAATGAAAAGCAGGGTGTCACTAGCACGTTAAGAGACCATACAATAAGTGTCAGGGGCCCGAGACTGTTCAAACTGCCTCCCAGCACACATAAGGGGGATTACCAACAGACCCCAGGCAGTCTTCAGCTGGCACATGGACAAGCACCTAGAGTCAGTTCCTGATCAGCCGGGCTGTGGCTCGTACGTTGTTTGCGTGCAGCCAGCAGCAACAGCCTGGTTGATCAGGCTCTGATCCACCAGGAGGCCTGGTCACAGACCGGGCCGCGGGGGCGTTGACCCCCGGAACTCTCTCCAGGTAAACTCCAGGAAAACTCTATTGTGTAATCCCAATGTTGAGTTTCATTCGATGAGTTGTGCTATATCATTCCTTGTAATGCGTTACAGTTTTAATACAGTTCAATTACGTAAGCTTCCATTCCAATATTCTACTTATGTATGTTATAATGTTCAATTGTTGTGTACTTTGACATTGTATAGAATCAGCCCAAGCCGTACACCTGCCATCTCTAGTTTGTAGTAGCTGTATGTCGAGACGACATACGTTAGCGTCGCCGAGCTCTCAGTAGTAGTACCAGTTCCTAGTAACCAGTTACCAGTAACCAGTGTACCAGTAGATGACTCACTACCAACCGTCTGTGTGAATCTTTGGGACTGTATTCATATTGCTGCTGACCATATCAGGATTTCAAACACCCTCACCCCATAGGCACTATAGGTCAGTCGTAGTTAGGGAGCAGAGAGAGGCAGGTCGGCTGTTGGCGCTTTCCATACTTCCCGATATATATTATATGTACACCACTCCCGTGAGTTTTTTACCCATCCACGTATCGAAAACCCAAACATGACATATATGAAATATATAATTATTTAATTTTTTTAAATTACCACACTGGCCGATTCCCACCAAGGCAGGGGGGGCCCAAAAAAAGAAAAAACTTTCACCCATTCACCCCCATCACTGTCTTGCCAGAAGGGTGCTTTACACTACAGTTTTAAACTGCAACATTAACACCCCTCCTTCAGAGTGCAGACACTATACTTCCCATCTCCAGACTCAAGTCCGGCCTGCCGGTTTCCCTGAACCCCTTCATAAATGTTACTTTGCTCACAACTCCAACAGCACGTCAAGTATTAAAAACAAACTTGTCTCCATTCACTCCTATCAAACACCTCACAAAAATGCCTGCTGGAAGTCCAAGCCCCTCGCACAAAAAACCTCCTTTAACCCCCTCTCTCCAACCTTTCCCCAGGCCGACTCCTACCCCGCCTCCTTCCACTAACAGACTGATACACTCTTGAAGTCATTCTGTTCGCTCCATTCTCTCTACATGTCCGAACCACCTCAACAACCCTTTCCCCAGCCCTCCCGGAAAAAACATTTTTGGTAATCCCGAACATCCTCCTAACTTCCAAACTACGAATTCTTTGCATTAATTCACACCACACATTGCCCTCAGACATGACATCTCCACTGCCTCCAGCCTTCTCCTCACTGCAACATTCATCACCCATGCTTCACACCCATATATGTTCTTTGTCTCCACAGACTCCTAAGTGCACCACTCACCCTTTTCCCCTCGTCAATTCTATGATTCACCTCATCTTTCAAGACCCATCCGCTGACACGTCCACTCCCAAATATCTGAAACATTCACCTCCTCCATACTCTCTCCCTCCAATCTGATATCCAATCTTTCATCACCTAATCTTTTTGTTATCCTCATAACCTTACTCTTTCCTGTATTCATTTTAAAAAATTTTCTTCTTTTACATACCCTACCAAAATTTCATCCCCAATCCCTGCAACTTCACTTCAGAATCTCCCAAAGGGCACACCCGTCATCAGCAAAGAGCAACTGTGACAACTCCCACTTTGTGTGTGGATATATATATATATATATATAAATAAAATATATAAAAATATAAAATAATTTTATATATATATAATATATATTATATATAATATATATATAATAATATATTTAGTTTTTGACGATTTAGTGAACCCTTAAATTCTATACGAATTATTACCTGAGCTTTATCCAATGTGCTTAAAATTCAGTCTTGGTCAAGTATTATTAAGTTCATGGAATATCTTACAAGTGCAGATACCATCTGCTTCTTTTGATCGGCTTCAAATTTTCAACACTTGTATATGCTACTTAGAAGTCTGGTGTTGTTAGTGGAGTGTGCTTTTAGGCGCCATATTGAGTTTTAATCTAGAAATGGTATAAGTTTATTCTATTGTAATATTCTGCTTTGATGATGAGCTCTTGATCCATGCAACGGGATTTATCTTCCCCTTCCTTGGATCGAATGTGAATGCCTCCCATATCACAGGCAGTGTACTCACCTAATTGTAGTTGCAGGGGTCGAGACAACTGGCCCATTCCTGTTCAGTGCTTACCTCTGAATAAAATAAATCTTTAATGATTATTCATCTAATAAAATGAAAAAAAATATTCTTTGACTTTAGGCTGTGTAGGCGCAAATTTAGTTGGATTCTGTACATTAAATGGAGAAAGCCTCTTCAGGTCGATTTAAAACTTTTATTGCTGAGGTGTTTTCCTTAGAGTTCGTTTTATTTTAGGTTGAGTTATTTTCATTTTGCCAATTTTATTAAGAAAATTTGTTTCCGTGAAATAAATGGAAAATATCTCACAAAATATCTCACAGAATATCTCACAGAATATCTTGCTGCTAATTTTGTCAAGGTTGGGAAGCAAAGTAATCACAGTACTAGAGAAAGCTAACACAAATTTGTATTACTCACAGTCAGCAGCCAGGCTTCAAATACCTTTCATTGTACAACAATAAAGGAATGGAACCTTTACGTGTCAGAGCCAGTCATAGCATGAGTCAGTTCAAGAAGAGTGCCAGACGGTGCCAGGTGCCAGACGGTGCCTGGTGCCTGACGGTGCCAGGTGCCAGACGGTGCCAGGTGGATGTTGCCACAGAAAGGGAGGAGAATTATTTTTTATATTTACTTAACACACATACCTGGAGTATACCTGTTGAGGGTTTTGGGGGTCAACGCCCCCGTAGCCAGGTCTGAGACCAGGCCTCATGGTGGAAAAGGGTCTGGTCGACCAGGTTGTTACTGCTGGCCGCACGCAAACTGACGTACAAATCACATCCCAGTAGGTCAGGTATTGACTTCAGGTGCATGTCCAGTACCATCTTGAAGACAGCCAGGGGTCTATTGGTAATCCCCCTTATGTATGCTGGGAGGCAGATGAACAGTCTTGGGTCCCGGACACTTACTGTGTTGTCTCTCAGTGTACTCGGTACTCGTGGCACCCCTGCTTTTCATCGGGGGAATGTTGCATGTCGTGCTGAGTCTTTTGCTTTCATATGGACGATTTCCGTGTGGGAAGTTTTTGGACCCCTCCCCCTTTTTTAAAATTTTT
>NC_069411.1:63854504-63902620 GCF_026875155.1 Cherax quadricarinatus
AGCAATATGAATACAGTCATTGATTCCACAGATGGTTGGTAGTGGGTCATCTACTGGTAAAACTGGATACTGGTGACTGGTTACTAGGAACTGGTACTACTACTAAGATATATATATATATATATATATATATATATATATATATATATATATATATATATATATATATATATATATATATATATATTTTATATATTATATGTATATATATATATATATATATATATATATATATATATATATATATATATATATATATATATTTTATATATATTTATTTATAATATATATATATATATATATATATATATATATATATATATATATATATATATAATTTTTATATATATTTTTGAATTCATTATTACCCTTAATAATTAAAACCTCTAGAAAAGGCAATGAGTTATTTTCTTCAAACTCAACAGTAAAGTTTATAGAATGGGCTAAGCTATTTAATTTGCCAAGGAAATGGTGTATATCTACATTTTTGGGCATAAGACACAAAATATCATAAACATAACTGAACCATTAAGCTCTATTAGGGAGGATTGTGTTAAGCAGCCTTTTTTTTCAAAAAATTCCATGTATAGGTTACTAAGAACAGGTGAAAGAGGATTCCCATTGCCATACCAAATTTCTGAGTAATGGCAATTGGAAATTTTCTTACACCTGTTCTTAGTAACCTGTACATGGAATTTTTTGAAACAAGGTTGCTTAACACAATCCTCCCTAATAGAGCTAAATGGTCAGATATGTTGATGATATTTTGTGTCTTATGCCCAAGAATGTAGATATACACCATTTCCTTGGGAAATTAAATAGCTTAGCCCATTCTATAACTTTACTGTTGAGTTTTGAAGAAAATAACTCATTGCCTTTTCTAGATGTTTTAATTATTAAGGGTAATAATGAATTCAAATTTAAAATTTACAGAAAACCTACAAATATCTGTTCCAATGTCCACTATTATTCTTCACATCAAGATAGAGTTAAACTGTCTGTTTTCTCATCAATGTTTTTGAGAGATTTACGTATTTGTAGTCCAGAGTTCATAGATGAGGAAATATCCAAAATTTATGAAATAGGTAATTTATTTGAAATACCCAAGAACGTAATTGATAAATCTTTTAAAATTGCTAGAAATACTTTTTTTAAAAATCCAAAAAGGGACAACCAACCTTATTCAGCTAAAAATATGTTGGTTCTCCCTTACCATGAAAACTTGGCTAATATGCTTTCTCTTCTTAAGACTTTTAATATTAAAGTTGTATTTAAAAATCTTGATACAGGAAAAAAAAAACTTTTGATAAAGAATTCCCCCCAAAATGCTGACGGATGTGTCTATAAGATTCCTTGTAAAATTTGCGATAAAGTTTATTATGGTCAAACTGGTAAAAGTCTCGATCTTAGATTAAAACAACATAAAAATATCATTAGAACTGGACAAGATTCCAATGCTCTATTTATTCATTTGAGAGATTTTAACCATCCAATTGATTTTCAAAAAGTTGAGAAAGTTGTATCAAGCAAGTCCATGGTCGACAGGGAAAATAATTGAATCTTGTTTCATAAAAAGCAGTTTTGACAATAATATGAATATTTCCTTTGGTTTATATAAATTAGATCCATTTATAATTAATAGAATTTGGGAAGAATTTAATAATACATTGGACAAATAATAAATTTTAAAATTCATAATTCTTGGGTAGAATAGTTTGTTGGTGGGTTGTGTGAAGGACCTGGGCTAGTTGGGCCAGCGAAGCCTGCTGCAGTGTTCCCTTTCTTATGAGTCGCGCGTCAGGTGTTGCTTTGTTGTGGGATTTGATAGTTTTGGTGTGGGCTAGACCCTTTATGTGCCTTCCTCTGATGCATTACTTTCAAATTTTTTCTTGAATAATGTGAGTAGTCATGAAAGCACTTGGAATTTCTCTATTCTTTCACAGTGGTTGTTTCGCATATTCTGAAATCATCTGTTTTCTGTGATCTTATTGCATATATATTAATATATATATATATATATATAAATATATATAAAAATATATATATATATATATATATATATATATATATATATAATATATTTATATATATATATATATATACATATATAATATATAATATATAATATATATATATAAAATTAAA
Organism: Cherax quadricarinatus; assembly: GCF_026875155.1. Taxonomy (NCBI): domain Eukaryota; kingdom Metazoa; phylum Arthropoda; class Malacostraca; order Decapoda; family Parastacidae; genus Cherax; species Cherax quadricarinatus. The sequence continues at coordinate 63,856,650 of NC_069411.1, forward strand.
ATATATATATAATATAATATATATACATATGTGTGTGTGTGTGTGTGTGTGTGTGTGTCATAGGGATGTAGGTAGGTAGTAGGGTTTGGGAAACAGCAACCACCCAGGGAGGTACTTTCCGTCCCCGCCAGGTGACCTCTGAACAGAAATCTGTAACTGTTGTACATGATGGTAGGGTTACTGGTGTCTTTTTTTGTCTCATAAAAAACGCTGGATAACAGGTATATCTGCTACTTCTACTTACACTTGGGTTTTCACTACACAGGCATGTACGTGCATAATGTACATACACCCCATCTAGGTTTTTCTTCATTTTCTTAATTGCTCTTGGTCTTCTTTATTTCCATTATTCTTCATGGGGAACTGGAAAAAAATCTTTCCTCCGTAAGCCATGCGTGTCGTTTGAAGCGACTAAAATGCCGGGAGCAATGGGCTAGTAACCCCTTCTCCTGTACACATTTACTAAAAAAAGAGAAGAAGAAAAACTTTATAAACTGGGATGATTGAATGTGCGTGGATGTAGTGCGGGTGATAAGAAAGAGATGATTGCTGAAGTTATGAAGGGAAAAAAAGTTGGATTCCTGGACCAAAAGCAAAAAACAAGGCTGGGGGGGGAAAAGGCGAGTTTCTTGGGGAAAAATAAAGGGGTTTAAAAGACGGAGTTTGAGAGAGCTTTAAAGGGAAGGGGTTTAAAAAAAAGAAAAAGGATCAGTTAGGGAAAGGGAAAGGGGAATATAAATGTGTAAATTCAAAGATTATGTGGTTTTAAAAAAAGGGGTTTGGGAAATTGCAAAAAAGTGGGTCATAATAAGCGGTATGCACCTGGAGAAAAAAATGTAGAGGAGAGAGAGAGATTTTGGGAGATGTTAAGCGAATGTATAGGGCCCTTTGAAAAACCCAAATGAGAGAGTAATTGGGTAGGGGAAAAACAATCTTTTAAAAAAGGGGAAACATTTTTGAGAGGGGTGGTAGGTAAGTTTTGGGGGGCCAGGTGTAAAGAAAAATGGGAGCCCTTTGAAATTTTTTAAAATTTGTTAGGAAAAAGGGGTTTAGTTTATTAATACATTTTTAAAAAAAAGAGAGGTTAAAAAGGGGTGGTGAAGCCCAAAGAAAAAAAAGAGCAAAGAAGAGTAGGTGAGATTTATAAAAAATTTTGGGTTGAAAATAAGAAAAAGTTTTAGAGTGAGATTAACAAGTTGAGGAAGCCTAGAGAACAAATGGATTTGTCAGTTAAAAGTAGGAGAGGAGAGTTATTAAATGTCGAGTTAGAGGTATTGGGAAGATGGAGGGAATATTTTGAGGAATTGTTAAATGTTCATGAAGATAGGGAAGCTGTGATTTCGTGTATAGGGAAGGAGGAATAACGCCTTGTAGGAGTGAGGAAGAGTCAGTTGTGAATGTGAGGGAAGTTCTTGAGGCAGTGGGTAGATGAAAGGGGGTAAGGCAGCTGGGATTGATGGGATAAAGATAGAAATGTTAAAAGCAGGAGGGGATATAATTTTGGAGTGGTTGGTGCTATTATTTAATAAATGAATGGAAGTGGGTAAGGTACCTAGGGGTTGGCAGAGAGCGTGCATAGTTAGTTCCTTTGTATAAAGACAAAGGGAACAAAAGAGAGTGCAAACATTATAGGGGAATAAGTCTGATGAGTATACCTGGTAAAGTGTATGTTAGAGTTATTATTGAAAGAATTAAGAGTAAGACGGAGAGTAGGATAGCAGATGAACAAGGAGGCTTTAGACTAACTACATAAGAACATAAGAAATAACATAAGAAAGAAGGAACACTGAAGCAGGCCTACTGGCCTATGCGAGGCAGGTCCAATTCTCCCACCGGCTTAATGCAATGCCTTGACCTAGTGAGGCCAGACAGGTCACTTAAGGGAGGAGCACTGCATCCGACCTAGTAGCACAAGCTAGTCAGGCCCAACTCACATCCATCCACACCCACTCATGTATTTATCCAACCTATTTTTAAAACTACACAACGTCTTAGCGTTTATGGTGGTACGCGGGAGTCTGTTCCACTCATCCACAACTCTAATACCAAACCAGTGCTTTCCTATATCCTTCCTGAATCTGATTGTTTCCAATTTAATGCCATTGCTGCGAGTCCTGTCTATGTTAGATATTTTTAGCACGCTATTTACATCCCCTTTTTTTAATTCCTGTTTTCCATTTATACACCTCATTAGTATCCCCCCTAATTCTACGCCTTTCGAGAGAGTGCAGATTCAGGGCTCTCAGTCTATCCTCATAGGAAAGATTTCTGATATATGGGATCAACTTTGTCATTCTCCTTTGTACGTTTTCCAGTACATTTATATCCATTCTGTAATACGGTACCAAAACTGTGCAGTATAATCTAATGAGGCCAAGGATTCTGTTAGCTTTATTGCAAACACTAATTAAGTGTTGTCTTGGTTTTAGATTACTGCTAACCAGAACTCCTAAATCCTTTTTGCAATCCGTAATATTAAGATATACATTATTTAGTTTATATGTGGCATGGTTATTTTCCTGTCCAACATTTAGAACTTTGCATTTGTCTATATTAAACTGCATCTGCCACTTTTCCGACCACTGCATCAGTTTATTCAAATCATCCTGGAGTGCTGTAATGTCCTCATTAGAATGAATTGGACGGCCTATTTTGTTGTCATCAGCAAATTTGCATAAATCGCTATTTATTCCCTCATCTATGTCGTTTATGTAGATTGTGATCAACAAAGGGCCCAACACTGACCCCTGTGGAACACCACTTGTGACGTGCCCCCATTTTGGTTTCTCCCCATTTATGTAAACTCTCTGCTGTCTATTTGTCAGCCATGCCTCTACCCAGGAAAAAATATCTCCTCCTATTCCGTGTGCCTTAAGTTTCCTCAATAGCCTCTGATGTGGAACTCTATCGAAAGCCTTACTGAAGTCCATATACACAATATCATATTCATTACCATGATCTACCTCCTCAAACACCTTCGTGAAGAAAGTTAGTGATATAAACCTTGGTAATAAATACCGACAAGGTCCCAGGACCGAAACGTTTTCTAATAAATATGTCATAGTGTTTGCTTACGTGTTTTTCTAAACCAAGAAAGTTAGTAAATTCGTAAGACAGGAACGCCCTTTTGTAAAACCGTGCTGAGATTCATTAATCAATTTATGTCTATCAAGATGGCTACGAATTGCTTTGGCAATTATTGATTCCATAAATTTTTCCCTCTATAGAGGTAAGGCTTATTGGTCTATAGTTCGAAGCTAAGGACCTGTCACCTGCCTTGTAAATAGGTATTACATTTGCCATTTTCCACTTATCAGGCACTATGCCAGTTTGTAGTGACAGGTTGAAAACATTAGCCAAAGGTATGCTAAGTCCCTCTTTACATTCCTTTAACACCCTTGCAAACAGTTCATCAGGGCCTGGGGATTTGTTAGGTGTTAATTTCCCTGTTTGTCTGAGGACCATGTCACTAGTTACTGCAATCGTGCATAGTTTATTATCATCCTGTTCTACATAATCTATTTTTATGGAATTTCGCTAGTATTTTCCTGGGTAAAAACTGAGAGGAAGTAAATATTGAAAATTTCACACATATCCTTATCACTGTCAGTGATCTGACCTGAGTTACTCTTAAGTGGACCTATCTTATCCTTAATCTTACTTCTGTATACCTGAAAGAACCCTTTTGGGTTAGTCTTCGAATCCCTTGCGACCTTAGCCTCATAATCCCTTTTTGCTTTTCTTATTCCTTGTTTTTATTTCTCTTTAATTGAATATGTTTATTTCTTAACTGCCCATTCCCTCTTTTGATACGCCTATATATGCCTCTCTTTTGACCAATGAGATGTGTTAATCTATTGTTCATCCATTTAGGATCATTTTTGTTAGATCTAATTTCCCTACTCGGAACAAAAGTTGCCTGGGCAGCTAGAACTATGCTCTGAAAAACGTCATATTGGCAACCAAGATCACCTACCTGACCCATAGTCAGGACATCCCAAATTAGCCCACCAAGGTAATTTTTCAGTCCCATGAAGTCGGCCAAGCGAAAATCTGGGACAGAGATTTGATTGCAGTTATCTGGGTAATTCCATGATATATTGAAACTAAGTGATTTGTGATCGCTTTCCCCAAGCTCATCATTAACCTCAAGATTATTAATTAGTGAATCTTTGTTGGCAAGAACCAAGTCAAGCAGATTGTTTCCTCTAGTTGGTTCTGTCACAACCTGTTCTAAAAAGCAATCCTGAACCGTATCAAGAAAGTCACTAGACTCAAGATTTCCTGTCATATTGTTCCAGTTAATTTGTGTCAAGTTAAAATCTCCCATTATCACAACATTTTCATATCTAGATGCCTTATGAATTTCACCCAATAGCAGCTTACTGCACTCTCTATCAAGATTTAGGGACCTATAAATCACACCCAAAATTAACTTTTCACAACCCTCGAGAAACTGTAGCCAAACAGATTCTGCGTCCAATGTTTCTAATCTTATATCATGTCTAACACAACAATTTAAATTTTCTCTAACTTACATCGCCACTCCACCACCCTTCCTGTTGACCCTAACAGTATGGAATAATTTATAACCCATTATGTTGCATTCAGAAGGCATTTTTCTATCTTTCAAGTTGAACCAGATCTCTGTTATAGCAATAATATCTGTATTACTTGCACTTGCAAGTAATCTTAGCTCATCTATCTTATTTCTTAGACTCCTACTATTTGTATAGTAAACCTTAAGGGAGCTGGTCACCCGTTGCCCTCTACTATCTCTGTTTATTGATCAATTGCATTGCCTTTACTAGCAACTTTTCTTTGAATATTGTCTTTTAAACATATCCCTGAGGTATCCTGGTTATATCTGCAGTTTTCAACCCTAGTACTGAAGCCTGATTGTTTCCTACACACACCCATACCTCTATAATCTATCAGTTTAAAGTCCTAGACAAGTCATCAATTACCCCTCAATCGAACTGGCTAATGCAACCACTCCAGCCCCAGGGAGATGAACCCCATCCCTTGCATACATATCACGTTTGCCATAGAATATGACCCAGTTATCAATGAATGGGATTGCAAGTTCCTTGCAGTACCTGTCTAGCCAGCAATTTATACCAATTGCCCTAGACATCCATTCATTGCCCGCTCCCCTTTTAGACAAGATGCTACATATGACCTGACTACTTCTATGGCTGACCTGTACTTATCCAATAGTCCTGTCTCTTGCCATTCCCAATGTCATTCCACCGCACTAAGGCAGATGGGCTTGTTCCCAATACCTGACATAATATTATCCAACCTGCTGACTATATCACACCTCTATATCCTCTTCTTAAAGCTATGTATGGATCCTGCCTCCACTACATCACTCTCCATACTATTCCAATTCCTGACGACTCTATAACTGAAGAAATACTTCCAAAAATTCCCTGTGATTAATCTGAGTCTTCAACTTCTAATTGTGACTCCTAGTTGCTGTGTCCCATGTCTGGAACATCCTGTCCCTGTCCTACTTGTCAATTACTGTGTGTGTGTGTGTGTGTGTGTGTGTGTGTGTGTGTGTGTGTGTGTGTGTGTGTGTGTGTATTATCTGTTCCTCTACCTGTAGGTGCTGGAGCTAAATTATGATCGTGCTGGAGCGACTTTAGTAATGAATGATTAAAATTTCTAATTGTTTGTAAGACGCATGTGCGACAGTTATAGGCATCTTTATTCGTAAGCAATCCATCAACCTTGAAGACGTAGTTTTGAGGTGGTCCAAACTGTCGGTAATGTTTACAACTTTAATATTCACCAATCATCCATGTGTTTGGGAATTGTATTATAATTTTGAGTGTAACATACTTATAATTCCATTTACATGACTTTCCGGAGATAATTATATATTGTTTATGATAACTCAGATCTCCCTCTGTTATACAGTCAGTATTCTTTAAATAGCCTGTTCTGCCTTTTTCCATTTTCATTATATGATAATTATCTTCATTGAATTCCATATTCCATCAATCAGTCCATGTGGTTATTTATCCAATATCACCTTTTAGTGATACACATTCATGTTCATTATTTATTTTGTCTAAGATTTTTGCACGCTCTACAAACATTATTATTATTATTATTATTAAATATTAGCCGGTATTCTCCCGGCCCGGGCCTTTTCCAAGTGGTGGCCCGGCCTTGGCTCCCTCTTTAGGGAGTGTCTGAGACCTAAGTCTCCCATGGGAGGAGGCACAAGTACCACCTCATCTTTGGGACCAACTGTCCCCAGGCCTAGCCACAAGCTAGGCCTCTCTGGTCTGTCATCCCCGCCCCAAGGGGGCTAATGGGAATGACAGTCTTGTGAGCTAAAGGCTCGGACTCAGGCACCTACCCTACCCTAGAAGGGTTAGGCATGGTGTCGATGTCTACAAACATATTGTTTAAGCTTTCTGTTAATTTCTGCTAAGTAATTTATATAAATTAAAAAAAATTATGGAAACAAGTACCGATCCTTGTAGCAGCACTTGTGATGTCTGTGCACCAGTGCAAAAAAATATTTGTTCATATTACTGTTTGCTTTCTTCTCAAATAGACAGCCTTTTATCTATTGTAATAGTTTGACTCCTTTTACATTTTACAGTTTCCAAATTAGCATTTAATGGGAAACTCCATGAAAAACATACTTAAAATATAAATAAAAACAGTGAGCACATCCATGTTTTTCCTGAACTATTTCTATGACTCTCAGGTAAGAATTTATTGTTTTTTAAACTGTACATTATTACGAACAAAGAATAATTCAAGGGCTGTTGCACCTGGTCATAACTAATGTGATCAATACAGCCAGCAACCGGGCAAGACGAAGGGGAGAGGAAAGCATAGAAGGGGTAGTTTTTAATTTATTTGTATATTCCATCGCCACTAAGTACAAAATTTACAGTTTGGAGATATGTTGTGTATCTTTATACGTATATGCTTCTAAACTGTTGTATTCTGAGCACCTCTGCAAAAGCAGTGATAATGTGTGAGTGTGGTGAAAGTGTTGAATGCTGATGAAAGTATTTTCTTTTTGGGGATTTTCTTTCTTTTTTGGGTCACCCTGCCTCGGTGGGAGACGACCGACTTGTTGAAAAAAAAAAAAAAAAAAGTTATTAATAGTATTTATAAGACAAAGCAAAGAACCACAGAGTGAGAGGAGTGGATTCAACCAGAGAAGGCTAGTGTCTGCCTCTCAGCCACGCAGGGAGGTGTGACGCCACCATAGCTGGTAGATCTGTCTCTCACTGACTGGTGGATGAGTCTAGTCAATCAGGACAGTAGTGGGGCTCCATAATTGCTATAATCTGGTCGAAAGGACATGTCAATGAGTGTATGATGAACATCAAATAAAGTTTAACATACTTGGCGCAAGCTACGTACGTTAATTTGTACAACGGCAGCTGAACGGTTTACTAATGGGTAAGTTTTTGTTCTGCTGATATTTAATTCACTCTCTTCTAATGTCTTTCTTCGATAATTTTACAACACTTGATAGCGATACTGACTGAGAGTTTAAAAAATCTCTCTTTCATCTTGTAAAAATTGGCACCATAAATGTGTGTGTGTATGTGTGTGTACTCACCTAGTTGTACTCACCTAGTTGTACTCACCTAGTTGTGGTTGCAGGGATCGATTCACAGTTCCTGGCCCCGCATCTTCACTGGTTGCTACTAGGTCACTCTTCCTGCTCCATGAGCTTTATCATACCGCTTCTTAAAGATATGTATGGATCCTGCCTCCACTACATCACTTCACAAACTATTCCACTTCCTGACTTATCTGTGACTGAAAAAAAAATACTTCCTAACATCCCTGTGATTCGTCTGAGTCTTCAGCTTCCAACTGTGACCCCATGCTGCTGTGGCCGATCTCTGGAACATCCTGTCTCTGTCCACTTTGTCGATTCCTCTCAGTATTTTATATGTCGTTATCATATCCCTCGTATCTCTCGTGTCCTCCAGTGTCGTCAGGTTGATTTCCCTTAACCTCTCCTCGTAGGACATGCCCCTTAGCTCCGGGACTAGTCTTGTTGTAAACCTTTTCACTTCTCAAGTTTCTTTACGTGCTTGGCTAGGTGTGGGTTCCAAACTGGTGCTGCATACTACAATATGGGCCTAACGTACACAGTGTACAGGGTCCTGAACGATTTCTTATTAAGATGTCGCAATGCTGTTCTTAGGTTTGCTAGGCGCCCATATGCTGCAGCAGTTATTTGGTTGATGTGCGCCTCCAGAGATGTGCCCGGTGTTATACTCACCCCAAGGACCTTTTCCTTGAGTGAGGTTTGCAGTCTCTGGCCCCCCTAGACTGTACTCCGTCTGTGGGCTTCTTTGCCCTTCCCCAATCTTCATGCTTTGCACTTGGTGGGGTTAAACTCCAGTTGCTGGACCAGGCCTGCAGCCTGTCCAAATCCCTTTGTAGTTCTACCTGCTCCTCGTCCGATTGAATTCTTCTCATTAACTTCACATCAACTGCAAACTGGGACACTTTGGAATTTAGTCCTTCCGTCATGGCGTTCACAAATACCAGAAACAGCACTGGTCCTAGGACTGACCCCTGTGGGACCCCGCTTGTCACAGACAACCACTCTGACGCCTCGCCATGTACCATGACTCGCTGCTGTCTTCCTAACAGGTATTCCCTGATCCATTGAAGTGCCTTCCCTGTTATCCCTGCCTGGTCCTCCAGCTTTTGCACTCGTCTTTTGTGTGGAACTGTGTCAAACGCCCTCTTACAGTCCAAGAAAATGCTGTAACTCTCTCATAGAACTCCAGTAGGTTTGTGACACCGGATTTCTCTTCCCTGAAACCGTGTGGTTGTTGTTGATAAGCTCATTTCTTTCTAGGTGTTTCACCACTCTTCTCCTGATGATCTTCTCCATGACTCTGCATACTACACAGATCAGTGACATTGGTCAGTAGTTTAGTGCTTTGCGCCTGTCTCCTTTTTGAAAAATTGGGACTACATTTGCTGTCTTCCACACCTCAGGTAGTAGCGCTGTTTCTATAGATATGTTGAAGATTGTTGTTAATGGTACACATAGTGGCTCTGCTCCCTCTTTCAGGACCCATGGAGAGATGTTATCCAGCCACATCGCCTTTGAGGTACCTAGCTCGCTTAGCAGCCTCTTCACTTCTTCCTCGGTTGTATGTATTGTAACCAACACTTGAAGGTGTACCCTACCTCTCCGCCTTTCTGGTGTCTCTTGTCTCCTCTGTGAACACTTCTTTGAATCTCATGTTGAGCTCCTCACATACTTCACGCTCGTGTCTTGTGATCTCCCCTCCTTCCTTCCTCAGTCTGATTACCTGATCCTTGACTGTCGTTTTCCTCCTGATGTGGCTGTACAACAGCTTCAGGTCAGTTTTAGCTTTAGCTGCTATGTCATTTTCGTATTGGCGTTGTGCCTCCTTTCTTACCTGTGCATATTCATTTCTGGCTCTGCGACTTCTTTTCTTATTCTCCTGGGTCCTTTGCCATCTATACTTTTTCATTTTTTTTTTACACAGGGTTTGACAAGGTTAAGGATCCCTAGCTTTATTGGCAAGCTATTTACAGGTTAAGGATTCCTAACTTTATTGGCAAGCTAAGAGCTGTTACCTACATCAGCTCATTTGAAAGAATTTTTATTGTTATGAGACATACAAGTAGGGAACAGGATGAAGTTGGAGCCATCTGTGGGCCAGCATTTTCATTTGATCAACTGACTTTATCTCGTTGATATCATTATGCTGTACGAATGTGTTTCATACTCGATGGAGTGATGTACTGGAGAAGGGTACAGCCAGAGTGAAGTTGCTGCTTTCTGCCCGTCTTGTGGCATAAAAGCTTGTTTCACGCTGTCCTCGAAGTGGATCCAAGTGTGGTACTTTGACAATATTGGCCTTGTACATAACAGTAAGGCCACCCACATCCCTCCTGTGTTGAAGGCTCTGCTGAAATGACAGATCTATCCAGGATTGGTCCAGGCGAGAGATGAGACGTCGTGCTCTGTTCTCTACTCTGTCAAGTAGTCGCAGATGAGAGGGGGGCAGGCAAATCAAGAAAGTGGAGCATACTCAAGTTGTGAGTGTACTTACGCCTCGTATAGAATCTTGCAACCCCTACTGTCAAGCAGATGCGAAGTGCTGTAAGCTTCCTGGCTGCCTTGTTTGCAAGATTTACAACATGGTTCTTCATGGTCAGTTTGGAGTCAAAATTCACCCCAAGGATATCAACTTCTTCACCAGGTCCCAACACCCTCCCATTCATCCTTACTACTGCACCAGCATTATCATCAAGGTGCCTAGAGACCATCATCATTTGCGTTTTCTCAGGTGCAGACGTTACTTGCAATCTATTTCCCAAGCTGATATAGCTCTGAGCTGTTGATTGATGTAGCTTAGAGCAGCTGGCATTTCTTCTCTTGGATAAGTGAATGTCAGTGTACAGTCGTCTGCATATGCATGGGATTCTGGGATGAGATGAAGAAGGTCATTGAAGTAGACATTCCATAACAATGGTCCCAGCACGCTTCCTTGTGGAACACTTGCCACAATAGGATGTCTTGCTGATTCTGTTCCATTGAGAACTACCCTTAGAGATCTACCATGAAGGTAATCACTGAGGAGACATAGCGTAGAGCCTGCAATTTCCAGTGCTTGAAGTTTTGCTAAGAAGCCCTGGTGGCACACCCGGTCGAAAGCGCCAGCAATGTCCAGTGCTACCACACAGCTGACTTTGGATTCATCCAGTGACTGGTGCCACTTAGTGGAGAGATTTAACAACAGATCAGCAGCGGAGTAACCTTTCCTGAAGCCATATCGACGGTCACAAAGTAGTGAGTGGTAGTCAAAAAGCTCTGTCATTTGTCTTGAGATTATTGTCTCAAGGATCTTACCAGTGACTGACAGGAGTGACACTGGTCTGTAGTTACTTATTTCTGCTCTGCTCTTCTTTTTGTGAACAGGGACTACATTTGCCTCTTTCCACAGAGAGAGCCATTTACACTGTACTAGGCAGTACTGAAAAATGCGGGTTAGAGGTGCTGCTAGCTGGTCTGCACATCTCAGCAATCTTGGGCTCAACTTGTCTGGGTCCACAGCCTTTTCTTGTTCAAGCGATTTAAGAAGAAAATGCACCTCCTCCTGCCTTATTGTCACCACTGACAGTTTTGACACAGTTCTTGCTGGATCAGGAACTTGCATTTTGGTAGCAAAGTGTTCGGCAAAGAGGTCTGCCTTCTCTTGACTACTAATAGAGGTGATCCCATCCTGTCGATTTAGAGGTGGAATGAGTTCATCAGGCAGATAACCTAGCACACTTGGTTTTGGCCTCTTTACACCTTTGGGTGAACTAAAGGCTCACTCTGGCCTTCTCGTTATTTCTGTTACCCTTGGGTACAAACCTCTCCTCAGCTTCCTTTCATATTGTTGTCACATATTCCATCATCTCGTGTACTGACTTCCCTGTCAGTGCTCTGTTCCACTGACCCCGTGCAGGAAATTCTTCATGTCTGTGTAATCCCCTTCTCTTGTAGTTTGGCTACATTTCTCCCGCCCTTCCTGCTTCCCTCTCAACTTGTAACTCTACTATGTATCGAAGCTCAGAACCACGTGATCACTAGCCCCGATGGGTCGCTCTTATGTGAAGTCCTCAGTATCTGCACTACCCAAGGTGAATATTAGGTCCAGTCTCGCTTGTTCCTCTTCTCCTCTCTCTCTGGTAGTGTCCTTTATGTGTTGGTGCATTAGGTTTTCCAGTACCACCTTCATCATCTTAGCCCTCCACGTTTCTGGGCCCCCATATGGCTTAAGGTTTTCCCAGTCGATTTCCTTGTGGTTGAAGTCACCCATAATCAGCAGCTTTGCCCTGCTTGCATGAGCCCTTCTGGCCACTGCAGTCAGTGCGTCAACCATCACTCTATTGCTCTCGTCTTACTCATGCCTTGGCCTCCTGCTGTTCTGTGGTAGATTACACATCACTGCAATTACCACCTTGGGACCTCCAGACTGAAGTGTTCATGTTATGTAGTCTCTTGCTTCTCCTCTGTCTCCTCTCTCCAGCTCGTCAAACTCCCACCGGTTTTTGATGAGCAGTGCCACTCCTCCACCTACTCTGTTTCCTTTGTCTCTCCTCAGGATCTGATACCCCGTTGGAAAGATGGCATCTGTTATCATTCCTGTGAGCTTGACCCCGCCCCTTCATTGATTGTTGCTAGTGTTGTGTGTGTGTGTGTGTGTGTGTGTGTGTGTGTGTGTGTGTGTGTGCGTGTGTGTGTGTGTGTTGTGGGGGTGTAAGTGTGGCTGTGTTTTAGGCTGGTGTGGTAATTTACGGTACACGGGTAATATCTTGCGTGGCAATATATTGTTGGAATTCATGGTATAATTTATGGAACAATTTCACGGTTCGGCAGTGGGCCGGTAAACGCTCTAAGTGGTTCTATTCTGTTCACGTCTCGGTCTGCTGCTGGGGAGAGGTGTGTGGGGGGAGTGTTATCGGTGTGTGGGGGGATGCTTTATCGGGGTGTGTGTGTGTGGGGGGTGGACGATTGTGGGGGTATGTGAGTGTGTCTTTGTGTAATAGTTACTAGTTGTCAAAGGCACTTGTCGATAGACACGTGTGTGTGTGTGTGTGTGTGTGTGTGTGTGTACTCACCTATTTGTACTCACCTATTTGTGGTTGCAGGGGTCGAGTCTTAGCTCCTGGCCCCGCCTCTTCACCGGTTGCTACTGGGCCCTCTCTCTCCCCGCACCATGAGCTTTATCAAACCTCGTCTTAAAACTGTGTATGGTTCCTGCCTCCACTACGTCATTTTCTAGGCTATTCCACTGCCTTACAACTCTATGACTGAAGAAATACTTCCTAATATCTCTCTGACTCATTTGTGTCTTCAACTTCCATTGTGGCCTCTTGTTTCTGTGTCCCCTCCCTGGAACATCCTGTCTTTGTCCACCTTTTCTATTCCACGCAGTATTTTATATGTCGTTATCATGTCTCCCTGACCCTCCTGTCCTCCAGTGTCGTCAGACCGATTTCCCTTAATCTTTCTTCACAGGACATTCCCCTTAGCTCTGGAAACTAACCTTGTCGCAAACCTTTGTACTTTCTCTAGTTTCTTGACGTGCTTTATCAAGTGTAGGTCCCAAACAGGTGCTGCTATACCCGTATGGGCCTGACATACACGGTGTACAGTGTCTTGAACGATTCCTTACTAAGGTATCGGAATGCTGTTCTCAGGTTTGCCAGGCGCCCATATGCTGCAGCAGTTATCTGATTGATGTGTGCTTCCGGAGACATGCTCGGTGTTTATACTCACCCAAGATCTTTCTCCTTGAGTGAGGTTTGCAGTCTTTGGCCACCTAGCCTATACTCTGTCTGTGGTCTTCTGTGTCCTTCCCCTATCTTCATGACTTTGCATTTGGCAGGATTAAATTCGAGAAGCCATTTGCTGGACCAGGTGTCCAGTCTGTCCAGGTCTCTTTGAAGTCCTGCCTGGTCCTCATCAGATTTAATTCTCCTCATTAACTTCACATCATCTGCAAACAGGGACACTTCTGAGTCTAACCTTCCATCATGTCGTTCACATATACCAAAAATGCACTGTTCCTAGGACCGACCCTGTGGGACCCGCTCGTCACAGGTGCCCACTGTGATACATCATTACGTACCATGATCGTTGTTGCCTCCCTGTCAGGTATTCTCTGATCCATTGCAGTGCCCTTCCTGTTATATGCGCCTGATGCTCTAGCTTCTGCACTAATGTCTTGTGAGGAACTGTGTCAAAGGCCTTCTTGCAGTCCAAGAAGATGCAATCAACCCACCCCTCTCTCTCGTGTCTTACTTCTGTTATTTTATCATAAAACTCCAGAAGGTTTGTGACACAGGATTTGCCTTCCATGAATCCGTGCTGGTTGGCATTTATACTCTTGTTCCGTTAAAGGTGCTCCACCACTCTCTTCCTGATAATCTTCTCCATAACTTTGCATACTATACACGTCAATGACACAGGTCTATAGTTTAGTGCCTCTTTTCTGTCTCTTTTTTTAAAAATGGGAACTACATTTGCCGTCTTCCATACCTCAGGTAGTTGCCCAGTTTCCAGGGACGTGTTGAAGATTGTGGTAAATGGCACGCACAAACATATCTGCTCCCTCTCTAAGGACCCACGGGGAGATGCTGTCCGGTCCCATTGCCTTTGAGGTATCGATGTCCCTTAGCAGTTTCTTCACCTCCTCCTCATCTGTATGTATGTCGTCCAACACTTGTTGTGTGTATTTCCTTGCTGGTGACCCATCTGATCTGTCCCCCAGAGTCCTTCCTGTCTCTACTGTAAATACTTCCTTAAATCTCGTGTTGAGCTCCTCACATACCTCTTGATCGTTTCTTGTGAGTTCTCCACCTTCTTTCCTCAGCCTTATCACCTGGTCTTGACTGTTGTCTTCCTCCTAATGTGGCTATACAGCAGTTTCGGGTCAGATTTGACTTTCGATGCTATGTCGTTTTCATACTGTCACTGGGCCTCCCTCCTTATCTGTGCATACTCGTTTCTGGCTCTTCTACTAATCTCCTTGTTTTCCTGGGTCCTATGCCTCCCGTACCTTTTCCATTCTCTGTTGCACTTAGTTTTGCCTCCCTACACTTCGGGTAAACCAAAGACTCGTTTTGGTCTTCCTATTATTTCTATTTCCCTTGGGAACAAACCTTTCCTCTGCCTCCTTGCACTTTGTTGCCACATATTCCATCATCTCGTTTACTGATTTTCCTACCATTTCTCTGTCCACGAACCTCCTGCAGGAAGTTTCTTATACCTGTGTAGTCCCCCTTTTATAGTTTGGGCCTGTCCCCTTCAGTTCCTGTTACCTTCTCCACTTGTAACTCTACTATATAATCAAAACTCAGGACCACGTGATCGCTAGCTCCAGGGGCCTCTTGTAAGTGATGTCCTCAATGTCTGAACTGCTCAGGGTGAACACAAGATCCAGTCTTGCTGGCTCATCCTCCCCTCTCTCTCTGGTTGTGTCCCTGACATGTTGGTGCATGAGGTTTTCAAGTACCACATCCATCATCTTGGCTCTCCATGTTTCGGGACCCCCATGTGCCTCCAGGTTTTCCCAGTCGATCTCCCTGTGGTTGAAATCGCCCATTACCAGTAACTTTGCTCTGTTCGAGTGAGCTCTTCTTGCCACCTCAGCCAGTGTGTCCACCATCACCCTGTTGTTTTCTTCGTACTCCTCTCTTGGCCTCCTGCAGTTCTGTGGTGGGTTATACATCACTCCAATGACTACTTTATGCTCTCCGGACTGAATTGTACCTACAATGTAGTCTCTTTCTCCAATCATGTCCATGCCTTCCATTTCCTCAAATCCCCATCGGTGTTTTATGAGCAGTGCAACCCCTCCTCCCCCTCTGCTCCTTCTATATTTCCTCAGGATCTGATATCCCATTGGGAAGATTGTGTCTGTTATTGTCTCAGCGAGTTTTGTTTCTGTGACTGCTATGATGTCTGGGGATTTTTCACTGATTCTTTCGTTCCACTCCTCATGTTTATTCCATCCGCGTTTGTGTACCAAACTTTCAGTTTCTTTTCTATCATTGTGGTCATGCAAGAATATTGGGGTTGGGGGAGCGAGAGCCTTGGTGGGGGGCCTATATGGGGCTGTGGTGTAGGTGGGGTTTGTGATGATGGGGGTGGGGTCAGAATGCCCATAAGGGACAGCTGTTGGGGTGAGGTTTGTGATATGGGGGTTGGTGGCAGAGGGAACAGTGAGTGGGTTGTAGTATAGGTTGCTCAGTTGCGTTGGGAATGTCAAGGTTGGAGTCTTTTGTGTGGGAGATTCTGTGGGGTGTGTTTGCCCTTCCTCCTGTTCTGGGTCCTGCTCTCTTCGTCATTGCCTCTCATTCCTCCTTGCGTCTCTGTACCCTCTCTTTCAGTGTAGTCCTTTCTTCTTGTGTTCTGTCGCGGTCGAGGTATACTCTCTTGGTACCCCTGTTTGTCCTCAGTCTTGCTTTCTCTTGCAGAATCCTGGTTCGAACTGATTCTTCCTTGAAAGTTACTTTGACAGGCCATATCCTTCCACTCGCAAACCACCCAATTCTCTGAAAATTTGTCACCTGGGTCATATCGCCCTCACCTATTGTTTTCATGATGCCTTCAATCATTTTTTCTGCTCCTGTTTTATTTCTTCAAGTTGTCCCCCTTGGCTTCTTGGAGCCCGTACACAAAAACTGACCTCGCCTTTCCTCCTCCCACGAGTCTCCATCTGACTTCCTCTGAGGCATTTTATTCCTTCCATTGACATGTTCTTGCCTTCAGTCCCTGTCATATCTGAAACTTCTTTCTCAGTGAACTGTCTTTCATGACCAGCTGTCCTTGCTACTTCAGTTGGCTGTTAGAATCTCTGCATATAGCATACCTTCATTGTCTTCGGACCTGTCATTTGATCTTAGTGTGCTCCTCGTCTTTTCCCTGGCCCCACGTGGGTTGATAGGGCTTCGCGTACGGCATGTCTCGTTGTTGCTTACTGTCCCTTGTCTGCGCCTGACATTGAATTTCCTGATGTCACATCTGAATTGTCATTTGTCTCTCTAATCTGTTTCAGGCTTTGCAGTTTCTCTTCTAAGCACTGTATCCTAGCTTCTGCTGCTAAGACCTGTACTTCCACTTCCTGCACTCTTCAGCTATCCACTCTCCATTTTCTTACCAAGCTCTACTATCTTCCTTCCCCACTCTTCCTCCCTTTTTTGGAGCTCTAACTCCCAGTCTTTCCTCCCTGGTTCGTCTACCAGATCTCTGGTTTTCCGTCCTCTAGGGCCACCCATTTTTTTTTTTTTTCATTACCACAGACAGAAGGCTAGAGGAGAGAGAGGGTGAGAGGGGGAGAGAGAAAGGGTAGAAAGAGGGGAGAGAGGAGGAGAGAGAAAGGGTTAGAAAGAGTGAGAGAGAGGAGAGAGTATGGGGGTGAGGGATAAGACCAAGGGGGAGAGAGAGAAAAATGTGAGGGGAGAGAAAGGGTAGAGAGAGGGAGAAAGAGAGGGAGAGAGAGAGAGAGATGAGAAAGGAGGGTGAGCGAAAAGGCTATGAGAGAGAGAAATGCGAGGGAGGGGTAGAAATATAGAAAAAGGGAGATGGAGAGAGAAGCCTATAGAGAGAGAGAGGAGGGTGAGGGATAGGGTTATGGGAGTGAGGGAGAGAGGAGAGACAGAGAGAGAGAGAGAGAGAGAGAGAGAGAGGAGAGAGAGAGAGAGGAGAGAGAGGAGAGAGAGAGAGGAGAGAGGAGAGAGAGAGAGAGAGAGAGAGAGAGAAAGAGAGAGTAGGGGGAAGGGAAGGGAAAAAGGCTATGAGAGAGAGAAATGCGAGGGAGGGGGAGAGAGAAAGGAGGGAGGAGGGAGTGAAGGCAAGAGCAGGGGAGGGGAAAGGTCTGTGGGGGAGGGAAAGGTGTGTGAGGGGGTGAGGGGACGTGGTCAAATTCCAAGGATCAGCTGTGTGAATGAGTTGGTGTGTGTACTCCCCTAGTTGTGGTTTCAGGGGTCGAGACTCAGCTCCTGGCCCCGAGTGTGTATGTGTGTGCACGCGTGTGCGTGTGAGCACGTCAGTTGTTTATATGTCCCAGAAATACATTTCACCTCTGTGTATCCGTAATACTAATAAGATACCATTAACACTGAGAGTAATTGTAATAATTATAATACTAGCGTGTGTTAACGAGTCTTTCTTTCACCCAGTTATGTACCACCTTTTACTACATGTGTACCCAATACTTGCTTCTCAGATTGTACTGTCTTTGTGTCCTAAAACATTATCTCTCGAAACTGTTGTCAGGGCTGTAGTCCCATTAGCCCCGACTTAATCCTCCTGCCTATTCCTTGCTCCTACAGATTTTATCTTCCTACTACTGCTAGGTGTTGTGTGAATGATAATCACTCTGGAGCAGGGTTTGTGATAGCCAGCTACCAGTGATCGTAGGGCCGGCTCTACCACTCAAAACTTCCCGCCAATCACAAACAGGTGATTTGTACGTTACAACTCAGAGGGGACGTCCATCCAGATGCCTGATGTACGATGCTCGCTGTACGATGACTCGTGCACCTCGCCCTTCCGCCTCTGACTTCTTCAGCTATTCTTTTCTCGTTGCCCCTTTGAGTCCTCATTTACCACACTTATCACTTATATACTGCTACTTTTATAATTTACACTTCACTTTTGGTAAGTACACTTCTTATTTGTGATGACACCCAACCTGTTATGGCGGCGCTACTTCCTCAGGCCTACTGCTGCCACCTTCTCTGCTTATATATATTTATGTATATGTATGTGT
This sequence comes from Cherax quadricarinatus, assembly GCF_026875155.1. Taxonomy (NCBI): domain Eukaryota; kingdom Metazoa; phylum Arthropoda; class Malacostraca; order Decapoda; family Parastacidae; genus Cherax; species Cherax quadricarinatus. The sequence continues at coordinate 63,874,970 of NC_069411.1, forward strand.
ATATACATATATCCCTTTTCTGGCTAGCTTGTTCACGCTGGCTGTGTGCTACATCACAGTTTCTCGTTAGCCAACCTCTCTTAATTCTATTTGATCTTTTCTCTTTAGTCACTCGCTTTGTACTTTGTATATTTGTAACAGTGTGGCAACAAGTGCCAACTAGGCCTCAACAAACTGGCACTTTGAAATTTTGTTGTATAATTTCAGGCTTTCTCTCGCCTTTATTTTTTTTTTGCTAATACTTTGGTTATCACTTGTAGGGTTGTTCACTGACGTTGTCACTAACACTGGTTGCTTCTAGCTGCTAAAGCAAGCCCTAAAAGCACTAAGATTCTCGGAGCCTGGCGCTTGTGACCCACTACACTACGTCTGTGTATGTGTGTGTGTGTGTGTGTGTGTGTGTATGTGTGTGTGTGTGTGTGTGTGTGTGTGTGTGTGTGTGTGTGAGTGTGTGTGTATGTACACTCACCTGTATGTCGTTGCAGGGGTCAATTCACGGCTCCTGGCCCCGCCTTATCGCTAGTCACTGCTTGGTCACTCTCCTCTCCAAAGAGCGTTACCATACATCTTAAAACTATATACGGATCCCGCCCCAATTACTTCACTCTCCAGACTGTTACAATTCCTAACAACTCTATGGCTAAAGAAATACTTCCTAACATCCTTATGACTCCTCTGAGTTTTCAACTTCCAGTTGTTCCTGTGTCCCATCTGTGAAACATTCTTGCCCTGTCTACCTTGTCAATTCCTCTCAGTATTTTATTCGTCGTTATCATGTCCCATCTCCTATCCCTCTTATCCTCTAGTGTCATCAGGTTGAGTTTTAATCTCTCCTCTTGAGACATTCCCCTTGTCTCCAGGACTAGTCTTGTTGCAAACTTTATCATTTTCTTCAATTTCTTGACTTTCTTTATCAAGTGTGGGTTCCATACTGGTGCTGCATACTCCAGTATGGGCCTGACATACTTAAATGTCGAAATGCTATTCTTACGTCCGTCAGGCACCCATATGCTGCAATGGTTATTTGGTAGATGTATGCCTCAGAGGATGTGCCCAGAATAATACTCAGCCCACGATCCTATTCCTCAAGCGAGTTTTGCAGCCTTTGATCCCCCAGCCTGTACTTTTCTTCGGTCATTCTTTTTGGTCCTTCCTAAAGCTTCAGGACTTTGCACTTAGTACTATTAAACTCCTGGAGCCATGTGTCAGCCCAGGATTGCATCCTGTCCAGATCCACTTGTAGTCTTACTTGATCCTCATTTGTTTATATTCTCTGAATCTCTCCCTTCTGTCAAGTAATTGACATTTGCAAAAATAGCACCGGACCGGGGACTGATCTTTGTAGAGCCCCACTCGACACATGCGTCCATTATGACACCTTTCCACGTAACAACACTCATTGTTTCCTGCCTTTCATGTATTCCCTGATCCATTACAGTGCTTTCCCGGCTATTCCTATCTGCTCCTCTGGCTTTTGAACTAATTTCTTGAGTGGTACTGTGTAGAAAGCCTTCTTACAGTCCAAAACAATGCAGTCAACCCATCCTGCTCTCTCTCCAGTCTCCTGTCTTACCTCCGTTACCTTGTTGTAGAACTCCGGTGTTCTGTGACACAGGATTTCTTATTCCTGAAGTCGTGCTGGATGTCATGTATGAGCCCGTTCCTGATAATCTTTTCCATGACTTTACATACTATTCATGTCAGTGACACTGGTCTAATGTTTAATGCTTCCTGTCTGTCTCTTTTCTTAAAAATTGGGACTACATTTGCCTTATTCCACATCCCAGGCACTTGCCCTGTTTCAATAGATTTATTAAAGATTGTTACTAGCTTCACTCGTAATGCCTCTGCTCCTTCTCTCACGGCCCACGGAGAGATATTTTCTGGATCCACCACCTTCGAGATATCTGTTTCATATAGCAGTTTCTTCACCTCCTTCTCGGTTGTATGTAGTATGTCCATCACTTGCTGGTGTAACCTACCACCTCGGTTTGCTGAAAGCATTTCTATCTCACTGTGAATACTTTTCTAAATCTTAAACTGACCTCTTCACATACTTCCTGGTCACTCTTTGTGAGCTCCCCTCCTTCCTTCTTCAGCCTGATTACCCTTTCCTTGACTATTGTCTTCCTCTTCATGTGACTTTATAACAACTATGGGTTAGATCTGGCATATTATACAGTGTCATTCTCATATTGCCGCTGGGCCTCTCTCCTTATCTACTCATATTCGTTTCTGGTTCTTCGGCTGAATTCCTTGTTTTCATGAGTCCTTTGAATTCTGTATTTTTTTTTCAATGCTCTAGCACGCTTGCTTTAGCTTCTTTACACCTCCTGGTAAACCATGTACTCACGCTAGTCTTCCTATTGTGTTTGTTGCCCTTCGGTACAAAATTTCATTTATTTATTTTTTTTTATTTATTTATTAATTTGAACATGATACAGAGAAGTACAAAAGAATACAGTTAAATGCAGCATGCCAAAGCCACTTGAATGCATAGCATTACTGGCAGCTTAAAATTAACTTAAGATTAACTAAGCAATGAAGTATTCAGTGGTAAAACATTATTGTAAACAGATAACAATTAAGCACAAATGAGTATTACAAAAACAGGTCGTATGGTTGCTTGCATTGCTGTACAATCAGTATTTATTTATCTATTTATTTATTTATTTATTTAATTTGAACATGATACAGAGAAGTACAAGGAACACAATTTTTAAAGTGCAACATGCCAAAGCTCCTTGTTTGCAGAGCATTATGGGCAGGCTTAAAATTAACTTAAGATTAACTAAGCAATGATATATTCAGTGGCACAAAAATTATTGTAAAACAGATAACAATTTAGTACAAATGAGTATTACAAAGACAGGTCATATGGTCATTACTGTGTTGCTGTGTAATCACTAGAATGGAGTATTATGTTAGGTAATGAAGTTATATAGTAACAAAGTTTGATTGGGTCACAGGTTGACATTTATGAGATACAATAATGAGATACATATATGAGATACAATTTATGAGATACAGTTATTCAGTATTTATTTAGTTGTGGGTAAGTGATTTTTGAGAAGAGACTTGAATTTATAAACATACAGTGTTTCTTTTATATTTACAGGTAATGAATTCCAGATTTTAGGGCCTTTTATGTGCATTGAGTTTTTGCATAGCGTGAGATGGACACGAGGAACATCAAAGAGTGATCTGTGCCTTGTGTTATGGTCATGTGTTCTGTTGAGGTTGGTAAGGAGATGTTTAAGGGGAGGGTTTATGTCAGAGTTAAGTGTTTTATGTATGTAATAGGTGCAGTAATAAGTATGGATGTTTTGTACTGTGAGTAGGTTTAGTGTTTTGAATATTGGTGGAGTGTGCTGTCTGTAGTAGGAATTTGTTATCATTCTGACTGTAGCCTTTTGTTGGGTGATTAGTGGTCTGAGATGGTTTATTGTTGTTGAGCCCCATGCACAAATTCCATAGGTGAGATAGGGGTAAATAAGTGAGTGATATTGGGCCAGGAGGGCTGACTGTGGAACATAGTACCGTATCTTCCACAGTATGCCTACGGTCTTGGAATTTTTTTTATACCATATGTGTTTGAAATTTGAGTCTATTATCAAGGTGGATTCCTAGGAATTTTCCCTCTGTGAGTTTTGTGATAGGTGATTCATTTATCATTATGTTAAGAGACACATCTGTAGCTCTGTTACCAAACTGAATGAAGTAGGTTTTGTCAATGTTTAGAGTAAGTTTGTTGGTCCTCATCCAGGTTGATATTTTCTGTAATTCGGTATTTACAGTATTGGCTAGCGTGACTGGGCTCGGGTGAGAGTAGACGTATGTAGTGTCATCTGCAAATAGTGTGGGTTTGAGTAGTTGCGATGCATTTGGTAGGTCATTTATGTATATTAGATAGAGGAGAGGGCCTAGGACACTTTCCTGTGGGACACCGACTGTAATTGGCTGTGCGGAAGAGTTTGCCCCATTTGTGTACACATATTGGCTTCTGTTGCTGAGGTATGACTTGAGGTAGTTGAGGGAGTGCCCTCTTATACCATAGTGCGACAATTTTATGTGGAGCAAGTCGTGGTCAACTGTATCGAAAGCTTTACGTAAGACAATGAAGATCCCCAGTGGGACTTCTTTTTTCTCTATTGCAGTGTATATATGTTCTCGCATGTAGATAATAGCATCATTAGTATTTTTATTAGGCCTGAACCCAAACTAATAGGGGTTGAGTATGTTGTGGGAGATGAGGTAGGAATAGATACGCTTATGGCTTTATTTTTCAAAGATTTTAGAGAGATGGTGTAAGTTAGATATTGGCCTATAGATATTCAAGTCTGTTTGGTCTCCTCCTTTATGGATCGGGGTGACCCTTGCTATTTTGAGAACTGTAGGAAAGGTAGAGGATCCAATGGATTTGTTAAAGAGTGTTGCAATGATTGGTGATAGCACTTGTGACACTTTTTTATGTATAATGGGTGGTAAGGTATTTAAATCTCCTGTCTTGTTTTTTAGTTTGTTGATAATAAGGGAGACTTCAGTAGGGTTAGTCGGAGCTAGGAACAGTGTGTTCGGGTAGTTGCCAGTGAGGTAGTCATTTGGTGGGGTATCTGAGCTTGGGATTTTATTGGCAAGGTTTTTTCCTATAGTGGAGAAGAAATCATTGAGTCTGTTTGCTGTTTCAGTTGGTGGGAGTTGGGGTTCATCTGGTTTTGTTAATTCAATTTCGCTATTTCGTGTTATCTTTTTTGTTTCTAGTATTTCTGATAGGGTTTTCCAGGTCTTTTTTTATATCCCCTCGTAAGTTGGATAATCTGTTCTCATAATACAATTTTTTAGCCCTTCTTATCAGGCTGGTTAGGATTGACGAGTAACGTTTTGTTTGGTCTCTGGTTATGTGACCCATTCTGTACTGTTTCTCGTATAGGTGTTTTGTATTTATGGATTTGAGGATGCTGGGTGTTAGCCAGGGACTGTTCAGTCTCTTTGCAGTCATCTGTTTAGTTTTTTAGCGCAGTGCTTGTTATAGAGGTATTGGGTCTTTTTTAGAAAGTTATTAATACATTCGTCAATATCTGCATAGATTTCTAGCTCAGTGTGCCAGTCAGTGTTTGTCACTGCTGCAGTGAAGTTATTGATAGCTGCCTCATTTAATTTACTGTCTTTCCTCTACCTCTTTTTCTCACCGCACCTCATGCAGGAATTACTTCATAAGTGTTTAGTCCCATCTTTTGAAGTTTGACTTCTTCCATCCTTCTTCTTTTGTTTCACTCTCCACTATTAACTCGAAAGGGTGTTTGAAATTCAAGACCAGGTGAATACTAACACCGTGGGCCTTTTCGTGAGTAATATCCAGTATGTCTGACCAGTACAAGGTGAATGCGAAGTCCACCCTTGGTAGAGCATCCTTTCCTCTCTCTTTATGGTTGTGTCCCTAACATGTTGGTGCATGAAGTTTTCTAATACTTCCTCCAGCTTCTTCGCCTTCCTCGTTTCTGGTCCCCCATGTGGCTCTAGGTTTTCCCAGTCAATCTCTTTGCCATTGAAATTCCCCATGATGAGTAACTTTGTCATTCTCATGTGAGCTCTTCTGGCCACCTCGGCTAGTATGCCAACCATTGCTCTGTTGATCTCATCGCACTCTTGTCTTAGTCTCTTGCTGTTCAGTAGCAGATTGTACATAACTGCTGTCATCACTTTTGGACCCACGTTCTGAAGTGTTCCTATGGTGTAGTCCTCTGCTTCTTTTCTGTCCATTCCTCAAAACTCCACTGCTTTTTTGACGGGCAGTGCAGGTCCTTCTCCTCTGTTTCCTCTATCTTTACTTAGGATACTATATCAAGTCGGGAAGATCACATCTGTTATCATTACTGTCTGCTTTGTCTCCGTGAGTGCTATAATATCCGTGGATACCTCAGTGATTCGTTCTTGCCACTCATTCTTATTTGTTATTCCATCTGCTTTGGTATACCATACCTTCAGCTTCCTTTCCAGTAGTGTATTCTGGAGGTGGGTGGGGTTGGAGAGGGCTGGGGGTGTGGAAGAAAAGGCGGAATATTATGGATGGCTTCTGTGATGGTTGTATTAGTGCTAGGGGGGGGGGAGGAGTCTCTGTAGGTGTGAAGTGTGGTGTGTTTCTGGTTATTGTGTTTCGTGTGAGGTGGTAGGGACTGATGGAGTTCTACAGGTGTGTGTGTGTGTGTGTGTGTGTGTGCGTGTACTCACTGAGTTGTTCTCACTGAGGAGGTTTCGCCAGTGTCTAAATTCTGCTCTTCTCCTTCCCTCCTAAATCATATCCATCGGCATGACTTACTTCTGACATCTAGAGTCTTATCACATCTACTCTTGAAGCTGTTAATTGAATTTTTCTTTAACAATGCCTCATCCCAGTCATTCCATTTCTCAACAACGGTAAGACTAAAAAAAGATTTCCATACATCCCTGTGGTTCATGTGTGTTTTAAGATTACTTAGGCGCTTCCTTGATCCTGGTCCTCGTAACTCGTCGAGTTTAGCACAAAGTAATATGCCTTCACTTGTCCTTCTTTCTGTTCCTTCAACCTCTCCCTTTGGCACATCTTGTAGTTCTGGTATTATCCTTAGGAAAGGTTCAATAGTTGCAAACCTTTGAGCTTTTTCAATTTTATTTTTCAAATGGTATATTAGGAGTGAGGTTCATGGTGCGGCTTTGTATTCCTACGTCAAGTTTTGAAGAATTCTTTATTAAAATTCCTGACTATTATCTTCAATTTACTGGTGTTATATCTAGTGATATTCTCGGTATTATATTTACCCCAGGTCCCTTCTTTTAGGCATTCCCAAAGGCTGACCATTAATAGGTTGCCTTTTTTTCTTCTTCTTCCTCTAACTTTTCCTTTTCATTTAGGACCTGACTCGGGAACGTCTGATCCAACTGGCTTCAAATTCTCAACACTTTTGTACTGCAACGAGGACCAAATACTTGGATCAAAAGGCATGTCCACATTTCTTATAACCAAAGTTGTTGAACTTTTCTCTAGTATCCTGGCATGACTGTGCTAGTTATCAAAACCTTCAGTGTTGTAGCTTCCAATGTTCAAAAAATGTGCCCCAAGGAAATCGACGAGGGCTGAGAGTGAAGTTCACATGTGCAGCTGCAGATTTTACCATTTTATCAGGAAAGTAGAGTGAAATCTTTAGTCCCACTTAATCATGTTCAATCAGTTTCAGTTGAACTCTTCTGAACGGCTTCAGTATTGATTGGCTGATGCATCTTGGGGCCAGGACGGTGCCCAATATGTATTGTTTGCATTCAGGCAAATTTGGTGATGCAGTAAAATAATAAAAATCTTGGAATCTTGAGAATCACATTAATTACTGTAAAATTCCTTTCTCATCGACTTCAAACTTTTACAACTGATGGACTTTGTTAAAGTAGGATTATTGAGAATTTTAAATATAATGTGATTGAGAAAAGAAAACTGGAAAAACTAAAGTTTTATGGCATTCTTAAGTGTAACGAAAAGAGACTCACGTTTATTGGAACATTCTCAGCAATTTTCTCCTTTGCTTTTTCATTTTTTTTATTATTCGAGAACGCCTTATTCGATCAGTTTCAAATTTTCAGTGTTGGTATAATGCATCTCGAGGAAGCTTCATGGGTCTATTTGCATGCAATAGAACATTCCAGAATTTGTTTCAGTGCGTTAGGTGGAGGCAGGTTCCTCACATCGACTTCAAAATTTCATTTCTGGTGTGTCCTATTTAGAAGAAAGTTGGTATGTTTAATGGAGAGTGTTGATGTCCTTTCGCCACTTTTAATCTCGAAATGGTATTTTGAAATTAAATGTTACTGTGAGCCAAAGACACAGAGGCCACGATACAGAGCTTAGAAGATGAACTTAAAATGCTGAAGCAGGATACTGAGCCAGAGAAAAGAAGGGGCATAGCATCAGGAGCAGATACACAAACATCCAACAAGGGGACCAATGCAAAGAAGTTAAGCCATAAGTAGAGACCCTATCAGGTCACCTGGAAGTGTCGAGGAATGAAAGTGTCGTGGTGTTGGTCTCAGGGACAGCAGTAAAGGGGTTGTAATATATATCTTTATTTACTACAAGCACTTGTACAAGGTATACAGGCCTAGTTGACATCAATGACATACTACTATATAAAAAGCCCCTTGTTATGCAGAGTATTTCTGGCAAATTGGGTCAGTTTTGTTCCAGGATGTGACACACACCAGCCGACTGACACCCAGGTACCCATTTTACTGATGGGTGAACATAGACAACTAGTATAAAGAAAAATGTTCGATGTTTCCACCCCTTCACTGGGAATTGAATCCAAACCCTCACCGTGTGAAGCGAGAGTTTTTGCCTCCAGGCCACGGGGCATCACAGTAGGTATAGAAGGTGATAGGTCCCTTGCAGAGATGCTATCAGGCGACCAGGAGATCCAAGAAATGATAAGGAAAGCAATAATAGCTATGTTTAAATGGGGACTCAGATATGTGGAGGGAAAAGCAAATGGGAAGAGGTGAAGGAGACGTCAGTTTTATTCATGAGCTTCAGGACACTGAAGGGAGGACATATGAATAAAGATGACAAGGAGAGAAAAAAGAGATTGAAAATATCATCAAACAAACAGGACTGGAGGACAAGACCAAGCCGATAAATTTTCAGAGAACAAGGGATTACTCGAGGGGGAAGAAATCAGCCAGTCAGATTGATCTGCAGAACACAATCAGTGCAAAACAGGAGCCTGCAGCAGAAACCATGGCTAAAGGTAACAAAGTAGCAGCAGGTGTACCTAGACTGTGACAGAACGAGAACAGGGCAGAAACTGAAAGAAAGGCTACAAAGACAAAAGGGGCAAGAAAAAGAGATGAGGCTAGAGTCAGGAGTGGACAGAGTCAGCAGGAGCAGAAAGTGCAACCACCAAGAGAACCACCCAAAGAACCCCACAACCAAACAATTAACCCAAAACCCACACCTCACACTCATCCCCCTCCAGGCCCAAACCCCACCTACAATGCAGCCTCCCACAGTACCATGCCAGATCTCCTACTCCCCATCTGAAGGTATGGTACACAAATGCAGACTGAATAACAAATAAGTGTGAGGAGTGGCACAAATGAATGATGGAGGCATCCCAAGACATCATAACACTCATGAAATCCAAGCTCACTGAAATGATAACAGACACAATCTTTCTAAGCGGATATCAGATCCTGAGGAAAGATTAAAGGAATAGAGGGAGACAGAGAAGTTGCATTCCTCATCAAAAACCAGTGGGATTTTGAGGAACTGGAAGGAAAGGACGAGGGAAGCAAGGGACTACATAGTTGGAACACTTCAGACTGGGGTTTCCCAACGTGGCAATTGTAGTAATGTAAACCCCATCGCAGAATAGCAGGAGACCAAGACAGAAATATTATGAGAGCAACAGAGCAATGGTTAAAACACTCACTGAGGTGGCTAAAAGGGCCCACATGGACAGGGCAAAGTTACTGCATTTGGTCGATTTCAATCACAAAGAGATTGATTGGGAAAACCTGGAGCCACATGGGAGACCTGAAACGTAGAGAACTAAGATGATGGAGGTGGTACTGGAAAACCTCATGCAACAACATGTTAGAGACACTACCAGTGAGAAAGTATTAGCCTCGTATTCACCTTGAGCAGTACAGACATTGAGGACTTCACATGTGATAGGCCCATCGGAGCTAATGATCACGTGGTTCTGAACTTCAAATACATAGTAGAGGTACAAGTGGAGAGGGAAGCAGGGTAAGTAGGATGAGTGAAGCCATACTGTAAAATAGGGGACTACACAAGCATGATAAATTTCCTGCAAGAGGTTCAGTGGGAAAGAGAACTAGTGGGAAAATCAGTAAATGAAATGATGGAATATATGACAACAAAATGCAAGGAGGCAGAGGAGAGGTTCGTACCCAAGGGAAGACTAGAACGAACCCTTGCTTCACCCAAAGATGTAGAGAGGCCAAAACTAAGTGCGCTAGAGAATGAAAAAAGTATAGAAGACAAAGGACCCAGGAAATTACGTAGATTAATTAAAGAGCTAGAATCGAATATGCACAGATAAGGAGGGAGGCCCAGCGACAATACGAGAATGACATGGCATCGGAAGCCAAATTTGACCCGAAGCTATTGTACAGCCACATCAGGAGGAAAACAACAGTCAAAGACCAGGTAATCAGACTATTACGAACACAGGTATAGTATGGTCTGCAACCAGGTTGTTATGGGTTTCAAAGTGGAGCAAACAAACTCATCAGTAGAATATAACTTGAACTTTCTTCGCCAGATAGATTTGCTAGATATATACAAGTATGTACATTGTACACTCGTGTACACTACGTACAGAGAGTGAATAGTAAGTCTGTCAATGCTTACTACAAGTGAGCCACATTGCTTCAACTTTGGTGGGCTTGCCTGTGATTGGCCACTGAACCGAGGTACTCATTTAATGATGGGTACCCTACTAAGTGTTAAACCCTTAGCACCCGGTTCGCTGGTTGGGAGGCAGCCTATATGGGAGTGTGACATATGTCGAATAAAATGTAACATACATTTTTGCATGCCACACAGAGGAAGGAAGGAGGGGAAATCACAAGAAACGACTGAGAAGTATGTGAAGAGCTCAACACGAGATTTAAGGAAGTATTTTCAGTGGAGACAGGACTCCGAAAAGCTGGAATGGTGGAGTACACCAAGTACTGGACACAATACACTCAACTGAGGAAGAGGTGAGGAGGCTGCTAAATGAACCAGATTCTTCAAAGGCAATGAGACCGGACAACATCTCTCTGTGGTTCCTGCGAGATGAAGCAGAGACGCTGTGTGTGCCATTAACAACAATCTTTAACACATGTATGAAAACAAGGCAACTACTTGTGGAATGGAAGACAACAAATATAGCCCCAATTTTTCAGGGAGACAGATTTGCAGCATTAAACTACAGACCAGTGTCACTGACAGGTGTAGCATGCAAACTCATAGAGAAGATTATGAGGCGAAGAGTGGAGGAATACCTAGAAAGGAATGAACTTATACACGATAACCAGCACGGTTTCAGGGAAGAGTTTTACGACAAGGTGATAGAAGTAAGACAAGAGAAAGAGTGGTGGGTAGATTGCATTAACTTGGACTGTAAGAAGATTATCGACATGGTTCCTCACAAGAGATTAGTGCAAAAGCTAAGGGGCAAGCAGAAGTTAAAGGAGAGGCACTGCAATGGATCAGACAGGAAGGAAACAACGAGTGATTGTACGTGACGAGGCGTCAGAGTGGACGCTGTTTCTGGTATATGTGAATGACATGACGGAAGGGATAGATTCAGAAATGTCCCTGTTTGAAGAAGATGTGAAGCTAATGATAAGAATTAAAATGGATAACAATCACGTTATCAAAAGAGATCTGAACAGGCTGTAATCATAGTCCAGTAACTGGTTCCTAGAGTTTAACCCCCCCAAGTAAAAAGTCATGAAGATTTGGGAAGATGAAAGAAGACCGCAGACAGAGCACAGGTTAAAGGGCCAAAGACTGCAAGCCTCACTTAGGAAAAAGGATCTTGGGGAGAGTTAATACTGAGCACATCTCCTGAGGTGCACATCAACCAAATAACTACTGCAGCATATGAGAGCTTGGCAAACCTAAGGAAGGAATCGTTCAAGACCGCACACCTTGTATGTTAGGTCCATATTGGAGAATGCAGCACCTGTATAGAATTCACACCTGGTTAAACACCAAGAAATTAGAGAAAGTGCGAAGCTTTGCAACAATACTAGTCCTGGAGTTGAAGGGTATGTCTTACGAGGAGACGTTAAGGAAAATCAATCTGACGACACTGGAGGACAGGAGGGATAGAGGTCACATAATCGCGACATATAAAATACTGAGGGACTTGACAAGGTGGATAGGGACAGGATGTTTCGGAGATGGGACACAGCAATAAGGGATCACAACTGGAAGGTGAAGACTCAGATGAGTCACAGTGATGTTAGGAAGTATTTCTTCAGTCATAAAGTTATCAAGAAGTGGAACAGCCTAGTGAGTGATACAGTGGAGGCAGGATGTATACATTGCTTTATGAAGAGATACGATGAAGCTCATGTAGAAGGGACAGAGTGGACCTAATAGTAACCAGCGAAGAGGCAGAGCCAGGAGCTGCGAATCGACCCCTGCAAAAACAAATAGATAAGCACAAATAGGTAACTGCACACATATATACACACGCACAACTTACGGTGATGAAAACAGATGTGATCTTACTTATTGGCTATCAGATTCTGAGGAAAGAGAGAGAGAACAGAGAATAAGGAGTTGCACTGCTTATCAGAAATCAGTGGAGTTTTGACTAGATTGGAGGAATGGACAGAGGGGAAACAGATTACTACATAGTTAGCACATTTAAAACCAGGGATCCCAAAGGGATGAAAGAAGTGATGTACAACCCTCACCTTAATAGCAACAGGACAAGACAAGAGAATGATGAATGCAACAGAACAATGGTTGATACACTTCCTGAGGTGGCCAGAAAGGCATGCATACACAAGGCAAAGTTACTCGTCATGGAAAACTTTACGAGGAGACTGTCTGGGAAAACTTAGACCCTCGTGGCGTGCTAATAACGTGAAGAGCTCGGATGCTGGAGGTGGTATTGGAAAACTTCACGCACCATCACGAGAGGAGAGTATTAATCATCAAGGCTCGACCTTGTATTCACCCTGAGTATTTCCGACATTTGAGATATTACGTATGCAAGGCCCCTCGGTGCAAGTGATCACATGATACTGAGTTTCGAGTCACTTATTGAGTTAACAGTGGACAGTGAAGAACACGGGAAGGGAGAAGCCATATGAGGCCGTATGAGGTGCAGTGTAAAAGAGAACTAGAGGGAAAGACAGTGAATGAAATGATGGAACATATGGCCAGAAATTGCAAGCTGGCAGAGTAGAAGCTCATACCCAATGGCAATAGAAACACTGGGAAGACCAGAGTAAGCTCATGGTTTACCCAGAAATAGTATGCATGGATAAGGAGGGAGGCTAACCAGCAGTTTTAGAATGAAATAACATAGAAAGCCAAATCAGTCTCAAATTTGGGACCAGGTAATCAGGCTGATGGAAGGTGGGGGACCTCACAAGGAATGATCAGGATGTTTGTGAAGAGCTCAACACTAGATTTAGAGAGGAATTCTCAGAGGAGACAAAAAGGCTTCCAGGAAACAGAGGTGGAACAAGAATAACTTATCAAGAGTAGCAGGTAAATAACAGGAATTTAACAGTAGCAATGCAACAGTATCAGGACATCAGTTGTAGTTCAACAGTGTCAGGTCAACAGGAGCAGTTAAACAGTAACATCAACAGTCGGAAGCCAAAAATAGGTCAATAGTAGCAAGTCAACAATAGAGGGTCAAAAAGTAGCAGTTTGATCAACAGCAGCAGGTCAGCAATAGCAGGTCAACAGTAACAGGAAAAGAGCAGTAGGCCAACAGTAGCATCAACAAAAGCTAACTTAACAATTGCAGGCTATCAACAGCAGGTCAAGAGTAACAGGTTAACAGTACTAGATCATTGGTATTTTTGTATCCTTCAGATACAACAATGTTTTCTAATTCAAAATATATTCATCTTACACGGCTTTGTTCGGAATGAAAACAATAGAAGTTGTTTATGTTGCTCGGTCAATAAGCAAAACCACTTGCTAGTGCTAGTGATCCTGCAATTATCTTCTGAATACCCAGTACTATGTGCTAGCACTGGAGGTGTGGACATTAGCTCCTATGTTCCCAATGCCTCCTGCTAGCACTGGAGGTACGGGTATTACCTCCGGTGTACCAAGCACTTCATGCTAGCACTAGATGTGTGGACATTACTTCCTTTGTGCCCAGTACCTCGTGCTAGCAGTGGTGGTGGTGGTACGGGCAATACCTGATAACTACTCAGCACTTTGTGTTAGCGCTGGACATGAAGGCATTTCCTCCTGACTACTCAATATCTTATACTATGGCAGAGATGATGTTATTACCACCTGACTACTCAGTGTCTCAAGCGAAAGTGTGGTCGTTACCTCCTGACTACTCACTATCTCATGCTAATGCTGGAGATGCTGTCATTATCACCTGAGTAGCCAATACCTTGTGTTCAACAAACGGCTAAACAACTATTTGATTACCCTTGTCCGGGGCTTCTAATGGCCATCGTTTAAGATACATTTGTTATGCTTCTCCCGTGCATTGCTGTATCAGTTTCTATTTTGAACGCGTTATGATAATAGGATGTGGCAGGGATTTTCCACACAAAGAGAACAGATCGTTTGTATCGCTATTGTTTTTTTTTTTTATTTTTTGGGGGGTCCTTTGATGTATAGCAAAATATGAAGGGATAATATTTGTGTTGGTATAGGAAAAGCATTTATAACTGGTTCCACATACAATAAACCTGTATTCGTTCATCAGTTGAACAACAGTTATATAAAGCAGACAGACACGCTGAGGATGAAAGTGTGATGATAGAATAAAGGGTCGTTGTCCAGCAGCGAGGTCACACACACTGCCAAGATGTGTGATGGTTGAGCCTTAGAAGTCCCACGGAAAGAACTACTGCAAATCTTTTTTAGGAGAGACGCATGCTAGATGATTTCTCAGTTATCCTAGTAAAGTCTAGATCTTAACCCCGGTTATGATGCAAAAGGTACATGTGCAAAACCTATGTGATCTTTACTTAAGTAACGTTTCTCCCACCCGGAAGCTTTATCAGCATAATACTGTGAAATGAGAGAGGAGCGTTTCCTGGGAAAGCCAGCAAGTCACAGAACGGGAGAGGCTTCGTCCACAGTAAGTGAGTCCTAAGACTCACAGGCCAATTGTGTTAACCACTCTGCCAGCTGGCTCTAATAAGATTCATCGAACTATATATATTTATATACAACACATGGAGAGTAGCATGAGATCCACTGTGACCACAAATGCAGGTTTTTAAAAGACGAATCCCACACCAGTGTGGCTGTGGCTTCCTCTAGCTTAAGTTCCAGCAAAGCTGTTATCTTAACCTCCAGCAATCGTGTTATCTTAGTAACACGATTGCAAACAGTGCGACCCACGCTAACCTCCCAGCGGTGTATAGAAATATACCTAGTTGGATGAATCTTTCGGAGCTAGCTGGTCAAGTGGTGAGTTTTAGGACTTACCTGCTATGGTTTCAAGCCTCACAAGTTCTGCAATTTATTTGCAAGCGTGTTATTTCGATTTCGTGAGTGAAGCCAGTAAGGTGAGAAAGGGAATGATGCAGCAGCTGTAATAGCGGCCATATGCGAGTTCTTCACGTTCTGAACCACTGTGCATTAACTTCATTCTCTTCTCAACCATTTTTCTTCAGTGAATGAGCCTTCACTCACCTATGTATGGCTTGCCAGTGACTCAACATGGTACCTTTAAATAGTCAAACTTGAAGTACCGAGACCTGTCACCTAGTGGCGCAACTCACACAATCCCATATGGAAGTTCGGCCTCTGTCTCAGTGTCACCCAGACGTGTGATTTCTTCTCCTGTTGAGGAATTGCGTTTATGTTATTTTATGTTTAGCTTTGCCTAGTGCATTTATTTTTTTGTGATTTTCTTTCATATTAGGTTAATTCATTTCATTTCATTGTAAGCAAAAAAAAAAAAATTTTTTTGCATTTAGAAATATCAATTAAATTGAAATATAGTACCAAGAACTGCAACATAATACACGAATAACCCGCAAGAAGGTGACTGAAATTTATAATGACGTTTCGGTCCGACTTGAACCAATAACTACTCGCACAAAGAAGCAAACTAACTCTCAGGTAAGGAGAGAGCGGGGGATCAGGGATAAGCGAAGAATAGCACCGAAGGGAAGTGTCTTCAGTCGCAGAAACCGAACCAGAGCTGCACCCAGCAGCAGAGAGCTTGATGGTGAAAAGTAACAATATTCAGGCTGGGGACAGCTGCTATCACAGAACTTCAGGAGTTCAGTTTATGTACTGTTATGGTATAAACCTTGCTAATAAATACCGACAAGTTGGTTTAGAAAGACACGTAAGCAAACACTATGACATATTTATTAGAAAACGTTTCGGTCCTGGAACCTTGATCACTTCTAACATACAGAGGTAGAAAGACATTATATATATAGGCGGAGAGTGAGGTGTGAGTGACGCACGTGACCTGAGGAATGTCATGTTGGGATGAGGACGGGTAGACGATGAAATCATGTGACTCCTGTGTTGTTGGGTTCGTGGTGCTTAAGTATCATGTATGCCAATGTTTTTGAAATTTTGTAGTTTCCAGTGTTGCGTTCTATAGTGTCGGTGACGGCGATTAGTGAGGCTTCTAGGCACCGTCGGCGTCTGTACTGTCATATTTGAAAAGACCCATTCTTGAGATTTTTAAACACTTCTCTTGGAAGGTACGCGAATTGTACATAGTTGTCAGTCTTCTATGACTTGTTTTACAAAATGTAGGACTTGTCTTGGTGTGAAGTTGAATGGGAAAACGAAGGTGTAATTGACAGATCCATTGCAGAGTTGAGGGTGGAGTTCTTGTTCACGGGTGGATTGGGTGGCTTTTGAATCAGAAGTAGACTTTGCGACTGTGGCTGGATGGTCTCGTGGTGTAGTGATGTCTTCTACGTTGGAAAATATTTTCAGGATTTCTGCTGATGGTGCAGTGATAGGAAAATTGATCCTGAAAAGGTTATTGAGGCGGAAGAGTTCAAATATTGTGGAGTTGAAGATTCCGAGGAAGGCGGCGTTCTTCTTATGTGCACACATCATACAGTATATTATCTAGGTGGAGACGCCGTCTGGGAGTGCTGGAATAAAGTTGGTAGCAAAAGTAGGCTGTGGTGATTTCTTCGTCATTTTAAGGTCTAGTGATTCCAGCGTAAATTGGGGTCACAAGATTTTCCTATTTGCTATTTCCTTCCTGAAAGCGTATTTAATTGCAAGAGTGTAATGATAACTCTTGCAGTCTAGAGATTTCGTCTGAGATGTCGAGGTGCAGTCCTTATGTGAATGTCCTGTGCCACATGTCCTTCTGTACAGCAGTTCTAACATGAGGTGATGAGGTAGAATTGCTCTGGTTCTATGTTCCTGGCATTAATGTGCTAATATGAGATGCGTAGCCAGAGATGTTATGGAGATTTCGGCAAAGGTGACCTTGATGACAGATCTGGTAGGTAGAATTTATGTGATTGAGTCGACGATGACCCAGTCATTTTGACCTTCAACTAGACGTTGCAAATGGCCTGTTCATTGGCTAGTGACGTCACTATCAAGTTTGTTGATGAACACTGATTTCTTGTCCCTCAACACATGAGAAGGAGCCACTTCAAAGTCATGGTCCTTCAGAACATTCATAGCCGAGGTGGTGAGGAGCTTTTCAGTTTCATCATCAATGAAGCAGATGGTGACGAAAGAGTCCTTGGTACTGAGAAGGTTAGACAGGATGATCGTCAGGAGTGTTGCCAGAGTTTTATCGTCGTGACTGAGATGGTCTCATGAAGTGGGTGAATGCGTAAACCTGGTGCCATGACAGTTGATCGAATGTGTGTGATCTGAACTATGTAGTACTAATGAGTGCCTGGAGAATGGCAAAGGGAAGGGAGCAGGAGACAGGAGTATTAGATCGGATAAGGGAGTGGTACTAAAGTAGTAGTAGTAGCAGTAGTAGTAACAGCAGCAGTAGCAGTAGTAGTAGTAGTAGCAGTAGAAATAGAAATAGTAATATAGCAACAGTGATACAGGTAGAAATAAGAATGCAGTAATAGTAGCAAACAAGGGACAGAGAGTGAAGAGTTAACGAAGAAACAGTAGTAGTGGTAGCAGGAACAGAGGCATAGCAGTGGTAGTAGTAGTAGTAGTAGTAGTAGTAGTAATAATAATAGTAGTATTAGTAGCAGTAGTAGTAATAATGGTACAAGTAGAAGCAGTAGTAGGATTATTAGATGAGAAGAGAGGAGCACTGTAGGAGAGCTAATGGCCCACGAGGCACCATAAATACAAGAATCAGCTACTAAAATAATAATATGGTAGGCTGAGAGAGTTAGTTGTAGAGATGTGGAGGTGTATGCGAGTGTGGAAGTGAATTATAGAATATGGAAGATCATAAATTATATCAGCCCTTGAAACTGGGCGCCATGTCCCTCGAGCAGACAAGTTTGATAACCGAGTAGGTAGTAATTCATCCCGTGTGATGGAATATGACAGGGAAACATTACTACGTTTTGCTCCCACTATGTAATTACCATAATTTTATACATTGCAAGTATATAAAATTAAAAAAAATGTTTGCAGGAAGAATAACGACGGAGCGTAATGTCAACAAAAGAGCTAAATAGCACAACAATAATTACACTAATTATTATTGCAATTATTATTATTATTATTATTATTATTATTATTATTATTATTATATTCCCAGGTGAGTACTGATGCTGTATGATCCATAAGCATCATACAGCATCAGGAACTGAGGTCATCCTCCTCAAGGGTAATTAGGTACACGAGTAGAGTAGCAGTTTTCTTCTCAGACACTGGATGTATTTCGTTCGCTGCACGATCCGACAATGGTATCTCGAATTTTATAAGCACAGTCGTCAATACCTCCATGGAAACAAGGTGGCGCCTGTGAGAGGCATTTTGTCCCAGGTACGTGGGTGAAGGTGAGATTATTGGTCAGTTCAACTCTCTGAGACCAACTTTTCCTCAAATGCCTGAGAGGGGTATTTTTCTCCAGTGATGAGAGAAGAGGGTTAAATTACATGTTATATCGGAACACGGGGAAGTACGAAAGTGCCAGAGTGAGGAATATGACGTTAACCCTGAGTGAAGAATATGATGTTAACCATGAGTGAGGAATATGACGTTAATCCTAAGTGAGGAATATGACGTTAGTCCTAAGTGAGGAATATGACATTAACCCAGAACGAGTAACTTCCAGAGAGAGGAATGTTGTGGGTGCACCTAGCCACACCCTACCAAACAAGTGCATCGCTTAGCCACACCCTCACCCACAATTATACAACCTAGCCACACCCTCCCTAAAAGTGCACCACCTAGCCACATGCACCTCCACTAGTGCACCACCTAGCCACACCCTCCCCCACGTGCACCACTTAGCCACACCTTCCCCCCACAAGTGCACTACCTGCAACACCCTCCCCCACAAGTGCACCACCTAGACATACCCTCCCCCACAAGTGTACGACCTAGCAACCCCCACCCCCACAAGGGCACTACTTAGCCACACCCACACAAGTGTACCACCTAGCCACACCCTCACCACAAGTGCACCACCTAGCCACACCCTCCCCCACAAGTGCACCACTTAGCCACACCCTCCATAAGTGCACCACTTAGCCATGCCATTTCCCCAGAAGTGCACCACCTAGCCCCACACTCCCCCAGAAGTGCACCTCCTAGCCACACCCTCCCCCAGAAGTGCACCATCTAGTCACACTCTCCACAAGTGCACCACTTAGTCACTCCATTCCCCCACAAGTTCACTACCTAACCACACCCTCCCCCACAAATACACCACCTATCCACACACCCCCACAGGTGCACTACCTAGCCAAAATATCTGCAAATGCACCACCTATCGACATCCTCCCTCACATGTGCACTACCTAACCACACCCTCCCCCATAAGTGCACCCTGTAGCCACACCCTCCCCCACAAGTGCACTACCTATCCACATGCACCCCCACAAGTACACTACCTATCCACACACACACACACCCAGAGGTGCACTACCTAGCCAAAACATCTGCAAATGCACCACCTCTCGACACCCTCCCTCACATGTGCACTACCTAACCACACCCTCCCCCACAAGTGCACCACCTAGACACACCCTCCCCCACAAGTGCACCCCCTAGCCATCCCCACACAAGTGCAGTACTGTTGCATGCAAAGAGTATGTAATCTTTATTCAGAGCATGTTACACTCACATAGGCTGCCTCATCAACCAGTGAACCAGATGCTAAGGGCCTGTTGATTCAACGGGGCCCAATCGTCAGACCAGTATCTAGGTTCAGCTAATCACATGTGGATCTGGCAATTGTGAAGGTGACATGGTTACCACTCACCTTTTCATCCTTGTCATTTTCAGTCTTCTGCTGGTTGAAGCATGGTGGTCTGCTCTCTCTTGGCTGCTGTTTTGCCTTGATTACCTTGATTACCTTGCACCCCCTAGCCATACCCTCCCCCACAAGAGCACCACCTAGGCACACCCTCCCCCATAAGTGCACCACCTAGCCATCCCCACACAAGTGCAGTACTATTGCATGCAAAGAGTATGTAATCTTCATTCAGAGCATGTTAACACACTCACATAGGCTGCCTCATCAGCCAGTGAACCAGATGCTAAGGGTCTGTTGATTCAACAGAGCCCAATCGTCAGACCAGTATCTAGGTTCAGCTAATCACATGTGGATCTGGCAATTGTGAAGGTGACATGGTTACCACTCACCTTTTCACCCTTGTCATTTTCAGTCTTCTGCTGGTTGAAGCATGGTGGTCTGCTCTCTCTTGGCTGCTGTTTTGCCTTGATTACCATGGCATGCACTAATGCCTATTGCTGTACATAGTGTATATAGTGTACATACTTCTGTTCATACTTGGTGAAGGATAACATGACTCAAAGTTTTTCTGCTGTGTTTATTTTGCTCCCTTTACACCCAGGATAAGAGGCCTTTGAGCAATATGGGTTGTAATATTGGTAGCCTGTCCGAGAGCTGGAGCTGGACTTTAAGCAGGAGCTGAACCTAGAGTTGAAGTTGAAGCAGGAAGTAATATCATAGATATCTGGCTATCTGGCATTGTGTCAGCTTTGCCAATGCTTCACGAATTTTGCGTGTCAACTTTTCATTCACTTCGTTATGCTATCGTGTGAGTATTCTGCAGTTGTACAGTGCATAGGTGTGCATGTATTGCACTTGTGTGTTATGTTGGGGTTAATGCCTCCTAGAGGAGTCACATGGTTAGTGTCTGAATTCACTCTATTAAACTTGCCTAAGTTTTCTTTACAGCGTTGCTGGCGAATTGCTCGTTCCATCGGCATTGAGTACGATCGCTGTGCAACTTCATAACCTTATAAGGTCAAACTTCAGGCAGAAGAGATGGCATATCAGACTCCTCCTCCTACAGTAACCTGGATTTTATTATTATAATCAAAAAGAAGCGCTAAGCCACACAGATACCTGGAGTAAATCCCAGCTGAGGTTCCTACAAAAAGAGGGAAAAGACAAAACCCCTGAGCAAAACCAGTCTCATGCGATCAGGGTTATCTGAAGGTGAGCCAGTTGCATTGGCGCTTGAGTTGGCAAAAAATCAATGTTGAGCAAACCAGGGAACAGCAAACCTATGCTAAGTAAGAGTTTGATAGCAAAAAAGAGAGGAGGCAGTTTACTCAAGTTGCAAATGACTTTAGTTTGCAAACACCAGTACAGCTTGTTCCTCGTTTCGTTGAAGCTTAGCCTGAATTATTTTTCAAATCATTCGAAAACCAAGCTCGAGCTTTAAGGTGGCTGGAACAGCATTGGGCATCTTTGGTGCATACAGCGCTGTTTGGTAAGACACAGGTATTTACATCAGTGTTAAATAACACTGATTTCAGTAATTATCAGGTGGTGAAGACCACGGTTCTTGGTGTTTATCAATGTATTCCTGCCAAGTACAGAAAGGAATTCAAACTAGGTAGTCAACAGCTGGGTCAGTCCTTTGAATTTGAAGATCTGGTGCAATTAATATTGGTGGATAACCTGCTGGAGTCTGTTGGGCCAGTGGTTCGAGTCTTTTTGCAGGATCACATGTTGATCACTGCAGAGGCAGCAAGATTGACTGATATTTTTTAAACCAACCGCTCCTTGTCCAAGCGGTCCCTTCTTTCTTTTCAACAGCTTGGCATGAGCAGAGACCGTCGACGAAAAGTTCCTGATTTGAGAATGAAGTGCCAGCAGGAAGGAGAACAGCGATGTCAGCCAA
The DNA here is from genome assembly GCF_026875155.1 of Cherax quadricarinatus. Classification (NCBI taxonomy): domain Eukaryota; kingdom Metazoa; phylum Arthropoda; class Malacostraca; order Decapoda; family Parastacidae; genus Cherax; species Cherax quadricarinatus. Next base: position 63,896,990 of record NC_069411.1, read on the forward strand.
CTAAGTCACCTGGTGAGCCACGCTACTCAACATATGGTCAACATGGTGAGTGACAAACCACTCAACATGGTGTATCCCGACAACAGTACCCAGAGCAGCACCAGCCACAACGTCAGCAAGGAGCTAAGATCAAAAATGTTGTTTGCTTCCATTGTAATAAATCAGACCTAACTGCCCAAATAAACCTCAACCATTAGGAAGGAAGTAGAGAAGGAGATGGTCCCATATTATAGTAATTGTCAAATATCCCTTCAAGAAAATTCAAAGAAAACTGAAGTCAGAACCTCTAGGGATACTGGAGCATATTGCTCACTTTTAAGAGAGGGAGTACTTCCCCTCTCTTAGCACATCTCATTACAGTCCTCCATTCGTTTAGAAGCTTATGGAGGAGCACTGTTTTCTGTCCCCTTACATAAAATATATGTGCAGAGCAAGTATTGCAACGGACATTTGACTGTAGGTGTTTCTGATGGATTTCCTATGCAAGATGCCATGTTATTACTGGGTAATAACATTACAACTTCTAGTACATGTCCAGAACCAATAATGATTAATTCTTTTCCGATGTAGGCCATAACTCGGGCAAAATCCCAAGGGATCTCTGATGAGAATGCTGACCTATCCTTGGACGACTCTGATCTCGGAATAGCCAATTTGTTTTACGAGGAAAACTGGCCAGGGCCTCGTAAATTTAGTGAATAGACCCAGATCAAGCCTTCCTATTCCAGTGTTGCATGATTGCCAGATGTTTCTGTTTCCATGCCCGAGGGACTGTCCTTCCGAGAGGAACAGCGGAAAGACCCTTCATTAAATATCGCTTTTCAGGCAGCCATGGGTAAATCCTTCTCAGATCACCCAGTTAAACATAAAATTAAAAACGACTTCTTAGTCTGCACTGAGACTGGTAAGGAGATAGAAGGAAGGCAATAGTCAGACAGGTTAGTAGTTCCAAAAAAGTTTAGACCTCAAATATTAAATATAGCTCATAACTCTTCATTAGGAGGCCACTTAGTAATTACTAAAACACTACATAGGATATTAAAAGAATTCTTTTGGCAAATTTAAGGTAGGATGTGAAGAATCACATCCCCTGTTGTAGAGAATGTCAGCACGTGGGGAAACCTGGACACCCCATTAAACCTTCACCCCTCCATCCTATACCTGTTGATGGAGAACCTTCCACAGAGTTAATTATAGATTATGTAGGTCCACTACCTAAATCCAAGTCTTGGAATAAGTGCTTATGTACCATTATGGATAGAGTAACTAGATACCCAGAAGCAATTCCCATGCGCAGTATCAGTACTAAAGCAATTCTTAAAGCTTTAACTAAGTTTATCTCTTGCTTTGGCATTCCTAAATCTATTCAAAGTGATCAAGGTACTAATTTTACTGCCAAAGCCTTTAGAGAAGCATTAACTAGGATAGGGATAATTCGCAACTTATCCACTGCCCATCATCCTCAGTCCCAAGGCACCTTGGACAGATTCCATTAGACGTTTAAAAGCCATGATAACTTTTTGTAAGCATTTTTCTACAGACTGGGATGAATCACTACCTTTGTTGCTGTTTTCAATAAGGGAAACTGTGCAGGAGTTTACAGGGTATAGTCCGTTTGAGCTGATCTTTGGGCACAATGTACGAGGTCCTTTTCGGGTGCTCGAAGAAGGATGGATGGGAGAAGACGTCTGCTCAACACTCTACAATCCTTCATCAAGGTTGCAGGTGGCACGTCAGTTGGCTAAGGCTAACTTAAAGGCAGCTCAAAACACGATGGAACAGAGGTATGAGAGAAATTCAAAGTTTCGCTCCTTCCATCCAGGAGACAAGATGTTGGTACAGGAACCTATACCTGACCACACCTTAAAAGCTAGATTTGCGGGACCTATGTAAATTGTAAGTAAATTACCTGACGTAAATTATGTGTTGTCTCCCCTTGACAAGACCTCAAAAACTAAAACTTACCACATTAATCAAACTAAAGCATTTAATACACCAGATAAAGTCTCAGTAATGACTCTGTCCTCTGCATCTGAAGATGACCCTGACTCTTTGCACTCTGTTTCTGAGATTAATGTAAAGTTTTCCAATTCTGTCGTCCTCAAGGACCCCAGCCCTGTAATGGTGGGACTATCTAAGAATCAAGTAACAAGTGTAATTGCGCTCTTACAATCTTACCTTGATATCTTTTCAGATGTACCGAAAAAATGTACACTAGGATATCGTGACGTAGATGTTGGAAACTCTAAACCTATTAAATTCTCCCCCTACAGAGCTAATCCTGAAAAGGAGAGGCTACTTCAGCAGGAGGTTAGACTTTCTGTTAGAGCATGGGTTAGTGGAGGAATCTTCTGGTCCATGGGCTTCCTCGTAAATCCTTGTTAAGAAAGCTGATGGAGGTTTTCGAATGTGCAAAATTTACCGTAAGGTGAATGAGGTCACAATTGAGATGCTTACCCTCTGCCACGTCTGGATGACATAATCGACTGTGGGTAAGGCTACTTTTGTGTCCAAGTTAGACCCCTTAAAGGTTACTATCAGGTACCTTTGACAGATAAGGCGAAAGATATCTCTGCCTTTGTAGTTCCAGGAGGTCAGTATCAATATACAGTTACCCCCTTCGGAATAAAACACTCGCTCGCATCATTCCAGAAACTGATCCATCAATCTATTAAAGGACTTAAAAGGCACGGCAGCTTATCTAGATGACATAGTTATTGTGCCCGGGTACTTGTTTAAGCTTAAATTCTCTCTTTGAGGGCCTTCCCCGAGTTTCCACTTAACTGTTAACTTATCTAAGTCTTCCTTCGGCCACGCTACTGTTAATTTTTTGGGGCCATGAAGTAAGTAGTGGCAAAGTGGCCCGTAAATTTGCTAAAATTCTTGCCATTAAAATTATCCAGTACTTCTTGATAGGAAATCCCCCCAACGTTTCTTATGTATGGGTGGGATTTTATTTGGAAGATATTATTAGCCCCTCTAACCTTACTTACAGTCCCAAATCCCTTTTAAGTTTGGACCTCGAATGTCAAGAGGCTTTTAGTAAAACCAAATTACCCCTTTGTACAGCAACTATTCTATCTCCTGATTTCTCCAAACCTTTGCATTACAGGTTGATGGCTGAGTCTGGGGTGGGGCTGTTATGCAGGGTTCTGCATGACATCGTAATGTACATATAGTGGAGAAGTGTGCCATATGTAGTATGAATGTTATAATTGTACAGAAAAATTTTATAATTCATAATGTGCATTTGGGGGTACTGTAAAATAGGTTTAAAAACTATAATTATAAAGAAATTGCTAGGGATTTATTTTCCAACTATGTTTGGGTAACGTGGGTAAGCGGGGGCTGGGGGCAGTCACGTGGAGTCATCATGGTGTGGAGGCTGGCGTCGGTAGTGCTGTGTGTTTAAGCTAAGTTTGTAGTTGTGTACTCCTTTTTTTTAAAACCAACTCAAGCCATAGGCTCTTCTATGGCTCCCTGTATGTTCACCTAGGCTTGACATGATCAGGGTGCTGTGGGATGAGTGAGGAAATAAGAAATGGGGTTGGTGGGAGTAGTGACGGCTGGTGCTGACTGGGCCTAGTGGTTATGGTGGCGGGACCTCCAGCCAGCTGTTTCTTGTGAACCTCATTTGGGCGTTTAGGATTAAGGTGTTTTTTAGAGTGTGTATATAGTGTTTATGATGAATAAATAGATATATTTTCCTAACTAAGATTTTTACCCAACCCTCTGTTAAACTAACCATGGAAGTAACACATTCTGGTTTAGCGCTTTCTGTTTTGACTGGGATAGCCCTGGGTGGCCTGTTTATGCTTGAGATGTGTGTAACTTTTACCTTTGCCCTTAGACAAAGCTCAAGCCCCCAGCTATCCCACATTTCTGTGTAACATGGGGGCCTGTATATGGGAGAATTATCAAATTTTATATGGTAATTCAAGTTTGCAACCTGGAAAATCAGTAACCATTCTTTACTGGGTTGGTCAGAGGAAGCATTCACTATAGCAATGCTGCTGGTTTTAGGGTGTTATTATTGATTAATACCCTGTGAATAATTTACTTTTGTGTGCAATATTGCTGGTTTTTAGTGTTATTATTACCTGATAGTTTGTGCATAATTTACCCTTGCAGGTACAATCTTGCTGATTTTTAGGGGGTTATGTTTACCTAAATTTCTGGGAATAATTTTCCTTTGCAGGTGCAGTAGCTCCATTTTTTTCTGCCAGGATTTTCTTGTGTGCAATCCTGTTTAATTTTGGGGAGTCACATGACAATCACTCCTTGTGAATATACTATTTCAGTGTATGTACTTTGCTATGTGCTTTATTTTATATCAGTAAGTTCTGTGGCTAATAGCAAGATTTGATGCTATTGTTTCCCAAAATGGCTGACACTAGTGAAAATTCTGGGGATGACATGTATTTGGAAGGTGACATTGAATAAAAATTCCCATGATAGGGACCTGGATAAGGAATTTAGAAATTTTACGAATGAAATTACCCCTAGTTGCAGAAGAAAAAAAGGAACGGTTAAGGAATTTGAACGTACAAAGATCCAGGAACAGAGGCCTTAGAGAGCTTAGGGCTCAAGAAAGAGCTAAAGAGAGGCAGCTTGCTTCTCACCCAGACACGACACGAGGGTAGATGTTTTTCATTTGGATAAAGCCATAAATTTGTGCCAAAATTCCCAGAGAAAGATCCAGACCAGTTTTTTCTGTTTTTTGAAAGTATAGCCAAATCCCAAATTTGGCCGGAAAAAGGAATGGGCGACATTAGCAAGGACCCAATTGGTTGGTAAAGGGTTACAGGCTGATAGTTCTTTAGAGGGATCGGCCTTTTCTGATTATCATAAGCTAAAAGAGGTAGTTTTATGGCTTATCAAATGTTGCGGAAAGGGACCCGGCAGAAGTTTAGAGGACTAAAGTTTCAGTCAGGGCCCGTCTTTGGTGGAATATGGTAAGGAGAAGATTTTCACTTTTAAATAGGTGGTTGTCGCTCAAAGGGGGGTGGTAGGCAATTATGAAGGTGTAATTACCTTAATTTTTCTTGGAGGATCTTTTTAGAAATGTTCCTCCTGACCTTAAGGCATATCTTGAGGAGAAGGGATCTTGATGATTTTAATAATGCTTTAGAGCTGGGTGACAGATTTTTAGCTAACCAAAAATTTGGTAGTAGTTACCACCCCCCACATATAATAATGGTAAGTTTTCTCCACCCACCATAGGATTAAGGAAAAATTTTAGAAGTTTAAGCCCCCCATTTACCAGCCTAATAACCCACCAGAGTTTAAAAAAGCCTAATTTTCCGTACCTACCCGAGAGGTTTAAGTCAGTTTTCACGGTCCAGGACTACCGGGACAGGTAGAAGAGTCAGTTCCCCAAGACATGGGGCCCCGCCCAGTCAAGTGTGCAGGGGGCTTTTAAACCCTTTTCACTGTACATATTGCAATAAACGGGGCCACTGCAGCCATATTGTCGAAAGATGCTTAGGGACCAGGCTGCAGCAGATGCTTTTCCAGTAAGTACACCGGTTACACATGATGTTGCTTGCATTGCAATCTTGCCCCAAGGTATTGAAAGAAGACCAGGTCTTAACCCTCGGATGAAGGTCTATTAAGTAGTCTACTGTGGCC
>NC_069411.1:63903120-63928302 GCF_026875155.1 Cherax quadricarinatus
CAAAACAAACTGGGGTTCCCAAAAATGGCAATTATAATGTAAACCCCATCGCAGAATAGCAGGAGACCAAGACAGAAATATTATGAGAGCAACAGAGCAAGGGTTTTAAAACACTTACTGAGGTGGCTAAAAGGCCCACATGGGCAGGGCAAAGTTACTGCATTTGGTGATTTCAATCACAAAGAGATTGATTGGGAAAACCTGGAGCCCCCATGGGGGCCCGAAACGTAGAAACTAAGATGATGGAGGTGGTACTGGAAAACCTCATGCAACAACATGTTAGAGACACTACCAGTGAGAAAGTATAGCCTCGTATTCACCTTGAGCAGTACAGCATTGAGGACATCACATGTGATAGGCCCGTCGGAGCTAATGATCACGTGGTTCTAAACTTCAAATACATAGTAAGGTACAAGTGGAGAGGGAAGCAGGGTAAGTAGGATGAGTGAAGCCATACGAAAAATAGGGGATACACAAGCATGATAAATTTCCTGCAAGAGGTTCAGGGGGAAAGAGAACTAGGGGGAAAATCAGTAATGAAATGATGGAATATATGACAACAAAATGCAAGGAGGCAGAGGAGAGGTTCGTACCCAAGGGAAGACTAGAACGAACCCTTGCTTCACCCAAAGATGTAGAGGGGCCCAAAAACTAAGTGCGCTAGAGAATGAAAAAAGTATAGAAGACAAAGGACCCAGGAAATTACGTAGTTTAAATTTAAGAGCTAGAATCGAATAGCACAGATAAGGAGGGAGGCCCAGCGACAATACGAGAATGACATAGCATCGGAACCCCAAATTTGACCCGAAGCTGTTGTACAGCCACATCAGGAGGAAAAACAGTCAAAGACCAGGTAATCGACTATTACGAACCAGGTATAGTATGGTCTGCAACCAGGTTGTTATGGGTTTTCAAAGGAGCAAAAAAAACTCATCAGTAGAATATAACTTGTATTTTCTTCCGCCAGATAGATTTGCCAGATATATACAAGTATGTACATTGTACACTCGTGTCACTACGTACAGAGGGTGATAGTAAGTCTGTCAATGCTTACTACAAGTGAGCCACATTGCTTCAACTTTGGTGGGCTTGCCTGTGATTGGCCACTGAACCGAGGTACTGATTTAATGATGGGGTACCCTACTAAGTGTTAAACCCTAGCACCCGGTTCGCGGGTTTGGGGAGGCAGCCTATATGGGAGTGTGCCCATATGCCGAATAAAAATGTAACATACACTTTTGCATGCCACACAGAGGAAGGAAGGAGGGAAATCACAAGAAACGACTGAGAAGTTGTGAAGAGTCAACACGAGATTTAAGGAAGTATTTTCAGTGAGACAGGACTCCGAAAAGCTGGAATAGTGGAGTACCCAAGAACCCCACAATACACTCAACTGAGGAAGAGGTGAGGAGGCTGCTAAATGAAAACCCGATTCATCAAAGGCAATGAGACCGGACAACATCTCTCTGTGGTTCCTGCGAGATGAAGCAGAGACGCTGTGTGTGCCATTAACAACAATCTTTAACACATGTATGAAAACAAGGCAACTACCTGTGGATGGAAGACAACAAATATAGCCCCAATTTTTCAGGGAGACAGATTTGCAGCATTAAAATACAGACCCGTGTCACTGACAGGTGTAGCATGCAAACTCAAAAGAGAAGATTATGAGGCGAAGAGTGGAGGAATACCTAGAAAGGAATGAGCTTATACACGATAACCCGCACGGTTTCAGGGAGAGTTTTACGACAAGGTGATAGAAGTAAGACAAGAGAAAGGTGGTGGGGAGATTGCATTTTAAATTGGACTGTAAAAAGATTATCGACATGGTTCCTCACAAGAGATTAGTGCAAAAGCTAAGGGACAAGCAGAAGTTAAAGGAGAGGCACTGCAATGGATCAGACAGGAAGGAAACAACGAGTGATTGTACGTGACGAGGCGTCAGAGTGGACGCTGTTTCTGGTATATGTGAATGACATGACGGAAGGGATAGATTCAGAAATGTCCCTGTTTGAAGAAGATGTGAAGCTAATGATAAGAATTAAAATGGATAACAATCACGTTATCAAAAGAGATCTGAACAGGCTGTAATCATAGTCCAGTAACTGGTTCCTAGAGTTTAACCCCCCAAGTAAAAAAGTCATGAAGATTTGGGAAGATGAAAGAAGACCGCAGACAGAGCACAGGTTAAAGGGCCAAAGACTGCAAGCCTCACTTAGGAAAAAGGATCTTGGGGAGAGTTAATACTGAGACATCTCCTGAGGTGCACATCAACCAAATAACTACTGCAGCATATGAGAGCTTGGCAAACCTAAGGAAGGAATCGTTCAAGACCGCACACCTTGTATGTTAGGTCCATATTGGAGAATGCAGCACCTGTATAGAATTCCACACCTGGTTAAACACCAAGAAATTAGAGAAAGTGCGAAGCTTTGCAACAATACTAGTCCTGGAGTTGAAGGGTATGTCTTACGAGGAGACGTTAAGGAAAATCAATCTGACGACACTGGAGGACAGGAGGATAGAGGTCACATAATCGCGACATATAAAATACTGAGGGACTTGACAAGGTGGATAGGGACAGGATGTTTCGGAGATGGGGACACAGCAATAGGGGTCACAACTGGAAGGTGAAGACTCAGATGAGTCACAGTGATGTTAGGAAGTATTTCTCAGTCATAAAGTTATCAAGAAGTGGAACAGCCTAGTGAGTGATACAGTGGAGGCAGGATGTATACATTGCTTTATGAAGAGATACGATGAAGCTCATGTAAGAAGGGACAGAGTGGACCTAATAGTAACCAGCGAAGAGGCAGAGCCAGGAGCTGCGAATCGACCCTGCAAAACAAAATAGATAAGCACAAATAGGTAACTGCACACATATATACACACGCACAACTTACGGTGATGAAAACAGATGTGATCTTACTTATTGGCTATCAGATTCTGAGGAAAGAGAGAGAGAACAGAGAATAAGGAGTTGCACTGCTTATCAGAAATCAGTGGAGTTTTGACTAGATTGGAGGAATGGACAGAGGGGAAACAGATTACTACAAGTTAGCACATTTAAAACCAGGGATCCCAAAGGGATGAAAGAAGTGATGTACAACCCTCACCTTAATAGCAACAGGACAAGACAAGAGAATGATGAATGCAACAGAACAATGGTTGATACACTTCCTGAGGTGGCCAGAAAGGCATGCATACACAAGGCAAAGTTACTGTCATGGAAAACTTTACGAGGAGACTGTCTGGGAAAACTTAGACCCTCGTGGCGTGCTAATACGTGAAGACTCGGATGCTGGAGGTGGTATTGGAAAACTTCACGCACCATCACGAGAGGAGAGTATTAATCATCAAGGCTCGACCTTGTATTCACCTGAGTATTTCCGACATTGAGATATTACGTATGCAAGGCCCTCGGTGCAAGTGATCACATGATACTGAGTTTCGAGTCACTTATTGAGTTAACAGTGGACAATGAAGAACACGGGAAGGGAGAAGCCATATGAGGCCGTATGAGGTGCAGTTGTAAAAGAGAACTAGAGGGAAAGACAGTGAATGAAATGATGGAACATATGGCAGAAATTGCAAGCTGGCAGAGTAGAAAGCTCATACCCAATGGCAATAGAAACACTGGGAAGACCAGAGTAAGCTCATGGTTTACCCAGAAATAGTATGCATGGATAAGGAGGGAGGCTAACCAGCAGTTTTAGAATGAAATAACATAGAAAGCCAAATCAGTCTCAAATTTGGGACCAGGTAATCAGGCTGATGGAAGGTGGGGACCTCACAAGGAATGATCAGGATGTTTGTGAAGAGCTCAACACTAGATTTAGAGGGAATTCTCAGAGGAGACAAAAGGCTTCCAGGAACAGAGGTGGAACAAGAATAACTTATCAAGAGTAGCAGGTAAATAACAGGAATTTTAACAGTAGCAATGCAAACAGTATCAGGACATCAGTTGTAGTTCAACAGTGTCAGGTCAACAGGAGCAGTTAAACAGTAACATCAACAGTCGGAAGCCAAAATAGGTCAATAGTAGCAAGTCAACAATAGAGGGTCAAAAAGTAGCAGTTTGATCAACAGCAGCAGGTCAGCAATAGCAGGTCAACAGTAACAGGAAAAAGAGCAGTAGGCCAACAGTAGCATCAACAAAAGCTAACTTAACAATTGCAGGCTATCAACAGCAGGTCATGAGTAAACAGGTTAACAGTACTAGATCATTGGTATTTTTGTATCCTTCAGATACAACAATGTTTTCTAATTCAAAATATATATTCATCTTACACGGGCTTTGTTCGGAATGAAAACAATAGAAGTTGTTTATGTTGCTCGGTCAATAAGCAAAACCACTTGCTAGTGCTAGTGATCCTGCAATTATCTTCTGAATACCCAGTACTATGTGCTAGCACTGGAGGTGTGGACATTAGCTCCTATGTTTCCCAATGCCTCCTGCTAGCACTGGAGGTACGGGTATTACCTCCGGTTGTACCAAGCACTTCATGCTAGCACTAGATGTGTGGACATTACTTCCTTTGTGCCCAGTACCTCGTGCTAGCAGTGGTGGTGGTGGTACGGGCAATCACTGATAACTACTCAGCACTTTGTGTTAGCGCTGGACATGAAAGCATTTCCTCCTGACTACTCAATATCTTATACTATGGCAGAGATGATGTTATTACCACCTGACTACTCAGTGTCTCAAGCGAAAGTGTGGTCGTTACCTCCTGACTACTCACTATCTCATGCTAATGTGGAGATGCTGTCATTATCACCTGAGTAGCCAATACCTTGTGTTAAACAAAGGGCTAAACAACTATTTGATTACCCTTGTCTGGGGCTTCTAATGGCCATCGTTTAAGATACATTTGTTATGCTTCTCCGTGCATTGCTGTATCAGTTTCTATTTTGAACGCGTTATGATAATAGGATGTGGCAGGGATTTTTCCACACAAAGAGAACAGATCGTTTGTATCGCTATTGTTTTTTTTTTTTATTTTTTGGGGGGTCCTTTGATGTATAGCAAAATATGAAGGGATAATATTTGTGTTGGTATAGGAAAAAGCATTTATAACTGGTTCCACATACAATAAAACCTGATTCGTTCATCAGTTGAACAACAGTTATATAAAGCAGACAGACACGCTGAGGATGAAAGTGTGATGATAGAATAAAGGGTCGTTTGTCCAGCAGCGAGGTCAACACACACTGTCAAGATGTGTGATGGTTGAGCCTTAGAAGTCCCACGGAAAGAACTACTGCAAATCTTTTTTAGGAGAGAGCATGGTAGATGATTTCTCAGTTATCCTAGTAAAGTCTAGATCTTAACCCCGGTTATGATGCAAAAGGTACATGTGCAAAACCTATGTGATCTTTACTTAATAACGTTTCTCCACCCGGAAGCTTTATCAGCATAATACTGTGAAATGAGAGAGGAGCGTTTCCTGGGAAAGCCAGCAAGTCACAGAACGGGAGAGGCTTCGTCCACAGTAAGTGAGTCCTAAGACTCACAGGCCAATTGTGTTAACCACTCTGCCGCTGGCTCTAATAAGATTCATCGAACTATATATATTTATATACAACACATGGAGAGTAGCATGAGATCCACTGTGACCACAATGCAGGTTTTTAAAAGACGAATCCCACACCAGTGTGGCTGTGGCTTCCTCTAGCTTAAGTTCTAGCAAAGCTGTTATCTTAACCTCCAGCAATCGTGTTATCTTAGTAACACGATTGCAAACAGTGCGACCCACGCTAACCTCCCAGCGGTGTATAGAAATATACCTAGTTGGATGAATCTTTCGGAGCTAGCTGGTCAAGTGGTGAGTTTTAGGACTTACTGCTATGGTTTCAAGCCTCACAAGTTCTGCAATTTATTTGCAAGCGTGTTATTTTCGATTTCGTGAGTGAAGCCAGTAAGGTGAGAAAGGGAATGATGCAGCAGCTGTAGTAGCGGCCATATGCGAGTTCTTCACGTTCTGAACCACTGTGTATTAACTTCATTCTCTTTCTCAACCATTTTTTTTCAGTGAATGAGCCTTCACTCACCTATGTATGGCTTGCCAGTGACTCAACATGGTACCTTTAAATAGTCAAACTTGAAGTACCGAGACCTGTCACCTAGTGGCGCAACTCACACAATCCCATATGGAAGTTCGGCCTCTGTCTCAGTGTCACCTAGACGTGTGATTTCTTCTCCTGTTGAGGAATTGCGTTTATGTTATTTTATGTTTAGCTTTGCCTAGTGCATTTATTTTTTGTGATTTTCTTTCATATTAGGTTAATTCATTTCATTTCATTGTAAGCAAAAAAAAAAAAAATGTTTGCATATAGAAATATCAATTAAATTGAAATATAGTACCAAGAACTGCAACATAATACACGAATAACCCGCAAGAAGGTGACTGAAATTTATAATGACGTTTCGGTCCGACTTGAACCAATAACTACTCGCACAAAGAAGCTCAAAAGAACGAGCAAACTAACTCTCAGGTAAGGAGAGAGCGGGGGATCAGGGATAAGCGAAGAATAGCACCGAAGGGAAGTGTCTTCAGTCGCAGAAACCGAACCAGAGCTGCACCCAGCAGCAGAGAGCTTGATGGTGAAAAGTAACAATATTCAGGCTGGGGACAGCTGCTATCACAGAACTTCAGGAGTTCAGTTTATGTACTGTTATGGTATAAACCTTGGTAATAAATACCGACAAGTTGGTTTAGAAAGACACGTAAGCAAACACTATGACATATTTATTAGAAAACGTTTCGGTCCTGGGACCTTGATCACTTCTAACATACAGAGGTAGAAAGACATTATATATATATAGGCGGAGAGTGAGGTGTGAGTGACGCACGGTGACCTAGGAATGTCATGTGGGATGAGGACGGGCAGACGATGAATCATGTGACTCCTGTGTTGTTGGGTTGGTGGTGCTTAAGTATCATGTATGCCAATGCTTTTGAAATTTTGTAGTTTCCAGTGTTGCGTTCTATAGTGTCGGCGACGGCGATTAGTGAGGCTTCTAGGCACCGTCGGCGTCTGTACTGTCATATTTGAAAAGACCCATTCTTGAGATTTTTAAACACTTCTCTTGGAAGGTACGCGAATTGTACATAGTTGTCAGTCTTCTATGACTTGTTTTACAAAATGTAGGACTTGTCTTGGTGTGAAGTTGAATGGGAAAACAAAGGTGTAATTGACAGATCCATTGCAGAGTTGAGGGTGGAGTTCTTGTTCACGGGTGGATTGGGTGGCTTTTGAATCAGAAGTAGATTTTGCGACTGTGGCTGGATGGTCTCGTGGTGTAGTGATGTCTTCTACGTTGGAAAATATTTTCAGGATTTCTGCTGATGGTGAAGTGATAGGAAAATTGATCCTGAAAAGGTTATTGAGGCGGAAGAGTTCAAATATTGTGGAGTTGAAGATTCCGAGGAAGGCGGCGTTCTTCTTATGTGCACACATCATACAGTATATTATCTAGGTGGAAACGCCGTCTGGGAGGGCTGGAATAAAGTTGGTAGCAAAAGTAGGCTGTGGTGATTTCTTCGTCATTTTAAGGTCTAGTGATTCCAGCGTAAATTGGGGTCACAAGATTTTCCTATTTGCTATTTCCTTCCTGAAAGCGTATTTAATTGCAAGAGTGTAATGATAACTCTTGCAGTCTAGAGATTTCGTCTGAGATGTAGAGGTGCAGTCCTTATGTGAATGTCCTGTACCACATGTCCTTCTGTACAGCAGTTCTAACATGAGGTGATGAGGTAGAATTGCTCTGGTTCTATGTTCCTGGCATTAATGTGCTAATATGAGATGCGTAGCCAGAGATGCTATGGAGATTTCGGCAAAGGTGACCTTGATGACAGATCTGGTAGGTAGAATTTATGTGATTGAGTCGACGATGACCCAGTCATTTTGACCTTCAACTAGACGTTGCAAATGGCCTGTTCATTGGCTAGTGACGTCACTATCAAGTTTGTTGATGAACACTGATTTCTTGTCCCTCAACACATGAGAAGGAGCCACTTCAAAGTCATGGTCCTTCAGAACATTCATAGCCGAGGTGGTAAGGAGCTTTTCAGTTTCATCATCAATGAAGCAGATGGTGACGAAAGAGTCCTTGGTCTGAGAAGGTTAGACAGGATGATCGTCAGGAGTGTTGCCAGAGTTTTATCGTCGTGACTGAGATGGTCTCATGAAGTGGGTGAATGCGTAAACCCTGGTGCCATGCCCCAATTTGATCGGATCTGTGTGATTGAACTATGTAGTACTAATGAGTGCCTGGAGAATGGCAAAGGGAAGGAGAGAGGGGAAAGGGTATTAGATCGGATAAGGGAGTGGTACTAAAGTAGTAGTAGTGCAGTAGTAGTAAAAAGCAGCAGTAGCAGTAGTAGTAGTAGTAGCAGTAGAAATAGAAATAGAAAATATAGCAACAGTGTACAGGTAGAAATAAGAATGCGTAATAGTAGCAAACAAGGGACAGAGAGTGAAGAGTTAAACGAAGAAAACAGTAGTAGTGGTAGCAGGAACGAGGCATAGCAGTGGAAAGTAGTAGTAGTAGTAGTAGTTAGTAGTAATAATGTAGTATTAGTAGCAGTAGTAGTAATAAGGGTACAAGAAGAAGCAGTAATAGGATTATTAGATGAGAAAGAGGAGCATTTGTAGGAGAGCTAATGGTTCACGAGGCACCATAAATACAAGAATCAGCTACTAAAATAATAATAGGGTAGGCTGAGAGAGTTAGTTGTAGAGATGTGGGGGTGTATGCGAGTGTGGAAGTGATTATAGAATATGGAAGATCATAAATTATATCAGCCCTTGAAACTGGCGCCATGTCCCTCGAGCAGACAAGTTTGATAACCGAGTAGGTAGTAATTCATCCTGTGTGATGGAATAAAGACAGGGAAACATTACTAGGTTTTGCTCCCACTATGTAATTACCATAATTTTATACATTGCAAGTAATAAAATTAAAAAAATGTTTGCAGGAGAATAAAAGACGGAGCGTAATGTCAAAAAAAAGAGCTAAATAGCACACCATAATTACAGTAATTATATTGCAATTATTTTATTATTATTATTATTATTTTTTATTATTATATTCCCAGGTGAGCACTGATGCTGTATGATCCATAAGCATCATTTCAGATCGGAACTGAGGTCATCCTCCTCAAGGGGAATTAGGTACATGAGTAGAGTAGCAGTTTTCTTCTCCCGGGCACTGGATGTATTTCGTTCGCTGCACGATCCGACAATGGTATCTCGAATTTTATAAGCACAATCGTCAATACTTTCACGGAAACAAGGTGGCGCCTGTGAGAGGCATTTTGTCCCAGGTACGTGGGTGAAGGTGATATTATTGGTCAGTTCAACTCTCTGAGACCAACTTTTCCTCAAATGCCTGAGAGGGGTATTTTTCTCCGGGGATGAGAGAAGAGGGTTATATCATGTGGGAGTACGTATACGTGGATTAGGGTAGAAATACTCACGTAGGCTGTTTTACTTATATTGCGGTTATGTGGACAGAGCTCTTGCCAGCCGTACCTATCTCCTTGCTCACTCGTGTAAAACTGTCTCGTCGGCTGCCCAGTACCCAGTGGGTCTTTGAATACTGCTGAGGTCAGCACAATATGAAAGACCGTGACTCAAGAGACGGTTGATCGTTGAGTCAGACGGTACTGGTAACTGGTTACTACTACTGAGACTGGTAACTGGTTACTACTACTGAGAGTCGGCGACGTAACGTATGTCGTCCCGACATACAACTAATACAAACTAGAGATGGTAGGTATACGGCTTGGGCTGATTCTATACAATGTCAAAGTACACAACATTAAACATTAAAAATACATAAGTAGAACAATGGAATGAAAGCTTACGTAACTGAAACTGTAATGAAATACAAGGTATACGATATTTAACTTAAAACCCCAACAATTGAACAACGAACTCTACGTTGAGAATACAAGTGATAAAAAAAAAAATTTTGATCGATCGATCTGTATTCGTGTGATCTACGGATTCTGAGGAAGGAAATATACAAAGAAAGAGTGTTTAACAGAAAGGCAGTTTCCCGGTGCACGCAAATCTAGGACTGTTAACTCTCAGAATGCGGAGGGGAACATGAACACAAAAAAAAAAAATTCTTGAATACTGATAAGTTGATACTGTAATTATTCATCTATACAGGTTTTTTACATTTAACCCCAACTTTGCTGGGGTTTAAGATTGGCATATGCAGAATGGGTGTCATCTCTGGGAGGATCAAACTCTGTAGCATTGGCTAACTCATGCTGTATTTGAGGCAAATCTGAATTGGAAGTTACAAATGATACTTGAGGATTTCTCAATTTACCTGTCGGGTACGTAGGGAATAACGACATTCAGGTTGATCATCTGACTGAGTATCAGAGGAAGAGAGTACAGGATAGGAGGATTGTCAGAGTCTGTCACTTTTGTCGGGGTTTGGGAAAACATCATTATCGTCACATACTAATTCATATGATTCCAAATGCGATTTTTTATACTGCCATTTCTAATCTTCTAACCTTATACTTATTTCCAGTGATATGTTCAACTACGCGATAAGGACCAACAAACCTTTGATCAAGCTTTGGCATTGCGACGTTTTTGTTAAAGTTATCAGCATAACTCTCAAACCTACTTTGATTTTGGATGGCTTTGATCGAGTTTTTTGCGACTCTTGTAAATTCTGCTGTTGATTTATGAAGTGTTTTCACGGATTCTTCTAAAAACACTTTGAGCTAAGCTGGTACGAGTTGCTAAAAAATCATCGGGGTTGTAATTTGTTTCGGATTAGAATATAACAATTTCAAAAGGAAAACGTTTATTACACCATACAATGATAATGTGGAGGTCACCTATAGAAACATTGAAAGCAGAATTTATAGCACACTACACATCAGGTATAACTTCACCCCAAGTTTCACTGTTGGGATTGATAGTGGCTCTAAAGACATCAATACTTTCTTATTGGTTCGTTCCACTAACCCATTGCTGGCAGGATGATGAGGAACAAGGGTGGATTTAGTGATCTTGTACAAGGTACAACAAATTTTCAAGAATTTCATTACAAAAATTCACCTCCATTATCTGTTACTAGGGACTTAGGGGGTATGCCTGAGATAATGCGTTCTTTAAACTTTTTAAAGCTACTGTCTGGGCAGTCTTATCTGCAATAGGAACTAACTCGCAATATTGGTGAAATGGTTACCATAACACACAGATGTTTGTTACCTTGGAGGGAAAATTGGAAATTAGTTAACAAATCTAGCGCAAACTCTTTCCCAAGGTTCGCTAGTAGTTGGATAAAACTTGGATTGGATTAGGACCATTAGCATTGCCTTTAGTTGCATGCGGACATTTCTTTTCCCTAACATACTCAGAAATTCAGTTGCCATACGAGGCCAAAAGTATTTCAATCTGGCTTGTTTTACTGAACGATCCATACCAGGGTGTGCAACACCTGGTACATCGTGAACTAGCTGTAAGGCTACATTCCTAGTGACTGTGGAATTACTAACTGGTATACTCTTCTGCTAGGAGAAACCCAACTCGGCTGTTCGATACAGTAATTCTTGGTTCATGAAAAAGTCACTGAGGGTGCTGGTGGCTTCACAGTCAGAATAAGATCTTCCTGGAGCGGGAACGAATCACACCAGACCACATGGGATCTGTTCGTTGAGCATTCTTTACATCTTCAGCACTAAATGGGGGTCTGTAGTTACTATACTAAAAGTCGCGATAAGGCATCTGCGACTACATTTGACTTGCCAGGTAAATGCTCAAAGGTGGGATTGAACTCTTGGATAGTCAAGGTCCATCTAGCAACCTTCCAGTAGGTTGTTTGTTCTGGAATAAGGGTATCAGTGGAGCATGATCTGTCAAGACATGAACAGAGTACTGATAAATAATGTCTCGGAAGTGCTTAAAGACCATACTATTGCTAAAGCTTCTTGCTCAGTTACTGTATAATTACGTTCAGCCTTGTAAGGACTCGGCTAGCAAATGCAACTGCGTTGTACTTCCCATCGGTCTTTGAGCTAGTACGGCACCTATGCCAATTGAACTAGCATCAGTTGTCAAGATAGAAAGGCTTGAAAAATCTGGAAAATTTTCAAATTGGAGCAGAAGTTAGCTTTTCTTTTAGAGTTGGAATGCTCTTTCTTGACGGAAGGTCCAAACAAAAGGAGCATTTTTTCTTAAGGGCAACTCAGTTAGAGGAGCAGCTATGGAAGAAAAATTGGGCAATGAAAGCTCTATAAAACCTGCTAAGCCCACAAAGGATCTTACGGGGCATCAGCGTTTTGGGAGTTGGAAAATTTAGTACTGCAGTTACTTTACTTTGGTCAGTCGTAACCCCTCTAGGAGTGACTACGTGACCAAGAAACTTAATTTCTGATCTGAAAAATTGACTTTTTGGGACAGTTTGATCTTTAAATTGGCTTCTTCAAGCTTACCAAGTACACATCAAGTCTTTTTCAAGTGTGTATCCCGTCTTTTAGACATGACGTTTTACGTCATCTAAGTACACCATAAGTGCATTACCTTGAGACCTCTAAAGATATTAGTCATGAGCCTTAGAACGTGATAGGGGAAGATCGTAATCCAAATGCCATTCGGAGGTAGTGATAATGACCTGTAGGAGTGGAGAATGCAGTTAGTTCTTGGCTGTCCTCGTGAAGAGGGACTTGCCAAAACCCTTGTACAAATCTAGGGTTGAAAAGATTTGTTATCTCCAATATTACGTAAAAGATCACCCAGTCCCAGGGAGTGGAAAGCGATCTGGAATGGTTTTTGCGTTTAATTCCTAAAGTCAATTACTGGACGCCAAGTACCATCCTTCTTAAGGTCTAGTATAAGGGTGCATTCCCAAGGGAATTGCTAGGTGCAATAACTCCATCATCAAGCATTTGATTGATCAATTTTTTCTGCGAAGCAACTGTGAATGAGGCATTCTGTACGCAGGTATGTAGTAGGCTAGAACCAGGTTCAAGTGGATCGATGGACAATAAGTTCGTTATACCATCTTCTCACCGGGTAAAGAAATGGCTTTACGACGTTTGTTCAAACAGAGTCCAAAAGCTTGACTCATGGGAAGTAGGGGGATTTTAAGTCTTTCTCCTAAACTGGTGGAACAGATTGATCCGTGAGGTGGATGAGGTCACCCCGGCAGAAATAGCACCGACCCATGGTCAGGTGGACAACTAATCCTTACCTGAACAGGGTAAGGATAGTGAACAAGGTCAAAAAAGATGGTATTTGCTCAAAGGCGAACACTGTGACCAAAAGTGTTGGGCAGGTGAAATGATCTTACTATCTTTTACAACATGTAAGGATGGTTCAACAAAAACCCTTTTACTTTGCAGGACACTGAACTGGGACGTTTCACCATCTGAACACTAGGGGAACAACCTACGGGACACTCTGTGAGGCATAGCGCAACAGAAACGCTTTCTGCAGGACGCAGTGACGTCAACAAGAGTGGGCATTACTAGTTGCAAGTAATTGTTTCCGACCAAGGGCGTCCCCTGGGAAGAAACTATCTCGAACTAGCAGGCATTGCAGGATAGGTTGAGCATCAAGGCAATCTGAGCGCCCTCGGACACTTGAGGCATCGGATATCTGCAATTCTGAAGGTATAGGTGGAACACGATGGGAGTGAAGTATACAGTCCCTTTGACCCTTGGGAACGCAATGGAGAAAGCATTAGCTTTAAGACTTAATCGTACATAAATTCTCTGCAGCAGTATGACAGATTTCTATCCAAGCTGTAACCCCAGATGGAACGATAAAGTCGTAATTTTGTGCATGCCATCGATAAGGGTCGAGCACAATTTGCGTAAGTCTCGAATGGAGCAAATCCCAGTAGAAGGTCCCAGGGAGTATCTGGTCGACAACAAGAAAGAAACGTGAGTCTCTACCTTGGATAGAAAGGTTAGGGAAGTCGTACCTCGGACACGCAGGTGAGAACCAGATACTCCATAAGGGAGGACACGGGAGGTGGGTTTCTACGAGAAGGACATGTCGAACTTCTTTCCTTAAACAAACTAGCCTAATAATATTGATTTGCGCACCAGGTCCATGAACAATTGAACCCGGGGGCGCATTTATAAACAGTGCTTGCACTTAGGGCCTATGGTTGCAATTGGAAGTTATGTGCAAACAAAAAGGTGGATTTCACGAAAAGATTTGTTCTACTCCATCCCCAAAATCATCTGTGTAGAGACATGTGAGCAACACCCGGAGGGTTGTTCATTCTCGAGACTGTTAAGGCTTCAAGGAGTTTGGGGAACGGGAAGGTGAAAACTCATTACCCCACTGTCACCATGGGCGGTTTGACTGGGCGCTCGAATTCCCCGAATTGGAAGAACGAGCTGGTTCGGGTGAGTTTGAGAATGAATGAGAGCCTTTCGGTTATTTGTTTACCGAGATCTGTTTCCTCGACGGTTCGGGGTTGGAACGACCACGGAAGATCAAGTGCTGAGGTTATAGGGGAGCATTACCACTGGGATGTGTCATGTCCAGTATTCTATGATAGTACAGTAAAAAGATCGGGTACTATCAATCAGTACGACGTCTCTTAGGATAACTATCAGGACAATTAATTGCAATGTGTCCACGGAAACCACAGTTATAACAATTCCGCCGACTATGGTTACTGAATGTACTATGAATACTGCGAGGTGTATAACGACTCTGTACACTGGTTCTTGATGATCTCTGAGATGGTTGACGACCACCATTTGTCTCTGTGGCGCAAACAAGAGGTGGTGCAGACTGAGGCATATTTGTGACATTACGTTTGATACAAGGGAAAGTACCCTGGGGGCACAAGGAACGTACATGATTTAAGGCTGTAAGTGTTCCCTCGTTAAGTTGGAGGATCAGCCTCATAAGCACACACAGAAAACAGGTGGGATTAGTTCTTTAATTGCTCCAAAAGCTGCTATTTTAGCAATTGATTTTTGTAAATGGGTTTAGCTCTCAGAGAGGAAAAGTTGATGATTGGACGCATGATAAAATGATGATAAAAGTTTGTCTAATCAAAAACAAATGCCTCAAGATTCCCGTTCTCCATGGGTTGCATTCACTAGTTCCCTAAGAACGACATAGGATCACTGTTTTTACTGGGACCAGAAAAAACGAATCAGTTCCTATATTGTGACCACTGTAAGATCCTGAAGTCTCGCAATTAAGGAGGTCAACAAACGTGGGAAAAGCGCAGAATCGAAAAGAGCTTCTTTGGCCCAAATTTTGATAAGGTTTCCTCTGAAGGAGGACCCTTTAAACCCAGGGCACATAGCACGAGAACGAAAAGGCTCAAAACCATGTTCAAAACTATGTACAGGCCTTGAATAAGGAACCATCAGGGAAACGAGGGATAATATATTGGGTCGTGTCGGTTGTAGTCGGAGGAGTGAGGATGATGAGGACCCGAAAATAATAACTGAGGGTCTGAGTGTCGACATTCAATAAAGTATCACTTGGAGGTATTTAGACAAAGGCAAAGTAACCGAGACTTATGGCAAAAAAATATGAACATAAAATGATTAAAATTCTGAATTGAAATAAAAAGTTACAACAATTCCGGGTAATTCTAACTCAAGGAAAGGAAAGTCAATTTAAAATATGGAAAAAAAATTTAATGAAATAAAAGTTAAAATATATTACTGGAGACTAATTAATGCAAAAGAGCGTCTTTACGGCTAAAAAAAAAATTAATTAATAATTTTTAAATCAATTAAAGTGTAAAATAATTTTAATTGTTAACTGGAAAATTTTGTTTTTCTAAATGCATAGAAAAAAAAAATAATAAAGACAAAATTCAATAAAAAAAAAAATTATCAGAAACAGTTAACTAAATTAATTATTGCAATGCAAAAATAAATTAAAACAACACGTAAAAAATGTCACGGGAAAACTCATAAAATATAAAAAAATTATGAGAAAAAAAAATAATGATTGCACCCTTTAAATTTAATTGGGAAATTGATGAAAAAAAACAATTATAAAGAAAGGATCACTTTCGTAAAAAGTAAGAAATTGCCAGAGTGATTTTCAAGATTATAAAAAGAATAAATTTAAAAACAGGAACAAAAAGTGTAATTAACACTTCTAACGCACCCTTATTAAATTACCTACAAAAATTTCCTAAAGGAAAAAATTTCGTGTAAAAAAAAATTTCTGGAAAAAATAATGGTAAATTGTTAAAAAAAGAGAATAGACACCTGCCATAGAAAAAAAGACCCACTGCATAAATGGTAATTTATATACTGGGTAATCACTGCAATTCATACAATACATAAAAAAAATTAACACTTCCACCAAGTACTGTGGCACTACACAATAATACTAAAACAGACAAGTCTGAAAAAAAGCAGAATAATATGGACACTGAAAAAAACAAAAATATGATTTAAAGAAATTATCGTTTACATGGAAACCAAGGTTTAAATACACAGAAAAATTTAAACTTAAATGTCCACACTACGCAATGTCTTTAAATAATGCCCCAAAAAATGTCTCAAAAATTTCACTGAAGTGGAGCAAAAGGTTTAGTAGAAAAGGCGCTGGTGTGGTGGGGGTGAGGGGTAGGTGAAGATATTGCCTGTGGGGGCGGTGTTTCCTCTACACCAAACACTGTTGTCGGGAGAAATGTGCGTTCTAGGCGAACTCACATAACTGGCTTATCTCGGTTTGGGACCGCTAAAAACTCTTGCCAAATTTTGTGAGCAAAAACAGAAATAGCACCGGTACAAGGGGGCAAACAACCAAGGAGTGGAGTGGATTTGGGTGGTGGGAGAAGTGGGGGTTGACTCTCGCTTTGGGGGAAATGCCGCGCACCCCGGGTGGAGGGAAAAAGAGAGTTTGGGGGGGGGGGACGCTTGGGGCTGCCGCGCACCCACTCACCACGGGTGGCTTAATAACCCACTCTATGCCACAGGAATGGGTAAAAACCACTCTTGCATCCCCCGGAAGACAAAGCGAGATACAACCCTAAATTCAAGGAGCTTGGCTTACTGCTTACTGCGTGGCTTACTTCTCTTCCCCAGCTGGGTTAGAACTGGGTTTTGGGTGATGGCTTACCCACGAGAATGGTGACGGAAGACGTGTAACGATGCACAAAGCCGGAGGAGCAGTTTTGGGTGACAGGAGACACGTGGATGACGGGAAATGCGTTCCCCTTCCACAGTCTGGCTACTGACTGGCTTAATTGCAAAAATCCGGGGTCAACCCCTCGGAGATTGAGCAATTTTGCACACGAACTAAGCCAGAACTTGAAACGGCTGCAACAGGCTTGCAGGCCTGAAACTGTGAGGGATAAGCTGCGGCTCGAGTTGGGGCGGACGGGTAGTGGTGGTGGTGTGAGGGAGGGCATTTACCGTTGACCCTGCCGGTACTCAAAATCTTCAAAAGCCTTGATTTTCCTTAAAAAACGGAAATCCAAAGCTCCACACCGCTGTACACCATTTATCTGGGGTACGTTTAAGTGGTTAGGGTAGAAAATATCACGTAGGCTGTTTAATAAAATTGCGGTTATGTGGACAGGCTCTTGCAGCCGTACTATCCCTTGGGTCACTCGTGAGTTTAAAAATGTTGTCGGTGCCAGTAAACCCCGTGGGTCTTTGAATAACTGAGGTCAGACAATATGAAAGACCCTGACTCAAGAGACGGTTGATCGTTGAGTCAGACGGTACTGGGGAACTGGTTACTACTAGGATGGTAATGGTTATACTATTTAGGGGTTAAAATTAAAGTTTTTATCGGAACAGGGGAACTACGAAAAATGCCAGAGTGAGGAATATGACGTTAACCCTGAGTGAAGAATATAATGTTAACCTAGTGAGAAATATACGTTAACCCTTTAGTGAGAAATATGGGCGTTCATCCTGAGTGAGGAACATGACGTTAACATTGGGCAAAGGAATATACGTTAACCCTGAGTGAAGAATATGAGTTAACCCTGAGTGAGAAATATGACGTTAACCCTGAGTGGAAAATATGACGTTTAAACCTGAGTGAGAAACATGACGTTAACCCTGAACGAGGGGGGGAAAAAATGGAAAAGGGTTTAAACCCTGAGTGAGAAATATGAGTTAATCCTAAGTGAGGAATAGACGTTACATTGAAACGAGGAATATGACGTTTTAACTCAAGTGAAGAATTGAAGTTAACCATCAGTGAGGAACATGTCGTTAACCTGAGCGAGGAATAGAGTAACCCTAAGGGAAGAATAGAGTTAACCTAATGAGGAAAAGACGTTAACCTTGAGTGGGAATTATGACGTTAATTTAAATGAGGAATTTTGACGTTAACCCTAAGTGAGGAAAAAATGAGTTAAATTGGCGAGGACTATGACGTTAACTGAGTGAAGAATATGATGTTAACCAGGGGTGAGGAATATGACTTAACCTAATTTAGGATATGGTTAGTCCTAAGTGAGGAATATTACGTTATCTCAGTGAGGAATAGAAAGTTTAACCAGAACGAAATAACTTCAGAAGAGGAATGTTGCGGGTGCCACCTAGCCACACCCTACCAAAAAAGTGCACCACTTGCCACACCCTCGCCCAGAATTTTGTTCCGAGTTTGGGAAATTAGATCTAACAAAATTATCCCAAATTGATGAACAAAAAGATTAAAACCATTGGTCAAAAGAGCATATATAGGCGTTTTCAAAAGGGGGAAATAAAGAAAGGAATAAGAAAAGCAAAAAGGGATTATGAGCTAAGGTTGCAAGGGATTCAAAAATTTAAACCCCAAGGATTCTTTCAGGATTTCAGGAAATAAAATTAGGGAAAGATTGCCCACTTAGAGTAACTCTGTCAGATCACTGAGGTGATAAGGGTATGTGTGAAAAATTTAAATACTACTTCCTCACAGTTTTCACCAGAAAATACTAGGTATTCCTGAAATAATAGACTATGTAGAACAGGATGAAATAAACTTGTTACGATTTCGGGTAACTAGTGCATGGTTCTCAGACAAAAAGAGAAACTAAAACTAAAAATCCCCAGGCCTGTGAACTGTTTGCAAGGGTGTTTAAAGGATGGTTAAAGGGAACTTAGATACTTTGGCTAATCTTTTAAATTCACTACAAACTGGCATGGCTGATAAGTCGAAAATGGCAATGTAATACCATTTACAAGGCAGTGACAGTCCTTTGGCTTCGAATAAAGACAATAGGGCCCTTTCCTCCAATAGGAAATTTATGGAATCAATAATTGCCGAAGCACTTCGTACCATCTGATAGGCAAAAGATTGATTCATGAATTCAAACAGGTTTACAAAGGGCGTTCTGTCTTCGAAAATTTACTAACTTTTTTCACTTAGGTGTTTTAGGAGGTAGATCATGGTAAAGAATACGATATTGTGTATAGGAAATTCAGAAAGGCTTTCGATAGAGTTCACACCAGGAGGCTATTGAGGAAACTTAAGGACACGGAAAAGGAAAGGGGAAAATTTTTTCCCGGTAGAGGCATGGTGACAAATAGACAGCAAGAGTTTGCAAAATGGGAGAAATCAGAATTGGGGGACGTACAAACGGGGTTCCTTTAGGGGTCAGTGTTGGGCCGTTGTTGTCACATTTACATAAAAAGGGCATAGATGGGGAATAAATATGACATAGCAAAATTTTCGATGACACAAAAAAGGCCCCCAATTTATTCTAATGAGGACACTGGCACTCCAAGAAATTTTTAATAGGATGCAATGGTGGGAATGGCAGATGCAGTTTAATATGACAAAAGCAAAGTTCTGAATGTTAGACGGTAAATAACCGCCACATAAACTAACTGTTTTAGATCTTATACTACGATGCGAAAAGAATTTAGGGGTTCTGGTTAGCAAAAAATTTAAAACCCAAAACAGTGCATTTGTTTCGCAAAAAAGCAAAAGAATTTTGGGTTCATACTAGAAGTATAAAAAAATGAAGTCCTCGGTTGTTCTTCAACTAAAATATCCTTGGTTAGGTCATTTAGACATGCGCCAGTTTGGGGCCCGATTCAGAATGGGTATAAATGCCGGAAAAAACGTAAGAGGGGTGACAAAGGATCCCAGTTCAGAAAAATTTCCCCAGAGGATAGACTAGGGCCCGGAATCTGCCTCCTCGAAAAGGGATGAAATTTGGGGGGGGATGACGAGGTTATAAAGGAAAGCAGGAATTATAAAGGGGGGTGTAAATAGTTGGAAAATTTCCCGCCCAAAACGGGCTGCGCAATGGTTTCAAGTTGGAAAAATTCAGATTCAGAATCTCAGCATGGTTTTACAAAGGGGCGTTCCTGCCTTACGAATTTATTAACTTTTTTCACAAAGGGTATTTGAGGAGGTAGATCAGGGTTAATGAATATGATATTGTGTATATGGACTTCATTTAAGGCTTTTGACAGGGTCCCACATCAGAGACTATTGAGGAAAATTAAGGCACATGGAATAGGAGGAGAAATTTTTTCCTGGATAGAGGCATGGTTGACAAATAGGCAGCACAGAGTTTGCATAAATGGGGAGAAAATCAGAGTGGGGAAGCGTTCCCCGAGCGGTTTTTCCACAGGGGTCAGTGTTGGGCCCCTGCTGTTCAAAAATCTACATAAACGAATAGATGGAGGGCATAAAGAGCGACATCGGCAAGTTTGCCGATTGACACCAAAATGGCCGTCGAATTCATTCTGACGGACATTCGAGCACTCCAGGAAGATTTTAATTAGACTGATGCAGTGGTCGGAGAAGTGGCAGATGCATTTTAATATAGCAAATGCAAAGTTCTAATGTTGGACAGGACAATAAACCATGCCACATATAAACTAAATAATGTAGATCTTAATATTACGGATTGCGAAAAAGATTTGGGGAGTTCTGGTTAGCAGTAATCTGAAACCAAGACAACAGTGCATAAGTGTTCGCAAAAAGCTAATAGAATCCTTGGTTATATCAAGAAGCATAAATAATAGGAGTCCTCAGGTGTTCTTCAACTCTATACATCCTTGGTTAGGCCTCATTTAGATTATGCTGCACAGTTTTGGTCACCGTATTACAGAATGGTTTATAAATTCTCTGGAAAATGTACAAAGGAGGATGACAAAGTTGGACCCCATGTATCAGAAACCTTCCCTATGAGGATAGACTAAGGGCCCTGAATCTGCACTCTCTAGAAAGACGTAGAATTAGGGGGGAATATGATTGAGGTGTATAAATGGAAGACAGGAATAAATAAAGGGGATGTAAATAGTGTGCTGAAAATATCTAGCCTAGACAGGACTCGCAAGCAAGGGGTTTTAAGTTGGAGAAATTCAGTTTTCAGGAAGGATTTGGGAAAAAGTACTGGTTTGGTAATAGAGTTGTGGATGAGTGGAACAAACTCCCAGTACAGTTTTAGGGGGCCAAAAACGTTTGTGTAGCTTTAAAAATAGGTTGGATAAATACATGAGTGGATGTGGGTGGGTGTGAGTTGGACTGATAGTTGTGCTACCAGGTCGGTTGCCGTGTTTTCCCCCCTTAAGTCAATGGGGACATGACCTGACTAGGTTGGGTGCATTGGCTTAAGCCGGTAGGAGGGGCTTGGACCTGCCTCGCATGGGCCATAGGCCTTCTGCAGTGTTCCCTTTGTTCTTTTAAGTATAGGAAAGCACTGGTTTGGTAATAGAGTTGTGGATGAGTTGAACAAACTCCCGAGTACAGTTATTCAGGCTAAAACGTTGTGTAGCTTTAAAAAAAAGGTTAGATAAATACATGAGTGGTGTGGGTGAGTGTGAGTTGGACCTGACTAGCTTGTGCTGCTGGGTCTGGTGCAGTGCTCCATCCTTGAGTGGAGATGATCAGACTGGGTGAGTCATTGGGCTAATCCGGGGGGAGGTCATTGGTTAATCCGGGGGGGGGGGGAACATGGACCTGCTCCGAATGGGTCAGTAGGCCTGTTGCAGTGTTCCTTATTTCTTATGTTCTTATGTTCTAATTATACAACCTAGCCACACCTTCCCTAAAAGTGCAAAACACCTAGCCACACGCACCTCCACAAGTTCACCACCTAACCACACCCTCCCTCACAAGTGAACTACTTAACCCCACCCTCACCACCAGTGCACAACCTAGCAACCACCCTCCCCCACAAGTGCACCACCTAGACATACCCTCCCCCACAAGTGTACAACCCTAGCCAACCCCACCCCCACATGGGCAAATACTTAGCCACACTCACACAAGTGTACCCCTAGTTACACCCTAACCACAAGTTCATCACCTAGCTTCACCCTCCCCCACAAGTGTGCTACCTAGCCACACCCTTACCAAAAGTGCACCACCTAGCCACACCTCCCCCACAAGTGCACCACTTAGCCAACCTCCATAAGTGCACCCTTAGCCACACCATTCCCCCAGAAGTGCACCACCAGCCCCACACCCCCCCAGAGTGAACCTCTAAACACACCCTCCCTAGAAGTGTACCATCTAGTCACACTCTCCAAAGTGCACCACTTAGCCACACCATTCCCCCACAAGTGCACTACCCAGCCACACACACCCCCACAAGTGCACTACCTAGCCAAAACCTCCCACAGAACTGCACAACCTAGCCACACCCTCCCCCACAAGTGCCCCACTAACCACACCTCCCCCACAAATACACCCACCATCCACACACACACCCACAGGTGCACTACCTAGCCAAAACATCCGCAAATGCACCACCTATTGACATCCTCCCTCATATGTGAAATACCTAACCACACCCTCCTCCATAAGTGCACCACCTAGTCACACCCTCCCCCACAGGCGCCCCCACCTAGCCATACCCTCCCCCACAAGGGGCACCCTCTAGCCACACCCCCCCCCAAACAAGTGCACTACCTATCCACATACACCCCCACAAGTGCACTACCTATCCACACCCCACCCCCACAGGTGCACAAACTAGCCAAAAACACCCACAAATGCACCACCTCTCGACACCCCCCCTCACATGTGCACTACCTAACCACACCCTCCCCCACAAGTGCACCAGCTAGACACACCCTCCCCCACAAGTGAACCTCCTAGCCATACTCTCCCCCACAAGAGCACCACCTAGGCACATCCTCCCCCATAAGTGCACCACCTAGCCATCCCCACACAAGTGCAGTACTGTTGCATGCAAAGAGAAATGTAATCTTTATTCAGAGCATGTTAACACACTCCATAGGCTGCCTCTCAACCCGTGAAACAGATGCTAAGGGTCTGTAGATTCAGCGGGGCCCAATCGTTTAGACCAGTATCTAGGTTCAGCTAATCACATGTGGATCTGGCAATTCTGAAGGTGGGCATGGTTACCACTCACCTTTTCACCCTTGTCATTTTCAGTCTTCTGCTGGTTTGAAGCATGGTGGTCTGCTTTCTCTTTGGGTGCTGTTTTGCCTTGATTACCATGGCATGCACATACCTATTGCGTACATAGTGCATATAGTGTACATTTCTTCTGTTTATACTTGGTGAAGGATAACATAACTCAAAGTTTTCTTTTGTGTTTATTTTGCCCCCTTTACACGAAGATAAGAGGCCTTTGAGCAATAAAGGGTTGTAATATTGGTAGCCTGTCCCCGATCTGGAGCTGGACTTAGAGCAGGAGCTGAACCTAGAGTTGAAGTTGAAGCAGGAAGTAATATCATAGATATCTGGCTATCTGGCATTGCGTCAGCTTTGCCCAATGCTTCACGAATTTTGCGTGTCAACTTTTCATTCACTTCGTTATGCTATCATGTGAGTATTCTACAGTTTTACAGTGCATAGCTGCGCATGTATTGCACTTGTGTGTTATGTTGGGGTTAATGCCTTCTAGATGAGTCAGACAGTTAGTGTCTAAATTTAAATTCTATTAAACTTGCCTAAGTTTTCTTTACAGCGTTGCTGGCGAAATTGCTCATTCCATCGGCTTTTGAGTATTAACGCGGGGGCAGCTTCATAACCTTAAAAAGGGTCAGACTTCAGGCAGAATGAGATGGCATATCAGACCCCTCCTCCTACAGAAACCTGGAGTAAATCCCAGCGAGGTTCCTACAAAAAGAGGGAAAAGACAAAACCCTGAGCAAACCAACAGTCTCATGTGATCGGGGTTGTCTGAAGGTGATCAGTTTGCATTGGCGCTTGAGTTGGCAAAAATCAATGTTGAGAAAAACCAGGGAACAGCAAACCTATGCTAAGTAAGAGTTTGATAGGAAAAAAGAGAGGGGGCAATTTACTCAAGTTGCAAATGACTTTACTTGCAAAACCAGTACAGCTTGTTCCTCGTTTCGTTGAAGTTTAGCCTGAATTATTTTTCAAATCATTCGAAAACCAAGCTCGAGCTTTAAGGTGGCTGGAACAGCCATTGGGCATCTTTGGTGCATACAGCGCTGTTTGGTAAGGCACAGGTATTTAAATCAGTGTTAAATAACACTGATTTCAGTAATTATCAGGTGGTGAAGACCACGGTTCTTGGTGTTTATCAATGTATTCCTGCCAAGTACAGAAAGGAATTCAAGCTAGGTTAGTCAACAGCGGGACATCCTTTGAATTTGAAGATCTGGAGCAATTAATATTGGGGAAACCCGCTGGAGTCTGTTGGGCCAGTGGTTCGAGTCTTTTTGCAGGATCACTGTTGATCACTGCAGAGGCAGCAAGATTGGCTGATATTTTTTAAACCAAAACCCCTCCTTGTCCAAGCGATCCTTCTTTTTTTTCAACAGCTTGGCATGATGTGCAAGAAAGGTATAAAATACCGACAATATGAAAGTTAAGACACATGTGCAACATCTGGAAATCTTTATTGTAGACGTTTCGCCATCCAGTGGATGGCGAAACGTCTACAATAAGATTTCCAGATTTGCACATGTGTTTTTAACTTTCATATTGTCGGTATTTTATACCTTTCTTGCACAATGTTTAGACACTGCAACATCATGGAATCTTGGTTCAGAGGACATCTACAAGACCTTCTTCACGGCTGCTGCAAAATAACCCATCTCTTTTGGGGAAAGGGCCCACTTCCACTGGGGAATCCCGCCCTACCAGTGACTTTGCCCTCGTCAGCTGCCCCTGCTATCCACTGACGCCTATATAACCGCCAGTCTTCTGCCTTTGCCCCAGATTCTCCTCCCCCACGATGCTGTGAACACTAACTCCAAGGGGTGAGGGACTGATTACCTCATCTTTTGTATATAGTTT
>NC_069411.1:63928802-63965449 GCF_026875155.1 Cherax quadricarinatus
TTTTTGACTTCTCTGAATCAAAAATGTACATGTTAGCTCTAAAAACCCAATCGAAATGTTATCGGTGTGAAAGTTTAAACCTAGAAATTTCCTGTACAATGTCGCAAATAATTCAGGACAAACCAGTTAGGACAATTCACAAATCCCACTTTAAAATGAGTCAAAGACAATGAAAATCACAAAAAAAAAAATGCAGTATACAAATTAAAAATTACTTGGTTGCACAAAAAAATTCAACAATTCAATTTAAACAGTGAAGAATAATGTATGTAAACATTTGGCCCAAACTGGCCCAGCATCTCAGTAGGGGGATGGTTGGATAAGGAAATCCTAACCAATATGTTCTTAGCTTAAACCGGGTTTTAGAACTCCTGAAATAATAACTAATTAAATCGTCCTAGCTACTGTAACTGTTTGTAAATATTGCAAGCCACCCAAACTGTGGCTCCCTTTTGAAAATCCACTGTAAGAAAATTAACAAACAAGTCTCCTACTCTATTCTTTAATCCGAAAAATTTAAAAAATTCAAACCTTCTCTAGCCTACCGGGCCCTCCTGAAAATTACTGCAAATAACAACTCTTTATTTCGCTTGGCCACCCTTTGTGAAACCGGGGCCTAGGTCAACAAACCCTAACTCTGTTAAACGGGTTCCCAAACTGTGGCCTAGCTTTTAATTTTAACCCTACATTCTCATATGGTTAAAGGACCACTTGTAAAAATTTGTTAAACTGTCTCCATGTGAGTCCCCCTACCCGGGCAATTTCTTGACCCGAGCTTGATGGGTTTACCTCAGCTCACAAGTGGTTTTATAGGACAGATTTTATAAAGACTGTTTAAGAAATCTCGCCTACATCACTTTAAAGGACTAACTTATTGGTATGTAGAATCTATTTTGGTCTTCCACCTCCCTAAGCTTACCCCTTTCGACTTCCCCCTCGAAACCACGTGAAAACCGGGACCTTAATTCCTGCAATATTAAAATCTTACTATGAACCTCCCGCACCTCAAAATCCTTTTCCAAGGGGGTGATTCCCAGAATACTTTTAAAAATGACACTAGCTTCAGGTTAAAGAGAAACGGGTGCATAGGGGATGCACGCCACCTGCAAAAAGGGCCCTACACTCAACTCACTTGAAATTTTTCCCCCCGACACTGGCCAATCCTAAGAAAAAGTGGGGTTTGTCTTACGTATGGCCTGATGGGGGGTCATTACGGTACACGAGGTGCCTCCCCCAGTTTCCCCCCAGGTCTAATAGTGAAGCACGGGGGGGGCCCCCCCTGCTGATCACGCAATTTTTTCAATGGGTCTACAAAAGAAGGAAGCTCGGGGCGCTTCGAGACCCGCCTCTCGTTCAAATTGGGCTGCCATTCCCCCACAAACAAAACCCAGGTTTGCCAACTTTAGCCTTACTACCTTTTAAAATCTTAGGTTACAATTATTTCTACAGTTGCCTCAATAATCCTAAATTAGTGTACTAACATAAAAAACCCCTATTTTTTCCCCCTAAAGGGGAAATCATCAATTAAAAGTACCCCCAACCACCTTCGCCAAACCCTGGGTTAGTGTGTTTGTTTTTTGGGGTGGGTGTGGGCCCCCTCGAAAGGTGTTTTTTCCCAGTTCGGATTTCTCGATCAAATAATTTTCCAAAAACCAGTCATAACAAATTACAAAGAAATGGTCCTGTACGCCACCCTGGTCACGTTTAAGATTATAAATACAATTTTAAAGTGGGTCAACCCCCCAGCCGCGTACGCACAAAATACAACATGAGAGTGCACACTCACATATGCACACAGCATAAAAATTTAAATGCATGCACACAATACGCCCACCCAAGCAGATGGAAATTTTTCCAGACAGGGAAATTTTTGACAGTGTTCCGGAATTGCGGGACTTTGATCGGAGCTCAAAACACCTCTAGTTAGGTCCTCATCCCCACGTGAAACCCTTTCCGCGGACACAAAACACGGAAAAACCTTCATGCCCATCATAACACTGTGACAACCACAGCGGGAAATCATAACACTGACAACCTTCATGCAGGACTCAAAAACCTGTGACAACCTTCATGGGGCATCATAACACGTGACAACCTTTCATGCAGAAACATCATAAACGACAACCTTCAGCGACATCATAACACTGTGCAAACCTTTCATGCAGGAACATAACACTGTGCAACCTCTGCAACTCATAACACTGTACAACCCTCATGCGAACATCAAAACCCCTGTGAAAACCCTTTCAGCGGACAGCATAACACTGTGCAACCCAGCAAGATTGATAACACTTTACAACCCTCATGCTGGACATCATAAACTGTAAAACCTTCATGCAGCACATCTAGCACGTGACAACCTTAAGGGCAATTTCAAAACACTGTAAAAAACCCTCAAGCGGGATCGGGAACACTGTGACAACCTTCAAGCTGGAAATCAATCACTGTGACAACCACATAAACAATCATAACACTGCGACAACCTTTCAGCGGGACATCATAACCTGGACAACCTTCATGCAGGACATCATAACATTGTGACAACCTCATGCAGCACATCTACACGGGCAACCTTCATGCGGAAATCAAACAGGTATAAAGCAGTAACTACAGACCGGTAAGCTGTCCAAAATACAAGTACAATTACAAATAGATTTATTCATTTTTTTATTTATTTTTTTTTTTTATTTAAACATAAAAAAGAGAAGTCAAGGAATGCAGTAATTAAAGTGTAACTCCCCAAAA
Source organism: Cherax quadricarinatus (assembly GCF_026875155.1). Lineage (NCBI taxonomy): Eukaryota > Metazoa > Arthropoda > Malacostraca > Decapoda > Parastacidae > Cherax > Cherax quadricarinatus. The sequence goes on from NC_069411.1 coordinate 63,931,548, forward strand.
CCCCTGATGCAGGCATTATGGGCAGGCAAAAAGTTAACTTAAGATTAATAGCGTGATAATTCAGTGGTAATACTTTTGTGAACAGTTACTTTTAAAGCACAAATGGTATTCAAAGACGGTCTATGGTCTTTACTGTTTTTCCTGACTTTCATAAAGGAGTTTTCGTTGGGGTAATGAAAAAAAAAAATAAAAAAGTTTGAGGGTTCTAGGTTAAAAACATTTATGAAAAAAAATTATGAGAAACATTTGTGAGATACAATTTTTTGGATACAATTTTTCAGTTTTATTTTTTTTGGGGTGAGTAAGGGGTTTTTTGAAAAGACTTAAAATTTATAACAGTGTTTCTTTTTTTCACAGTAAGAATTCCCAGATTTTAGGGCCTTTTATGTGCATTAAGTTTTTGCTGTGTGAGAGGACGGGGAACATCAAAGAGTGATCTGTGCCTTGGTTTTGGTCATGGTTCTGTTAGGTTGAAAGGAGACTTTGAGGGGGGGGTTTTTAATCCGAAATTAAAGGGGTTTCAGTATGTAGTAGGTGCTTAATAAAAATGGATGTTTTGTAGGTGAGTGGGTTTAGATTTTTGAATTTTGGGTGGAGTTGCCCCGATGGTTTTGTTATCTTTCTGACGCAGCCTTTTTTGGGGAAATTAGGGGTTGAGATGGTTTAATTTTTGTAGTCCCCATGCAAAAAAATTTCCATAAGTGAATGGGGTAAATAAGTGAATGACTAGGGCCAGGAGGCTGACGCCGAACAAATAGTAACAAATAGCCGTTATTCATTTCAGGAGGTTATTAGTAGAATACAGAAATCCCCCTTAAAATCACATTTAAATCTTGTAGTCTGAAGCCAAACAAAAAATTTGGGGCTTCCCAGGGTTACATCAATTTTTGTGGAAATTGTGCCTTGCCCCGTGCAGATACCCAAGAATTATCTAAAAGAGGTATTAAATGGGGAAATTTTTTTGGTTATGCCCAAATGAGACAATTTGTGAACTAAAATACATTGGTATTTAAAAGGTATAACATCAAAGCACCTTCTAAAACCCTAAAACATTCTAAAACAGAAGGAAAATATAAAGCCGGGGCTGAATGATGCTTTGCCCTTGGTGCGGATGCTTCCTGGCCGAAAAAATGTATGACTGGGGGTGTGGCCAGGTACTCAGGAACTTAAGGGAGGGCCTGGTAGCAGCAACGTAGATGGAGGTGCTTTTGGGCGACAGAACGCAGCAGGGGAAGGCATATTATCCCTTGCGGGAGACAGGAGGGGTAGTGGGAAAAACAAGTGTAGTCAAGGACAAGAAAACCCAATATACAAATACCAATACCCAGGAGATAGCAAAAAAGGGAAATACTAGAAATGTGAAGAAAATTAACAGAGAAACTGGTAGACCCATTGTAGTACTATGAAGTAAAAATAGACGGGAAAACACGCCCCGGTAGAGAAAAAAGTCACAAAAAAAAAGGCAAACAAAAATAATCTGTGAAAATTTAGCATTTGGGTTCTGCAGGCATGGAATTCTGGAAAAAAGATGGGACGTGCAACTCTCCCACCCTAAAAAATGCCGTCCCCAAGACAACAAAAAATTTGCAAACCCCCTTTTCTGTAAACTTTACACCCTGAAAGTGCCCCTCTTCGTCGGGAAAGAAATGCTACAATTATATTACCCCCACACCATCTATGGGGGACAAAAAATACAAAACATCCCGACCATGGGAAAAACCTGGTAGCCACGCCCTTTAAAAAGAGAGAGAAACGACCCAATCCAAAAATTTTTGGAGTGGGAATCAGAGACCCCCCAGGAAAACTCCAAGCGATGGCCTCCACTCCCAAAACCCAAAAAATTTCAGATATTAGTGGGCCCGGGGTCCCCCACCCCCCCTACCACCAAAAACCCCAACACGATGACATTCTTCTTTTCAAATAAACGTCAAACCAGCAACGAACAACAAAAAGTCTTTTCCGTTGACTGCTTGCAGAGGCAAATCAATTTTTCGCGGATTTTACAGAGACCCCCAAATTGGACCTTGGAGAAGGAAAGGGACCCCCGGGGGTACACCTATACAGATCGACAAAGTGAACAGCAAAAGGAAGAAGGGGGGGGGAAGGTTTGCCTGCTATTGGCAGTCATTATTTACAAATGCTAAAAGCCCAAAAACTGTTGAAGTTTTAGCAGAAAGTTTTGAGAACCAAAATCTGGCTTTTTTGGTAGTTTAAAAAACCTCCGGACAAATCCCAAAAGTTCCGGAACATCTTTGAAAAATTTTCCACTTTCTGGGAAAACTTCCAGCTCCGCCCCCCAACATCTTTTTCCCGGGGGATTTCAAATGGCCCAAAAATGGAGGAATATACAAATATGTTTTTGCATAAAAACCCGGGGGGCTCTGACAGAACTCCACACAACCCCACGAGGTTTTTTAAAACTCTGCGCAAAATTTTTCCTTAAACCACAAATAAAAAAAGAGCCCCCAAATTTGGGGAATACGCTGGACTTCCTTCACAACAATGATATGTAACAAATATTACCATATCAAAACAATTTTTCCGGATCACAAATAAGAGATTCAGACATGTATACGCGGAGTCCCCAAACCGGCAAATTGATCAGTCACGAGGGACCCTTACCCAAATTCAATTTCATGACAAAAAAAAAAAATGGGCCAAGTAAAAAGACCTAAACGATATAAGCTGGAAGAAGATAAACAAAAAAAGACCCCAATTATTCCTGAACAATTAACTCTGTGGCACCGATGTATGCCAAGCTTTCCTCTAAGAAAAAGGAGGGGCGTGTAAAAGGAGAGAGAGACAGGGGCTCCTTTACAGGGACGGAAAAGAAAAAAAGAGGGGGCTAAAAAAGGGGAAATATATCTGCAAAGCGGAGGGAGCACTGGTCAAGGGGGAAAAGCAACATCGAAAAAAGCTAATGGAATTTATAGTGTCAAATATCGGAAGAAATAAAAGCCCTAAATGAAATCGAAAGAAACCCAAAGTACTATTTTCTTTGCCAAAAAAAAATAGGGAGCAACATCCAGTATTGGGCCCCTACTTAAACAGATGGGGTTTAAAGTGACGAAAGGAAATGAGGGATTACCAAGTCCCAAAAAGACTCAGTTCTTAGCAAGCTGTAACCCCATGAGAAAGAAAATCTAAATTATTTTTTTTAGAAGTGCCACAGAATTTGGTAAACACAAGCCTATCTGACGTTTCCCGACGCCAAATGACTTCGAAGAGGCGATAAATGACATGTCCATGCCCTGCTCAGGGGGAGACCATGGAACTTTTCTTCAAGAACCAAGAACCCCTGTTACATCTTTAAAAACCAATGGGAGGGGTTGGGCATGGGGGGGTCCCACGGTTACTAAAAACAACAACTAGCCCATTCCACATAGGTCTGATAACACGTGACACCCCTTTATACAGGCATCATAACACTGTGACAACCTTTTTTTGCAGGACATCTAACACTGTGAAAACCATCATGCAGAACATCATAACACGTGACAACCTTCATGAGGACCCCTAACATTGTCTAATCTCATAAAAACTCATCACTTGACAACCTTCAACAGGACAAATAAACTGTGACACCTTCAGCAGGGGCACATAACAGTTGGGCAAACCCTTTTGCGGGACATCATAATATGTGACAACCCTTTATTCAGGACACATAACACTGTACGCGTCATGCAGGGCATATAAACTTTGCCACAATCATGCAGGAACATAACACTGTGACCAAAACCCAAAGCAGCTTCAAAAAGTGAGACAACCCTTATGGGACATATAATTTCGTGACAACCTTCATAGGACATTATAAAACTGTGACAACCTTTAAAGGACATTATAACACTGTGGCAGCCATCATGCAGGCCCCCATACCGTGACAACCTTCATGCAGGACACATAATTTGTGAAAAGCTTCAGGGGGCTCATAACAGTGTTACAACCTTCTGCGGGCTCAAAATCTGTGACAACCTTCATGCAGAAATCTCCGTGACAAAAATCATGCAAAAACCCAAAAACGGACAAAATTCATGCAGGACCTATAACTTGTCACAATCTTTTATAAAGGAATCATGCCTCTGACAACCTCGTGCAGGGTATCTAACATTATAACAACCTTCATGCAGGAAACATAAAATTTTGGGCAACTTCATGAGGCATCAAAACAGTGTGACACATTATCCCCGGGGAAACAAACCGGACAACTTTATGCAGGGCCTCAAAAAACTGTGACAAAACATGCAGGAATCTAACACTGTGCAACAATCAGCAGGACTCATAACATGTGAAACCATCATCAGGGCTCATCAGGTGACAAAACCCCCTTTTACCGGGACACATAACGTGACAAAACCCTTTATGCAGGACCCCTAACCTGTGACAACAATCATGCGGACTCTAACCGTGACAACAACATGCAGGAATCATAACCTGTACAACCATCATGCAGGACTCATAACTGAGACAACCTTCGCGGGGCATTAAAAACTGTACAACCTTCAAGCAGGACATTATAATACTGTGAAACCTTCAACAGGAATTTAAAAAAACTGTAGCCATCATGCAGGACCTCATAAAACGCGAAAAACCTTCCTGCGGACATCAAAAAAGTGACAACCCTTCATGTGGACACAAGCACTGTACAACCTTTTATCAGGACATCATAATCAGTACAACCTTCATCGGACACCTTTCACATACAAACTTCAGCAGGAATCAAGCAATTGACAACCTTCGGGGGGTGTGGGCAATTTTCCGTGAGCCCCAAAAAAAAACGAAAAATTATGGAAATTGAGTAATTCAAATTTAGCAAAATAGCTTACCCCTTTGCAACACAATGGTACAAAAATCAATTCAATTCAAATTTAATTCAAATTTATTCTCTATAAGTTTTCAATGCTGAGTTTACGAATTTTTTTTTTTTTTTTTTATTTAAAACAACCAATACATTAAATAGATAAAAAAACGAATCATTCTTACACAAATTTAAATTTCTTGTCTAAAGAACACAGACGATTAACGTTTGTTGTCAAAAAATTTCCCTCATCCCAAACAAATCCCATTTACTATTTAAGTAAGATTACAAAAGATGACAAATATCATTATTATTATTATTATTATTATTATTATACCCAAAAGATGACCCAAAACTACAATCTGCTTTATTTTTTCCACTTTATTATTTATTAATCCTTCATACGAACCCCTTACAAATGACATAACTGATTCGTAACACTTTTAATTTTATATTTCCATACATTGTCCGATTCCGTTAATTTGATAGATCTATCCTGACAAAAAATTTTTTACTAATCTTCCCCCCTTCCCCCGAACAAAAAAAAATACCCCAACAGTTTGGGGATATATACAAACTTTACTAGATTCACCAAATTTTACATTCCCTATTTTGACAAGGAGTGTTCACCCCCCCTAAAGAATCACATTTTATATTTCCCTAATAAAAAAAAAAAAAATTTACTATACATGAGTTTTGTTTTAATAACCCCTAACTTGTTATCTGATATTTTAAACCCAAACCATAAAGATAAATAACCAGTCCCAGTTTATTTTACATTGTATCTTTTTTCCTATAATAACTCCAAACACAGGGAGCCTTCTTATTTGAAAAAATTTACATTATACCCCACCCCCTCATTTACACACATCACCCCCATACCCAGAGCCATTCACATTTGAACCCCAGGTGTTCTTGTGCCATCCCTGCCCCAACTAAACGTGCACCATTACTTTCACACTTGAACACCCAGGTGATCTTGTCCCAAACCCCCGCAACTAAACTTGCACCATTACATTCACACTTGAACCCCCAGGTGTTCTTGTGCCTCCCTGCCCAAAACTAAACGTTAAAAACCAAAATTTACATTCACACTTAACACCCAGGTAAACTTTGTGCCCCCCCTAAAACCAAAAAAACGTTGCCCCCCTTACATTCACATTTGAACACCCGGTGATTTGTGCCATCCCTGCACCAACTAAACTTGCACCTACTTTCACACTTGAACCCCAGGTTTTTCTTGTCCATCCCTCACCAACTAAAGTTGAACCTTAATTCACACTTGAACACCCGGGGGTTTTTTGTGCCATCCCTGCCCAACTAACGTTGAACCTTTACATTCACACTTGAACACCCAGGTATCTTGTGCCCCCCCCGGCAAAACTAAACGTTAAACCCTTACATTCACACTTGAACACCCGGGACTTGTGCCACCCTGCACCAACTCAAGTTGCCCTTTACTTTTCACATTTGAACACCCGGGGATCTTGTGCCACCCTGCACCAACAAAAACGTTGCACCTTTACTTTCACACTTAACCCCCGGGTGATTTTGTCCCACCCCTGCCCAACTAAACGTTGCACCATTACATTCACACTTGAACACCCGGTGTTCTTGTGCCACCCTGCACCAACTAAACGTTGCCCCTTACATTAACTTGAACCCCCGGGTGTTCTTGTGCCACCCTGCACCAACAAAACTTTGAACCTTTACAAACCCCCACTGAAACCCAGGTGTTCTTGTCCATCCCTCACCAAACCCCCCCCCCCCCCCCTTTGAACCTTACTTTCACACTTGAACACCCGGGTGTTTTTGGGCCCTCCCTGCCCAACTAAACGTTAACCCCAACTTACATTTGAACCCCCAGGGTTTTTGTCCACCCCTGCCCCAACTAAACGTTGCCCCATTACATTCAACTTGAACCCCCATTTTCTTGTCCCCACCCTGCAGCAACTAAACTTGCACCATTACATTCACACTGAACACCCGGGTATTTGTGCCACCCTGCACCAACTAAATTCACCATTACATTCACACTTGAACACCCGGGTTTCTTGTGCCATCCCTGCACACAAACTTTCCCACCATTACATTACACTTGAACACCCAGGTTGTTTTGTGCCACCCCTGCACCAACAAACGTTAAAACCATTACATTCACATTTGAAACCCAGGTTTTTCTTGTGCCATCCCTGCACCACTAAACGTTGCACCATTAAATTCACACTTACCCCCAGGTCTTGTGCCATCCCTGCAGCAACTAAAGTTCACCATTACTTTCACACTTGAACCCCCGGGTGATCTTGGCCATCCCTGCACCAAACAAAAAGTTGCACCATTACATTCACACTTGAACACCAGGTGTTCTTGTGCCTCCCTGCACCAACTAAACTTTGAACCATTAATTCACACTTGAACACCCAGGTTTTTTTGGCCACCCGCCCCAAACTAAATTTTCACTTTAATTCACCACTTAACCCCCCGGGTGATCTTGTTGCCATCCCGCACCAACTAAACGTTAAAACCTTTCATTCACACTTGAACCCCCCGGTTTCTGTGCCACCCTCACCAACAAAAAACGTTGAACATTAATTCACACTTGAACACCCAGGTGATCTTGTGCCATCCCTGAAAGCAACACTTAACACCCAGTGATCTTGTGCCATCCTCACCAACAAAAACGTTGAACATTACTTCACACTTGAACACCCAGGTGTTCTTGTGCCATCCCTCCCCAAACTAAACTTGAACCATTCTTCACACTTGAACACCAGGTGTCTTGGGGCCATCCCTGCGGGCAACACTTGAACACCCGGGTGTTCTGTGCCCCCCTGCAGCAACACTTGAACACCAGGTTTTCTTTGCCATCCTGCCCCAAACTAAACGTTGCACCTTTACTTTCACACTTGAACACCGGGTTCTTGTGCCACCCCCTCACCAACTAAATTTGAACCAACATTCACACTTAACACCCAGGTGACCCCTTTGTGCCATCCCTGCAGCAACAAAGTTGCACCATTACATTCACACTTGAAACCCGGGTTTTCTTTCCTCCCTGCACCAAAAAAACGTTGACCATTACATTCACACTTGAACACCCGGGTATCTTGTGATCCCTGCCCCAACTAAACTTGAACCATTACATTCCATTTGAACACCCAGGTGATCTGTGCCACCCGCCCCAACTAAACGTTGAACCATTACTTCACACTTGAACACCCAGGTTTTCTTGTGCCATCCCTGCACCAACAAACTTTAAAAACCTTACTTCACATTTAACACCCGGGTGTTTCTTGTGCCATCCCTGCACCAACAAACGTTAAACCCAATTACATTCACATTTTAAACACCCAGGTGATTTTGTCCACCCTCCCAACTAAACGTTGAACCATTACATTCACACTTAAAACCCCCAGGTGATTTTTGTGCCACCCCTGCCCCAACAAAAACTTTGAACCATTACTTCACTTTTGAACCCCCAGGTGTTTTTGGTCCCATCCCGCACCAACTAAACGTTGAACCATTACATTCCACTTGAAAACCCGGGGTTTTTGTGCCACCCTGAGCAACAAAAACTTAACCATTACATTCACCTTAAAAAACCCCAGGTGTTCTTGTGCCCCCCCTGCAGCAAAAAACGTTGAACCTTACATTACATTGAACACCCGGGTGTTCTTGTGCCACCCCCTGCAGAAACTAAACGTGAACCTTACTTCACACTTGAACACCCGGGTTTTTCTTGTCCCCCATCCCTGCACCAACTAAACTTGCCCCATTAATTCACATTAACACCCAGGTGTTCTTGTGCCCCCTGCACCAACAAACTTGCACCATTACTTTCACACTTGAACACCCGGGTGTTCTTGTGCCACCCCTGCCCAATTTAAACTTCACTTAAACTTCACACTTGAACCCCCATGTTCTTGTCCCCATCCCTGCACCAACTAAACTTTTGCCCATTACATTCCACTTGAACACCCAGGTGTTCTTTCCCATCCCTGCACCAACAAAAACGTTGCACCCATATTCACATTTAACCCCCAGTGTTCTTGTGCCATCCCTGCACCAACAAAACGTTGCCCCATTACTTCACCTTGAACCCCAGGTGTTCTTGTCCATCCCGCACCAAAAAAACTTTGCCCATTAATTCACACTTGAACACCCAGGTGTTTTGTCCATCACCTCACCAACTAAACGTTGCACCTTTAAATTTCACACTTGAACCCCCAGGTGTTTTTGTGCCACCCCTCACCAACTAAACGTTGCCCCCCCCAAAACCCCCGAACACCCAGTGCTTGTGCATCCCTGCAGCAACTAAACGTTCCCCATTCATTCCCTTGAAACCCAGGTGTTCTTGTGCCTCCGCACCCAACTAAACTTTAACCATTACATTCACACTTAAACACCCGGGTTTTCTTGTCCATCCCTGCCCCAACTAACTTTGCCCCTTTTACATTCACACTTAAAACACCCAGGTGATCTTGTGCACCCCTGCGCAACTAAACTTGCACCTTTACTTTCCACTTGAACACCCGGGTGTTCTTGTGCCACCCCTGCACCAACTAAACGTTGCCCCATTACATTCACACTTGAACACCCCAGGTGTTTTGTCCATCCCTCACCAAAAAAACTTTGCACCATTACATTCACACTTGAACACCAGGTTTCTTGTCCCATCCCGGCACCAACTAAACTTGCCCATTACATTTAAAACCCTGAACACCCGGGTGTTCGTCCATCCCTGCCCCAACTAACGTTGCACCATTACTTCACATTTGAACACCCAGGGTTTTTGTCCATCCCTGCACCAACTAAACGTTGCACCATTACATTCACACTTGAACACCCAGGTGTTCTTGTCCCTCCCTCACAACAAAGTTGCACCTTTATTTTCACACTTGAACACCAGGTTTCTGTCCATCCCTGCGCAACTAAACTTGCACCTTTAATTCAACTTGACACCCGGTGTTTTTTGGGCCACCCTGCACCAACTAAACGTTGACCTTTACATTCACACTTGAACACCCATGTTTTGTGCCACCCCTGACCAACTAAACGTTGCACCATTCATTCCACTTGAACCCCCAGGTTTTTTGTGCCCCCCTGCCCAACTAAACGTTGCCCCATTACTTCACATTTGAACCCCCAGGTGTTCTTGGCCCCCCCTGCAGCAACTAAACTTGCACCATTACTTTACACTTGAACCCAGTGTTCTTGTGCCTCCCGCGCAACTAAACGTGCAACCATTACATTCCATTGAACCCCCAGGTGTTTTTGTCCTCCCTGCACCAACTAAAACTTTTGCACCATTACATTCACACTTGAAAAACCCGGGTGTTCTTGTGCCATCCCTGCACCAACTAAACGTTGCCCCTTACATTCACACTAAAACACCCAGGTGTTTTTTGGGCCCACCCCACCAACAAACTTGAACCCATTACATTCACACTTAAACCCCCCGGGTGTTCTTGTGCCATCCCCCCAACAAAACGTTAAACCCATTACATTCACATTTGAACACCCAGGTGTTTTTGTGCCATCCCTAAAACCCAACTAAACGAAAACCAACATTCACACTTGAACACCCAGGTGATTTTGTCCCATCCCGCACCAACAAAACGTTGAACCAACTTTCCCAATTGAACACCCGGGTTCTTGTGCCAACCCTGCCCAACTAAACGTTGAACCATTACTTTCCCTTAAAACACCCAGGGTTCTTGTGCCATCCTGCCCCCCAACAAACGTTAAACCCTTTCCTTTCACACTTGAACACCCAGGTGTTCTTGTCCCATCCCTGCAGCAACTAAACGTTGAACCTTACATTCCATTAAAACACCCAGGTGTTTTTGGCCATCCCTGCAGCAACTAAACTTGAACCATTACATTACACTTGAACCCCCGGGGTTTCTGTGCCATCCCTGCAGAAACTAAACGTTGAACCATTACTTTTCACCTTAAAACCCCCAGGGTTCTTGTCCCACCCCTGCCCCAACTAAATTGCACCTTTACTTCACACTTGAACACCCAGGTGTTTTTTGTGCCCCCCCCGCACCAAAAAAACGTTGCACCATTACATTCACACTTAAACACCCGGGTGTTTTTGGCCCCACCCCTTCACCAACAAACGTTCACCATTACATTCACATTTTAACACCCAGGTGTTCTTGTGCCATCCCTGCACCAACTAAACGTTTGCACCATTACATTCCACTTGAACACCCAGGTTTTTTTGGCCCCCCTGCACAACAAAACTTCACCATTACATTCACACTTGAACACCCAGGTTTCTTGTCCATCCTGCCCAACTAAACGTTGCCACCATTACATTCACACTTAACACCCAGGTTTTCTTGTGCCTCCCTGCCCAAACAAAACGTTGAAAACCCTTTACATTCAACTTGAACACCCAGGGTTTTTTGCCCCCCTGCACCAACTAAACGTTGCCCATTCATTCAATTTTAACACCCAGTTTTTCTTGTGCCATCCCTGCACCAACTAAACTTGCACCATTAATTCAACTTAACCCCCCAGTGTTCTTTCCACCCCTGCAGCAACAAAAAGTTGCCCTTTAAATTTCACACTTGAAACACCCAGGTGTTCTTCCCAAACCCTGCCCAAACTAAAACGTTGAACCATTACATCACACTTGAACACCCAGGTGTTCTGTCCCCCATCCCTGCACCAACAAAAGTTGCACCTTACATTCACACTTGAACACCCAGGTATCTTTGCCATCCCCAGCAACTAAACGTTGCACCATACATTCACACTTAAACACCCAGGGTTCTTGTGCCATCCCGCACAAAAAACGTTGACCATTACATTCCACTTGAACCCCCAGGTGTTCTTTGCCACCCTGCACCAACAAAAAACGTTGCACCATTACTTCACACTTGAACACCCAGGGGGTTTTTGCCATCCCTCACCAAACAAAACTTTTTGCACCATTACATTCACACTTGAACCCCGGTGTTCTTGGGGCCATCCCTCACCAACAAACGTTGCACCATTACATTCAACTTGAACACCCGGGTTTCTTTCCCTTCCCTGCACCAACAAAACGTTGCACCATTACTTTCACACTTGAACCCCCAGGTTTTCTTGTCCCCATCCCTCACCAACTAAACTTTGCACCTTTAACTTTTCACATTTAAACACCCGGGTTTTTGTGCCATCCCTGCAGCAACAAACGTTGCACCATTACTTTCACACTTGAACACCCGGGTGTTTTGTCCCATCCCTCACCAACAAACGTTGCACCATTACATTCACACTTGAAACCCATTTTTTTTTGCCACCCCTGCACCAACTAAACGTTGCAACCATTACATTCACACTTGACCCCCAGTGTTCTTGTCCATCCCTGCACCAACTAAACTTGAAACCTTTACATTCCACTTGAACACCCAGGTTTTTCTTGTGCCATCCCTGCAGCAACTAAACGTTCACCATTACTTCACACTTGAACACCCAGGTGTTCTTGTGCCCTCCCGCAGCAAAAAAACGTTGCCCATTACTTCAACTTGAACCCCCGGGGTTTTTTGGCCACCCTGCACCAACTAAACTTGCACCATTACTCACACTTAAACACCCAGGTTTTTCTTGTGCCATCCTGCACCAACTAAACGTTGAAACCATTACACCCACACTTGAACACCCAGGGTTTCTTGTGCCATCCCGCACCAATAAACTTTGCACCATTACACACATTTGAACCCCCAGGGTTCTTGGGGGCCACCCTGCACCAACTAAACTTTTGCACCATTACATTCACATTTGAACACCCAGGTGTTTTTGTGCCACCCTGCACCAACTAAACGTTGCACCATTACATTCACACTTGAACACCCAGGTGTTCTTGTGCCATCCCTGCAGCAACTAAACGTTGCACCATTACATTCACACTTGAACACCCAGGTGTTCTTGTGCCATCCCTGCACCAACTAAACGTTGCACCTTTACTTCACACTTGAACACCCGGGTTTTTTGTGCCTCCCGCACCAACAAACGTTAAACCTTTACACAAAAGTTAAAAAAAAGTAAGTGAATAAAAATTTAAATATTATCTATAAAACTGTGTACACAGAAAAAACCCAACATTGTTATTCCAATTGTTTGTGGCAATATACAAACTTTTACCATATCCATCAGTAAAATTACTATTTGACACAGGAGTGTCTCACCACTCAAAAAAAAAAAAAAAACACAAATTACTATACATGAAAGTTTTTAGAACCCGAAAACGTTTATTGAATATTTTGATCTAACCCGAAAGTTTAAAATTAAAACCCTAACACCATTTTTCCCGACAACTTGATTTTCCCCAAAAAACCCAACACGGACTTTATATCTTATAAAAATTTTTTTAACACAAACACTACATTCACACAATTCACCTCCATACCAAAGCAATTCAAACCCCACACAGTTTTTACCCCTTTTTCCTTCCTACAACAGCAACCCGGAAACAGACTAGTACCACCCAACCAAATCCTTTAACAAAATAACCACCACCCTTTTTCATTTGCTAAAAAAACCCTTCCCATACACGCCACCACCACTGAAAACCCCTTTAAAACCCGCACCCAAAAAAAACCATCCCCATGGTTATCACGTCCATTGCTGGAAACGAATGACTGTAATCTCTCTGTATTCCGGAAAACAAGCTCCCCACTGACTCCCATAAATAAATTTTTCCTACAGCATCCTGTTATACCGCTGCAATTCCTTAATTCAACCTACCCCCAGCATCTCTCATTTTCCCCAGGAAAAATACAAAAATCCACTACCACATCATAATCCCCTTTTTTTAAAACCTCCCGTGATACCCCTTTTTCCTCTAATGTTAAAGCTCGCAGGGCTCACTACCCCCACCTAACAACTAAAAACCCCGCCAACCACATCCTACCCCCTAATTCTTCACAAAAAAAAAACCGCAGAAATGCCGTTTCCACCCCCACACTACTACAGGACCCGGTTCCCCCACCAAACCCCTTTAAAACCAAACGTTTTGAAGCTAGATCCCCATCATAAAAATTTTAAACCAAACCCCGTACCCTAGGCATTAACCCGAGCCTCCTGAATCTTCCCCCTATCACCCCCCAAACATACAATGGAAACCGATACACCCTCGGATTTCCTTTCCCCCCACCAAAGATACCCAAAACCCCCCCTTTTAAATCCTCAACATCTTTAACCAAAAACAAAACCCTTTGCATATCCCACATTCAATTAAAATTTTCCTCCCCACCATCTCCGCACATCCCCCATACCTCCCCCTCTTACCCCTTTTTTCCCCCCCCCCTAACAATACTGTTTTACTATATCGCTTTCACCCCGGCCCCAAAGCTAAAACCCACCCCCCTTGGCACGTTTGCTCACCCCTTCCTTTCTCAGCCATGCCCCCAAAACCCCAAACATTCGAGAGCAAGTCTCTGTATTTCTTGTACGCCTGTGTTCTAAAGGATACACTTCCCTATCCCCCCAAAAATTACTGAAAAACCCGAATTAATTTTTACCGCCCCCTGCTGTAAAGTGACATTCCCCCCCCCGTAAACCCCCTTTAAACTACCACACTTTCTCCACTACCCTCTCTGAATTTACCTGCCAAACCCCCGCGCATTCGCCATGTATAAAACCCACAAACTTCAAATTATCCCCCACTGCCCACCCAAACCCAACCCCCAACCCCCCCCCAACCCCCAAACACCCACCTCCGTAAACCGATTTCGCCCTATTTACTCCATTCCCCCCCCTCCCCCCAAAAATCCCCCCACCCCCCCCACCATACGCAATTCCTCCACCCCCTCTATAGGAAGTGGTATCACCCATACCCCACAATCCCGAGCACCCTTCCTCTCCCCCTTTAAAGCTCCCCCCCCCCCCAACGTCCCTAGAACGGGTTTGCATGCACGCAAACAGAATTTTTGGGAAAAAGGGCACCCCTGCCTAATCCCCTCTCCATTTTAACCCGCCTTCCCAACTGCCTTTAAAATTGGACCCTACCATAGCCGCTGGGGGTATACGTATAACCCACCTCGCCCCCTCCCTCCAAACCCCCGACCAACAAAAACCCCAAAAATTTTTTTATTCACACAGTCATATGCATTCTCCCCAACAAAACCCAAAAGCCTCCCCCCTCGCAACCCCCAAAAAGTCCTTATCGCCCCTGCCCAACTCTCAACTTCGTCCCGGGATACCCATCTGTCCCCCATGTACAACCTACCAAATTCCTTCTTTATCCTATTTCCCAATATCTTTTCAAAAATCTTTATCGAACAATTAGGAGAAGCTTATACCCCTTAAAACCTCCCCACTTGCTTTTTTTCCCAACCAACACCACCCCAATACTGTGTCTCTTGCGCCCCCCGCAGCATCAAATTTATGACCTCCCCCAACAAGTCTTAATTGCTCCCAATGAACCTTAAAAATCATTTGAAATCCCATCGATGCCCGGGGCTTTTCAGTACCATGTTAAAACTGCTCCTCAACTTCCCCCCACCTAAACGCTCCTCCCATCTCCCCTCCCCTCCCTTCTTTCTGCCCCAACCCCCCACCCCCCCCCCTCCAAAACTTTCCTCAAAAAATTGCCCTCCCCCCCCCCCCCCTTTTTCCATTTCTCTCAAACCAGAAAACATATAATTACCATGCCTTTTGTAGAGTAAAACACCCGACCCTTATTTTCCACCCAATCCTCGCTCACCCTAATTCAAAATAGTGACTCCTTCGCCCCTTTCCCTAAAACATTTTTAAAACATTCCCGAAGGTTTTTCCCCCCCACAATACAGCCTCCAATCCGCCACACACGCACCATCAAATCGTCATTATGTACCCGCCCGTCTACCTCTAAGTTGCCCACGGTCCCAACTGCTTCCCCACTTTCCCCCCAAAACCCGTTCACTGACATTCCAAATAATTCTGTAAAAACCCCTACCTCCCCCGGGGGCCTCCCGTCCCCCTTTTTTAAAAAATCCAGCAATACCGGCCCAGCCCCGCTTCTCCCACCTCCAAACACACACCCCACATCCCTTGACCCCAAAAAGAGGCCCCCAAACCCCAAAAGCCTCACCACCCCCCCCCCTTCACAAGTCCGCATTTAATTTTCAAAAACCAGTGTTATCCAACCTACCCTCCCCAATCAAGATTCGCAAAACCCCCCTGTGTCCGAAAACCCCTCGAAGGTCCTAACTCCCCGAAATTTGATTGCCCCCTACAAGACCATCAAAGTCTGCAGCATAACCCTTTTACAAATGTATACTCAATTCTCCAACCACCCCCCCCACTACACTAAAACCCACACCCCCAACACATGCGTAAAAACCCCAAAACACCCCCGCCCCCCCCCTTTTTACATAACCCCCGTCTATGCAAAAATTTCCCAAACTCCTCCTATCCAGTAACTAAAAACAATCCCCCCAAAAAAAAAAACAAAACACCCCCCGAAATTACCTTAAAAATGACATTTTCCCCGCCGGGATGTTCTCCTGTAAAAAAAACCCTTTTCTCAAACCCCACTCCCCTCTAAAACCCCCCCCACCCTCCCCCCACCCCAACACACGCAAAGGACTGGTTTTCCTTCACAGCCACGCAACCCCCCCTTTTTAACTCACCGCCATCACATATAACTTAAACCCCTTTAAGCACAACCACAACCAAACTTGAATTAGCCCTGTAGAAAAATATATCCAATCAAACTCCCAAAACCTTTCCCTCCCCACTCTCTTAATCTCAGCTTCAGGCCGTTAACATTAATGTGACCCCCTTAATTTTTCAATAAAGGCGGCTTCCCCGCCGCTTTTGAAGGTTGCCGAAAGGTGGTTGTTTTACTTTAAAACCCCGTTTGTCACTTTGGGCTATCCAGACCTCCTTTTCCCCCCTTTTCCTTCGACCCTTGCAGCACCACAGAACCGGTGCCACCATTCCCCGGTAGCTCTAGCCCTGTCTTCCAAGGTTTCTTTCCAGATCTCTGCCCTGGCGTTAAGACATCTTCCATATCAGACGTCCCAGCTGCTCGCTTACGTGTGCCACCTCTACACATTGCCTCAGCATCCATGTCCTCCTGGTGCACCTCAACCTCCACCGTGTGCTGCTTACTCTCGTTGCACAAGGTGTTCTCACACTTTTGTGCAGCTGCTACCCCCTCCAATACCCTCCCTTCCTTCTCCCCTTCCTGACTGTCTTCCACCTCCCCCAAGAAGTCTTTCAAGACCTCGTCCAACAGACCATTCCTGTTGTAAGTCACTTCTGTCAACAGTCTCATCTGTAGATGGTCGCTCAGACACAGTTCCCACAGGTAACGTGGCGCACGCTCCCATCTCCGACTCCGCTCTGTCTACTTCTTCACTCCAACTTCCAGACGCCTGTCTTGCAGCTTCACCTGTCTCAGGTGCCAAGGAGAGCAGCTGTCGTTCCACAGTTGGTGGCGCCTGTTCCCTCCGTCCCTGCCTTTGATGACATTGGGCCGCCATATTACCTGGAGAGAGTTTCGGGGGTCAACGCCCCCGCGGCCCGGTCTGTGACCAGGCCTCCTGGTGGATCAGCGCCTGATCAACCAGGCTGTTGCTGCTGGCTGCACGCAAACCAACGTACGAGCCACAGCCCGGCTGATCAGGAACTGACTTTAGGTGCTTGTCCAGTGCCAGCTTGAAGACTGCCAGGGGTCTGTTGGTAATCCCCCTTATGTGTGCTGGGAGGCAGTTGAACAGTCTCGGGCCCCTGACACTTATTGTATGGTCTCTTAACGTGCTAGTGACACCCCTGCTTTTCATTGGGGGGATGGTGCATCGTCTGCCAAGTCTTTTGCTTTCGTAATGAGTGATTTTCGTGTGCAAGTTCGGTACTAGTCCCTCGGGATTTTCCGGTGTATATAACATGTATCTCCCCCTCCTGCGTTCCAGGGAATACGGGTTTTAAAAACCCTAAAGCGCCCCCAGTAATTGGGGTGTTTTATTCCTTATGCGCTGTCCTGCTAATATACATAAACTTTTTCTAAACTCTTCCATCAGAACGTACGAGGGTTGGGTTTTGTCTAAATGTCATCTTAAATGTGAAAAACCCCTCTGGCACCCCCTAAAAGGGCCCATCCTTCCACACTCCCAACTGTGCCGAATGGATCTTGCCATAATTTACGGAATACCCCCACAACATCATTTTCCCAAGGCCTAAAAGGGGACATTTCTACTTTTACCCACGTTACTAGCTTGATACGTCATGTAGGCAGCCCACTGCAAAAAACGGTCTCCTTTTTTTCTTGAAATGCGTCGACTTGCTGGCGTAAAACCCCACTCTTGAACTTGATGAAATCGTACACTCCATTCACTGCTACACCATACAACTCTCGTTAGTATGCCATACACATGTGGATATACTTGGCAGAAGCCCCTGCATTGTAAACTATCAGGGCACCACTCCAGCACCCACAAAAAGTATTCACCCGCGTCCATGTCTGTCCGCCATTTGTTGCTCAAAAAAAGGTAAACTGCGCAGATTATTTTTATATTATTATAACAAAAAGAAGCCTAAGCAAAAGGGGTATACAGCGTGCAGGGTAGGGAAGGGAAGCGAGGGGATTGGATGGCAGAAAAGGAGGGGGGTGATCGCGGTTACAGAAAACAGCAGGGCAGGGGATAGACGGGGGAGAGGGGAGAAGAGATTGAAGTGAAAGGGCGAAGGATCAGAATTTGTGAAGTAGTCAGTTGTTGTCAAAAGTCAAGACGAGTCCGGGTGAAAGGTGGGCCATCAGCGAGAAGGGAAAAATAAAGAGAGAGCGCGGACCCAAAAGACGCAGAGGTAAATTCTGTGTGCTCGTTTATTTAAATGGGGGAGTCCAACAGAAGTGGCTGACTGATAATGGAGCTTGGGAATTTTCCACAAGAGGGCAAACGCCTCTCCTGAGTATCCATGAGTAAGACGAGATGGCAATGCGAAGGGGGGAGAGAGTAGTCCCCAACCTTTGAAAATGGTGATAAGAAAACGGCCCGTAACCTATACTCGGGTTTAAAAGATTGAATTGTTGCCCAGCTGTTAAACCCAAAGTTGTTGCCCAAGGGTGTGAAGGTGGGAAAAATATTTGGGAAAAATAGTCCCTAAATGGAATACCTCTATAAAAAACGGTAGGTCATGTACTGTACCACGCAGCGTGTTGCTGTTTTTGCCCTGTACGTCAACATGACCCGGGACCCAACAAAAAAAAATCTTTTATGCTTGGTAAAGATGCGGTGTAGCAAAGTTTGGTATGGAGGATAAGGGGTGGGTGTATCAAATTTTTTTAACTGTAAAGCACTAGGGGGTCTGAGACACCACAAATGATGACACAGGCATAGATGCAATACGGATAAGTGCTGTAAGGATGGCATATAATTCAGCAGTAAAAATACTAGCCGAAGATAGTAAATGCCCTTGTACGACGCTGTCCGGAAACACTGCTGCGAATCCTACGCCGTCAGAAGACTTAGAGCCATCTGTGTACACAGCAATGGCATGAGAATGAGAGTGAAAGTGGTCAAGAAAAAGAGGGCAGGAAGCGACCGTAGACAGTTGGGCTTTCGAGCAAGGGAGGGAGAAAGAACAGACTCGAACAGCTGGAACTTCCCAGGTGGGTAGGGAAAAGTGAGATGCTACATGTACATAGAAAGGTGGTAGTTGAAGAGAAGACAAGAGCGAATGAAAGCGAAGAGAGAAGGGACGGAGTAAACAGGGGCGGCAAACAAATAAAGAATGTCTACTAATATCAGTGACCATTCTATAAATGGAAGGATTGCGGAGATCATGAGAGCGTACATAGTAGCGCAGGCAATGGGCATCACGGCGATCGGATAAGGATGGAACGTTCGCTTCTGCATAGAGGCTCTCGACAGGGGAAGAGCGAAAAGCACCAAGGCATAAACGTAATCCTTGGTGATGAATGGGGTTAAGGCTAGAGAGAGTAGCAGGAGATGCCACTGAATAGATCTGGTCACCATAATCAAGTTTTGATAAAATAAGGGTGGAATGTAGGCGAAGGAGGGTTCGACGATCAGCTCCCCATGAAAGATGAGCAAGGGTTTTAAGAAGGTTCAGCCGGCTGTGACAAGTTGCCTTCGAGAGGTAATGTGAGGTTTCCAGGATAACCTACGATCAAAGAGGAGGCCCAGAAACTTGACTGTATCACGTTCAGGGATACGCGAGCCATAGAGGTACAAAGGATGATCGGAGATGACAGAGCGTCTAGTGAAAGTAATTTGGTGGGTTTTAGTGCTGGAAAATTTAAACCCACGTGTGGTGGCCCAATTGGAAACACGGTCGACTGCATGTTGGAGAGAAACTGTAATGAGGTGACAGTCAGCGCCTGCACAGGCAATAGCGAAGTCATCAACATAGAGTGATGACCAAATATTTGATGGAAGACTAGAGGCCAAATCATTAATAGCAAGGAGAAAAAGGTGTTGTGCTCAGAACACATCCCTGGGGGACACCTTCAGCTTGGATAAAGTCCGGGGAGAGCACATTATTAACCCGAACACGGAAATGCCTGTCAGTTAAAAAGTTCTTAATGAAGGATGGTAGATTGCCTCGAAGGCCTAAGGAGTGGGCTTGGGCTAAAATATTATACCTCCAAGTTGTGTCATATGCCTTCTCAAGGTCAAAAAATATGGCAATAACTGAGTGGTTATTCGCAAAGGCATTACGAACATACGTATCCAAGCGTAGTAAGGGGTCTATGGTAGAACGTCCCTTACGAAAGCCATATTGACGAGTGGAGAGACTGTTGTGTGTCTCTAAATACCACACGAAACGTCTATTTACTAGGCGTTCCATTACTTTGCCAACTGCACTGGTAAGAGCAATGGGACGATAGTGGGAGGTTTCATGTCCCGTAGTGCCTGGTTTGCAGAAAGGGAGAACAATGGCGGATTTCCACAGCTGTGGAAGAACTCCTTGTGACCAAATAAGATTGTAAAGGCGCAATAGGACTGCAAGGGCTGACTGATGTAAATGTTGTAGCATATGAATATGAATGTCGTCGGGCCCAGCTGCCGATGATCGACAAGCTGAGAGTGTTGCCTCCAGTTCTTGAAGTGTAAAAGGCATATTATACTGTTCTTCTCTGAGAGAAGAAAAGTCCAAGGGTGCTAACTCTCTGGCAGACTTTGAGGAAAGAAATGAGGGGCATAGATGGAGTCCCTGAGAAATACGGACCAGATGATTGCCAATTTCATTGGCAACATCTAGTGGGTTTGCTATATCAACACCGGCAACCCGCAGAACAGGAGCCGGGTCTGGAGAATATTTACCGCTCAGTTTTCGTACTTTTTTGGTGATGGTGGAGACATAATCTCGCCAGCAAGTGCGTTTAGCGTCACGGATGACACAGCGAGCGATCGCACGCTTCTGTTTAAAATCAAGGAGTCTCTCTGTGGTTCTATTGTACCGGTACCTGCCCCATGCAGCGCGTTTCAAACGTACTGCACAAGCACAAGCAGGAGACCACCAAGGCACGCATTTCTGAGAATGCCTGCCCAAAGCTTGGGGTATAGAATGAGAAGCAGCGGTGAAAACGGAGGACGAGAAGAGGTGTAAAAGCTCATCGATGGAGGACGAAGAAGGAACCTCTTTAAAAACAGTTAGGTGTGAGTAAAGGTTCCAATTTGCCCGATTAAATTGCCAGCGTGGGGTGCGAAGAGGTGGTGAATATGAAGGGGAAGTAAGAATGATTGGGAAATGATCACTGTCATGTAAGTCCGGGAGAACAGACCAAGTGAAGTCTAATGCGGCGGAGGAAGAGCAGACTGAGAGATCGATGCAAGAGAGAGTATGAGTCCGAGGATCAAAATGGGTGTGAGTACCTGTATTTAAAACATGGAGGGGGTGGGTGGCAAGAAAAGCCTCTAACTGAATTCCACGGGAATCACAGTGAGACCCCCCCCCAGAGGAAATGGTGGGCATTAAAATCACCAAGTAACAGAATCGGAGGCGGTAATGACGAAACAAGGAAGGCAATATCCAGAATAGATAATGCCCGAGAAGGAGAGAGATATAAAGAACAGAGCGTATACCACCTACACAAAGTGGATACGGGCTGCTGTGTAATGCAGCGAAGTATGAACAAATAGCTGATGGTATGGAATATCAGTGCGTAGAAGAAGGGCACTTTCATTAAAGGTCCCATCAGGAAAAGGATCTGAAGAATACAGTAAATTATAGCCTGAGATGGGAGAAATAACAGCAGAGTGTAATTTTGGTTCCTGTAAGCAAACACCAACAGGGGCAAACTGGGAGAGTAACATCTGAAGCTCACCCCGATTACCCCTGAGGCCGCGTATATTCCACTGTAAATAGGCCATGATTGGCAATGATAAAGATACTTGAAATCCGCAGGTAAGGGTTCCTACAGACTAGAGGGGTTAGAAAAGTCCACATGCGGAGGCAGTGGAAAACGTTCAAGCAGCGAAGGAACGGTGCGCTGTGAAGAAAGAAGTTGCGCAGATGGAGCAGAGGAGAGAGAAAGAGCAGAAAGTGGAACAGTGTCCATTGATGGTTTGGTCTCTGCAATATATTCAGAGATTGCTTCAAGTGTTTCGGAATTCAGAGACATCGTATGGGAGACAATATTGGAAATGGTAGGGGGAGGATGAGTAAAGATTGGAACTGTATTGGACTGTACCAAGGTAGGGGGGGCGAAAGGGTGGAGGGAACTGGAGAAGCGTGGCAGGGGACAGAAGAGGCAGGAACCTGGGAGGTGGCAGAAGAGGAAGAAACTTGGGAGGGAACAGGGGAGGAAGGTACAGTACGAGGAGGAGGGTGAACCTCTACACTTGTAACTGAGCCAGTGAGAGGGGGAGAACCAGGGACAGAGACAGGGAGGGTAAAATGAGGTGGAAGATGGGTAGGAGGTGTTAACGGACCTTTTATTGACTTTGAGAAGTAGAGGGACGATTGGGAGGAGGTGTCGTACGAGGTCTCGTCGATACTGAGGCTTGTGAGAGAGAACTCGAAGAAGCGAGATCAGACTGAGGCGTTGAAGTAGGGACGTCTGAGCCGAGGACAGCAAAAGGATTAGATACAGGAGTGACTATGGGAGAGGTAACCACAGAGGTGGGTGTAGAAGATGGGATACCAGAAGTGGGGGGACGTTTTGAAACACGGGAATAAGAAACACGTGGGAGTCTCCCTTGGAGGCGGAGATGAGAAACTGCCATGGCATAAGGGAGACCTTCTGTCTCTTTGAGGTAATGGATTTCCCGCTCGTTTAAATAGACTTGACAACGGCGAGAGTACGAAGGGTGAGCCTCATGACAGTTAAGGCAAGAGGGAGATCGATTGCAAGACGTATTAGAATGGTCATCGGCACCACAGACTGGGCATTCGGCGATAGATCTGCAATATTTCGCTGGATGGCCAAATCGCCAGCAATTTCTACACTGTTGTGGTGTAGGGATCACCTTTCGAACTTGTAACCGATGTCCTGCTATATAAACTGAGGATGGGAGTTCTCGACTGTCAAAAGTTAAATGAGCCACATTGCTAGGGTATCGTCTCCGCCCACGGGCAGGAAGAACGTAAGTGTCTACCTTGAGGATTGGGAGATCTTGGAGTTCCAGCTGTTCAAGAATGTCAGTGCCACATGTCTGGAAATTTTGTTGAACTATGGTATGGGGCAGAATGACGGTACCACTACAAGAATTGAGGGAATGATGTTTTTCAAGAGTGACAGGAACAGTATCGATATGGGAAAGACGAGAGAGCTCATGAGCCTGGGTAGCATTCTGTATGGTAATGATGAGCATACCGCTCTTAAGAGCATGAAAAGAAATATCTTTACCAACATGGCGTAGGAGTGCCTTGCCAATACTGTGGTCAGAAAGATAGGCAGTAGAGGAAGTCGGTCGTAAAGTGAAGAATTTAGTCCATTGTTCAGTCTGAAACTGAGCATGGAAAGGTAGTGAAGACGTGTCGATCGCTTCTGAGAAGAACGAGAAGGTGGAGAAGTATCATCAGCAGGTAACTGTCGTTGGCGTTTAGGCGTGGGACCAGAGTTGGTCCGACGTGGAACGGGTCGGCGATTTGAAAATTGCCGCACCGTAGAGGGAGAGGCTGTAAGCATAGTCAGAGGAGAGCGAAGGTCCGATAAATCGAAGGAGTCAGTCGAGGCCTCAGTACCTGAAGCGGGTGAGGAAACAGCACCGGCAATAGGTACAGAGGCATGAGGAGTGTCTGAAGAGTGGTCCAAAGACGAGGCGGGGTCAGAACGGGGTGCGGTATCAAGAAGGGGCCCGGGGGTAATAGGTTCATGGACTAGGGCTGCCATGGTTAGGTTACTTCTTTCTTTTTGTTTTTAAGAAAAAAAAGAAAGAAGAAAAGAAAATAAAAATAAAAAAAAGAATAAAAAAAGGGGGGACCGGGGAGGGATAGTTCCTAGGAGTAATGAAAGGGCCAGAAATCTCCCTACGCGCCGAAGAGGACCTCAGCACCGCAAGTAGCGCAGATGCAGCATGGAACCCGTGCCATACCCTACCCATCATGCTAGTAAACTAACAATCCTGGATAGCAACCTCACATCTGCCGAGCTACCTCGGTGGACAAAAGAGAGGGCGGCCAGATATCCGCCACAAAGCATACCTCCTTCGGCCACCACCCCCGGAATCTGAAAGGTGGCTTCCAGAGATACACCCGTCGCCCGAAAGACACCCAAAGCTACTCCAGGA
Organism: Cherax quadricarinatus; assembly: GCF_026875155.1. Lineage (NCBI taxonomy): Eukaryota > Metazoa > Arthropoda > Malacostraca > Decapoda > Parastacidae > Cherax > Cherax quadricarinatus. The sequence continues at coordinate 63,956,025 of NC_069411.1, forward strand.
TACCGGAGAGGGATCGGGACATCCCCAGGTGATCCAGATTCCACGGCAAACTACGCCACCGCCAAGAACCTCAACGGAATGGGATAGACCCCGGTATCCTTTCCCCTACCTAGGAACTAGCGTGCCTGTGGGAGAAATCCCAAAGGCCAAAAAGAGAAAGGGCAAAAGGGAGGGGTGGGGAGGAGGAGGAGGAAAGGAAAAAGGGGAGGATGGGGAGGATGGGATAGGGGAGGGGAGATTGGGGGGTAATTAGGTTCGGTCTGAGGAAGAAGACCGAAAGGTCGAATTCCTCAGACCAAGAGCCTCTTCACCACGCCAAGGAGCCCCCCTTGAAGAGGAAACTGCGCAGAAAATCAACTGAATCGGAAGCGCCTGCGCAGCACGTCCACTCGGCCCGGAAGCGAAGAGGACAATGGATTTGGTTATTGTGTGGTTTACATGTAGTTAAATAATGATTTCAGAGTGTACCACTAGAACACCTAGTATGGCTAGGCATTTCGGGCAGACTTAGATTAATTCTTAATTTTAAAATATTACAAATTATGAGGTAAGTTGGTATTATGGCTAAGTGACTAAATACTAGTTTGTGAGTTTAGCAATGTGAATGGTTTTGTTTTGGCACAGTACATAGTTTCAGTATTGGAGTATCACAGGATTCATTATTTTAAGATTGAGGTTAATATTTCTGTTTATGGTCAAATGGGTGAGTGTAAGTGTGAACCACCAGGTGGTATTCTTGTAGTTAGTTGATGGGGTGTATCAGGGAGATAAGATGTTTTCTAATGGTTGTTTTGAAGGTGATGAATGTGTCTGCAGTTCTAGAGTTCTCAGGTAGGATGTTCCAGATTTTAGGGCCTTTGACATACATTGAATTTTTGTAAAGGTTTAGTCAGACGTGGGGAATGTCATAGAGATGTTTGTGTCTGGTGTTATGCCTGTGGGTTCTGTCACAACTATCAAGAAAGCATTTTAGGTCAAGGTTGATATTGGAGTTTAAAGTCCTGTAGATGTAGATTGCACAGTAGTAAGTGTGGATGTACTGAACAGGGAGTAAGTTTAGATCTATGAAGAGTGGGGGGGGGTGTTGCCAGGGATGGGATTTAGTGATTATTCTTACTGCAGCTTTTCGTTGGGTTATTATTGGCTTTAGGTGTGTTGCTGCAGTTGATCCCCAAGCACAAATAGCATAGGTGAGGTATGGATAAATAAGCGAGTGGTATAGTGTGAGAGGGGCATTTTGCGGCACGTAGTATCGTATCTTGGAGAGGATCCCAACCGTTTTGGATACTTTTTTGGTTATGTGTTGGATATGGGTGCTGAAATTCAGGTTGTTGTCAAGGTATAGGCCTAGGAATTTGCCCTCATTATGTCTGGTAATTAGAGTGTTGTCGATCTTAATGTTAATTTGTGCATCTCCTGCTCTGCTACCAAACATAATATAGTAGGTTTTGTCAGTGTTAAGTGTAAGTTTATTGGCTGTCATCCAAGTCGATATTTTGATCAGCTCCTCGTTAACAATGGTGTTGAGGGTGACAAGATTAGGGTGAGAGATAACATCAGTCGTGTCGTCAGCAAAGAGAATGGGTTTCAGGTGTTGGGATACATTTGGAAGATCATTGATGTATATGAGGAAGAGCAGGGGACCAAGGACACTTCCCTGGGGAACTCCAGTATCAAGTGGCCGTGTTGTTGATGATGTGTCTTTAATGGTGACATACTGATACCTATTAGTAAGGTAAGATTTGAAATAAGCAAGCGCATGGCCTCTTATGCCATAATGGTCAAGTTTGTGGAGTAGGATGTCGTGGTCTACTGTGTCAAAAGCTTTTCTTAGGTCAATAAAAATTCCTAGTGGATATTCTTTATTTTCCAATGCTGTGTAAAGCAGATCTAGCATTTTTATGATTGCATCATCAGTGCTTTCATTTTTCCTGAATCCATTTTTTTTTTTTTTATATATTTTATTTAAAACTCAGGTACAAAATATATGGGTACTTAATCAATATGTAACAAGATACAAGCAGTAAATCTTCAGTGACTACACAAATACCAAAGAAGCACTTATATAATGACATCACACTGGCTGTTGCACTCCAATCAAACACTACTTTTATGTACTGTACTTCACATGAAAAGATGGTCTTATAATAAAAAACGATAGTCCTACCTAGTAATGCTTACACTCTTCCCCCCCCAATTGTTCTCTTCGCTTTCAGGCTGAGTGGACGCACTGCGCAAACAGCTCCTGCTTTCTCTGGTGCCCAACTTCCTGTTTTCACCAAGATGGCTGCCAGCTACCGCAGGAGGAGCAACACCGTGTGTGTTGACATTGTTAAAGGGGCAATTTACCCTACGAATGCCTCTGTTTTATTACCAACGATTATACGGGACACGTTTGGCATTGAAGTTGAAGAATTACATGGAATAGCACTTAATGGTTCATCACGAATCTTCATAAAGTTCTGCACAGTGGAGGCATATGAAAGGACGGTGACTCAGTACCAGGAGAAGAACATCACCATATCATCTGGTCTGGAGGTGCGCCTGCGGGATGCCTCAAAATACTACACCTGGGTGAGGATCCGCAACGTTCCTTTCGAGGCAGACGATGTGGATATCAGAGAGACATTTCAAAGATATTTACCTGGAGTTTACCTGGAGAGAGTTCCGGGGGTCAACGCCCCCGCGGCCCGGTCTGAGACCAGGCCTCCTGGTGGATCAGAGCCTGATCAACCAGGCTGTTGCTGCTGGCTGCACGCAAACCAACATACGAGCCACAGCCCGGCTGATCCGGAACTGACTTTAGGTGCTTGTCCAGTGCCAGCTTGAAGACTGCCAGGGGTCTGTTGGTAATCCCCCTTATTTGTGCTGGGAGGCAGTTGAACAGTCTCGGGCCCCTAACACTTATTGTATGGTCTCTTAACTTGCTAGTGACACCCTGCTTTTCATTGGGGGATGGTGCATCGTCTCCCAAGTCTTTTGCTTTCGTATGAGTGATTTTCGTGTGCAAGTTCGGTACTAGCCCCTTTTAGGATTTTCCAGGTGTATATAATCATGAAATTCTCCCTCCTGCGTTCCAGGGAATACAGGTTTAGGAACCTCAAGCGCCCCCAAATAATTGAGGGTGTTTATCTCCGTTATGCGCGCCGTGAAAGTTCTCTGTACATTTTCTAGGTCGGCAATTTCACCTGCCTTGAAGGTGCTGTTAGTGTGCAGCAATATTCCAGCCTAGATAGAACAAGTGACCTGAAGAGTGTCATCATGGGCTTGGCCCCCTGGGTTTTGAAGGTTCTCATTATCCATCCTGTCATTTTTCTAGCAGATGCGATTGATACAATGTATGGTCCTTGAAGGTGAGATCCTCCGACATGATCACTCCCAGGTCTTTGACGTTGGTGTTTCGCTTTTTTTTTGGGTTGGCCAGAATTTGTTTTGTATCTAAAGAAGATTTAATTTCCTCATGTTTACCATATCTGAGTAATTAAAATTTTCTCATCGTTGAACTTCATATTGTTTTCTGCAGCCCACTGAAAGATTTGGTTGATGTCTGCCGGGAAAGCTTTGCAGTGTCTGCAATGGAAGAACTGTCATGCAGATTCGGGTGCCCATCTGCAAAGGAAAGACACGGTGCTGTGGCTGACATCCTTGTCTATGTCGGATATAAGGATGGGGAACAAGATGGGACGAGTACTGTGCCTTGTGGAACAGAGCTTTTCACCGTAGCTGCCTCGGACTTTACTCTGTTGACGACTACTCTGTGTTCTTTTTAGTGAGGAAATTTTTAGATCCCATCGACCGACTTTTCCTGTTATTCCTTTAGCACGCATTTTGTGCGCTATTACGCCATGGGCACACTTGTCGAAGGCTTTTGCAAAGTCTGTATATATTACATCTGCATTCTTTTTGTCTTCTAGTGCATTTAGGACCTTCTCGTAGTGGTCCAATAGTTGAGACAGACAGGAGCGACCTGTTCTAACCCATGTTGCCCTGGGTTGTGTAACTGATGGGTTTCTAGATGCGTGGTGATCTTGCTTCTTAGGACCCTTTCCCAAAAACTTTTATGATATCGGATGTTAGTGCTATTGGTCTGTAGTTCTTTGCTGTTGCTTTACTGCCCCTTTGTGGAGTGGGGCTATTCTGTTTTTTTTAGTAACTGTGGACGACCCCCGTGTCCATGCTCCCTCTCCCCTAGGATGGAAAAGGCTCGTGATAGGGGCTTCTTGCAGTTCTTTATGAACACAGAGTTCCATGAGTCTGGCCCTGGGGCAGAGTGCATGGCATGTCATTTATTTGCCTGTTCGAAGTCATTTGGCGTCAGGATAAAAATCGGATAGGCTTGTTAATCAAATTTTGTGGCTCTCTCATAAAAAATTCATTTTGATCTTCGACTCTCAGTCTGGTTAGCGGCTTGCTAAAAACTGAGTCATATTGGGACTTGAGTAGCTCACTCATTTTCCTTGCTGTCATCTGTGTAGGACCCATCTTGTTTAAGTAGGGGCCCAATACTGGGACGTTGTTTTTCAATTTTATTTGGCATAGGAGAAGAAATACTTTGGGTTTTCTTTCTATTTCATTTATGGCTTTTAGTTCTTCCCGCGATTCCTACTCCTAAAGGATTCTTTTAGCTTAAGTTCGATGCTTGCTATTTCTCTGACCAGTGTCTCCCTACGCATTTCATATATAGTGACCCCCTTTTAGCCGCTCTGTTATTCTTTTCCGTCGCCTGTAAAGGGAGCGCCTGTCTCTTTCTTTTTTACATCTACTCCTCCTTTTTCTTAGAGGAATAAGCCTTGTGCATACTTTCGAGTGCCCCCGAGTTAATCTGTTCTAGGCATAAGTTGGGGTCTGTGTTGTTTTGTATATCTTCCCAGCTTATATCGGTTAGGACTTGGTTTACTTGGTCCACTTATGTTTTTGATTAAAGTTAATTTGGGGGAATGCTCCCTCGTGACTAATCTCATTTGTCGGTCTGGGGTTTCCGCGCTACATGACTGAACCTCAATTATGTTGTAAATCTGAGTATATTGTTTTTGATATGGTGATTTTTCTTATCAGATCATCATTGTTAGTGAAGATGAGGTCTAGTGTATTCTCCAGTCTAGTAGGCTCTATTATTTGCGGGTTTTAAATTGAATTTTGTGCATAGTTTTTAAAAGCTCGCGTGATGTGAGTTTTCATCAGAGCTGCCTCCGGGTGTTATTACTGCAACAATATTTTTTGCTTTTATTCCTCCATTTTAGGTGCCTTAAGTTGAAATCTCCCAGGAGCAAGATGTTGGGTGCAGGAGCTGGAAGGTTTTTTCCAGACAGTGGTCAATTTTTAACAGCTTTTCCCGGGGGAATTGCTGGGATGTTGCATCCGGAGGCTTGTAGACTATCAAAATGACTAGGTTTTGGTTCTCGACCTTTACTGCTAAAAACTTCCACTACATCATTTGAGGCATTTAGCAGTTCTGTGCAAACAAGTGACTCTGCAATGTACAGGCCAACCCCCCCCCCCCCCCACCCTTTCCCCTTTTGCCTGTTCACTCTGTCACATCTGTATAGGTTGTAACCTGGGATCCATATTTCGTTGTCCAAGTGATCCTTTATGTGGGTCTCAGTAAAGCCGCGAACATTACCTTTGCCTCTGCAAGCAGTCCACGGATGAAAGTATTTTGTTGTTTGTTGCTGGTTTTAAGACCCTGTATATTTGCAAAGAGAAGAATTTTATCGGACTGGTGGTATTGTTGGTACTGGGGGGGGATTTTTTTTCCGGCATTAGTATCTGTATCTCTTGGTTTGGAGTGGAGGCCATCGACTGGGGTTTTCCACCCCGGGAATGACTGGATTTTTGGGGTACGATTTCGCCATTTCCTGCCATTTTTTTCCTTCCTGGCACTAAAAAACCTTCCCCTTGAGTGGCTTTTGGCTACCCAGGTTTTCCCATGGCCCCGGATGTTTTGTATCTTTTTGTCCCCTTTAGATGGTATGCCTGGCAATTTAAGTTATAGCACAGTCTTTCCTGTTACTGAAGAAGTACACAGTTCAGGGTGAAAAAGCTTACAGGAAGGGAGTTTGCATTTCCTGTTGTCATATGGGCTGGCATTTCCTAGGGTGGTCATAGTTGCACGTCCCCATCTGTTTTTCCAGATTTCCCATGCCAGCAGATACCGAGTGGGATAGTATGTGCACAGGCTTGGTTTCCGTTTGCCTTGGGTTTTCTGTGAAATGTATTCCCTGTTGGTGCATGTTTCCCTGTCTTACTTCTATCCTCCCTAGCACCAACAATGGAGCTCCCACCAGTTGTTTTTGGTAATATATCCTCACTATTGCTAGTGGAGTCCTCTTGTTGCTATTTTTCCCGCGGTATTTCTAGTTTGCAATATTGGTTTTATCTTATCTTTGACTACACTTGTTTTCCCTACTATGGCTCCTGTCCCCTATGAGGTCATTTTATAGTATTCCTTCTGCGTATAATTTCCCGACTACCTGGACAAAATCTCCAGCTTCACCATTACTGTCTCCCAGGGCAGCATCTCCAGCTTTCCCCCTTACTGTCTCCCAGGACAGCATCTCCAGCTTCACCATTACTGTCTCCCAGGACAGCACCTCCAGCTTCACCATTACTGTCTCCCAGGACAGCACCTCCAGCTTCCCCATTACTGTCTCCCAGGACAGCACTATCAGCCCCCCATTTACTGACTACCAGGACATCATCTCCAGCCTTACAGTTTCTGACTACATGGCCAGTATCAAGGGCAGTACCATTCAGCCCGGACTTTTTATGTTCCCATCTGTTGTAGAAAGCTTCCAGGTTTTCTATGAAAGCAGCTTTGATGTTGACCTCTTTTAATACCCTTGTGAGGTGCATGCTATAACTTTAGTTCGATGGACGGAGGGAATCTATGAAGGGTTGCCGGCTGGATCTTACACCGTCAAGATGTCTTTAAGAAGACCTATTCCATCGTATGTTGTCCTGGAGGATTTTAGGACACAGCTGTATGTGACCTACGCGGGACAACGCAAGACGTGTCGCCTGTGTGGCACTTTTGGCCACATGGTGGCTGGATGTGGTAAAGCAGCAGCGCCGCGGCCTTGGGAATGGCAAGTAGACACAGAGTCGCAGGCGGAACCTCTGCCGAAGACTTTGAGTGCAGCAGGCAAAGGTAATTGGACGGACGAAGTGGAGGGCGTGGAAGAGAATTGTGTGACACTACCAGTGGCTTCGGATGCTCCCCCGCAAACGAGCCCGGGAGTTGAGCAGCAGCCTGTGGGGGTGGGAGAGACTGGTGATCCACAGGAGTTATCTACGCCCCTACAGGAGATGATTAAGTCTTTCCTGGACGTGCCTGCGGAGGAGAACCCATCTACAGACAGGAGAATTCTGATGGTTGAGAAGGACTTGATTGAGCAGATTCCAGGGCCTCTGGGGTCAGAGCCTGGCATGTTGCAGTTGCTACAGGTGGAAGCTGAGGTGCACAAGGGGAATGGAAATACTGATATGGAAATTGAGGGCACATCTAGAAAGAGGGCTGGAGGCTCGTCGGATGAGGAGATTATAACACCAGCTCAGCGTTCAGGGAAGAAGACGTGGGCGGGAGTGATTAAGAAGGGGCAGGGTAGTGCACAGGGGGGGGAGGGGGTCCAGGCGGGAAAGAGTGCACGGGAAAAGACAGACGCAGCAAAAAGTGGAACAGACAGGACACAGAGACATAGAGGAAAGCCACCCTTTCTGAATCTTTAAGTGTCTAACGATAAACGTGAATGGCCTTAGAGCTGACGGTAAACGAGTATGGTTGGAGGATGTTTTGCGGCGTTTTAACATTGATGTGTGTTTTATTCAAGAGCACAATTTTAAGTATGGCAGAGAGTTGAGGCTGAACGGTTTTAGGATGTATGTTGCTAGTTTAGGGAAATTAAAGGGTGGGGTGGCAGTGGCAGTGAGGGAGTCCAGCCCATTCCACGTGCTCAAGTGGGAAGAGGGAGGGGAGGGGAGGGTGGTGAGGGTGGAGGGGATATGGGGTGAGATTAGAGTATGTTTTCTGGGTATATATATGCCGGCAGATAGTAACATAAGGGTAAAGGTGATTTTGTAAGGAGTGTTTGCTTTTCTACATGCGGGTTTACCAATGGTTTCTATAATAGGTGGGGATTGGAATTGTGTAATCAGGAATAAGGATGTGGAGCCGAGAGGGGCAGGGTGTGTGCTTGGGGTATTGAGGGATTTGTTGAGGGATGCAGGGGTTTATGACATAGTCAGGGGCGATGGGTGGAAAGTAGAGCACACGTTTATGCGGAGGGGTTATGCGGCCAGGTTGGATCGTACATATATAACTCGAGATATGAGAGTAGAACGTGTAATGACGATAGATTTAGGTTTTTCGGACCATCGTGCTGTTTTGGCAGAGATGGCATGGGAAGGGACGGTTCGTAGGTATGTGGGTTATTGGAAAATAAATGTGAGGCTACTTCAGGGAGAGGGGGAGGGGTTGTTTTTTAGGGAATGGTGGAAGCAACAATGGGAGGCTCGCAACGAAGAGGAGGATGTCTTGGAATGGTGGGAGAAGCACGCTAAATTGCAGATTAGGGAGTATTACCAGCATAGAGGACGGGATGAGGCGAGGTGGAGGTATGGTTTACAGAAATATTTAGAGGGGCAGCTAAATGATTGTTATGAAGGGGGAGGGGGGCTAGACATGGAGAAATAGAGGTTTTAAGGGGAAGATTGAGGGATATACAAAATTCTCGTTTTGATGCGATACGTGTGAAGGAAGGTTTAGAGGAGGTTCTATGGGGTGACAAACCGTCAGGATGCGTTTTGAGGAGATTTAGGAATAGGCAACAGATGACCACGATTATGGGTTTAGAGGTGTGTAAAGGGGTGGGGGGATATAGGGTGGGGCAGGGAATACAGGGAATACAGTCACAGAAACCCAAGGCAAACGGAAACCAAGCCTGTGCACATACTATGCACTCGGTATCTGCTGGCATGGGAAATCTGGAAAAACAGATGGGACGTGCAACTATGACCACCCTAGGAAATGCCATGCCCATATGACAACAGGAAAATGCAAACTCCCTTCCTGTAAGCTTTTTCACCCTGAACTGTGTACGTCTTCAGTACAGGAAAGACTGTGCTATAACTTAAATTGCCAGGCATACCATCTAAAGGGGACAAAAAGATACAAAACATCCAGGCCATGGGAAAACCTGGGTAGCCACAGCCACTCAAGAGGGAGAGGTTTTTAGTGCCAGGAAGGAAAAAAAACTGGCAGGAAATGGCAGAAATCGTACACCAAATCCAGTCATTCCTGGAGTGGAACCACAGTCGATGGGCCCCCACTCCAAACCAAAAATACAGTACTAAAGCCCGGAAAAAAAATCCCCCCCCCCTACCAAAAATACCACCAGTCCGTAAAATTCTTCTTTGCAAAAATAGGGGCT
>NC_069411.1:63965949-64022547 GCF_026875155.1 Cherax quadricarinatus
TAATCATCTCATATCTCAGATTTAAGGGGTGACCTCTAATGTGCATAATAATTATGAGACATTAAATCGTCTTGTGAATTGTAATGTAATCAGTGATAACACTAAGTTAAGAGAATGCGTGAAGTGAAATAAGTCGCCTTGCTCCTAGTGAGTGTGCACGAGTAGACCTCGTGGTTCCTGTCCCGAGGATAGTGAAGTTTTTATGGAGTCATGACTTCTAAACTGGGACAAACCAACGGATACCTCGCCCTGCTGGAATAAGAATCGTGCCGGTGTAACAGGACATCAAAATGAGATGGTGAATGGAGTAAATAAGGAGCATCAATCACCCACAGTTAAGTAACCCTTCTAGTTATAACAAGCTGATACTGTCCAGTTAGGTATGTTGTAATTGGATAGGTTTTGGGTGATCCAGCTACATCAAGTGACCACCAGAGAATATCTGGTAAGTGGTGGTATTATATACAAGTGTTTTTTCCTTGATGGATATATACATGTGCAACCCCCCCTCTTCATTCAGTTAAACTAATATAATCTATACAGTCCACAGTTAATTAGTAGCGCCGTACTTGTGGGTGCTATCCAATTCATACTGGTCTCGGATAGATATGGGTAAGCTTGTGAGGTCGAAGGAATCACCTGCAGTGACCAGGGGTGGCTAATTTTTTCACATGTCTACACGGGGTGACTTCGGTAAACAATATGGTTGTTGTCTCCCAATGAGATTACTTGTATGTATGTAATGTTGAGGTACATACAGGTAACCCCTATAAAATTCCCGGTGGCCTGGTGGCTAAAGCTCCCGCATCACACACGGAGGTCCCGGGTTCGATTCCCGGCGGGTAGAAACATTCGACACGTTTCCTTACACCTGTTGTCCTGTTCACCTAGCAGTAAATAGGTACCTGGGTATTAGTCGACTGGTGTGGGTCGCATCCTGGGGGACAAGATTAAGGACCCCAATGGAAATAAGTTAGACAGTCCTCGATGACGCACTGACTTTCTTGGGTTATCCTGGGTGGCTAACTCTCCGGGGTTAAAAATCCGAACGAAATCTTATCATATATATATATATATATATATATATATATATATATATATATATATATATATATATATATATATATATTACCTGGAGTTTACCTGGAGAGAGTTCGGGGGTCAAACGCCCCCGCGGCCCGGTCTGTGACCAGGCCTCCTGGTGGATCAGAGCCTGATCAACCAGGCTGTTGCTGCTGGCTGCACGCAAAACCAACGTACGAGCCACAGCCCGGCTGATCAGGAACTGACTTTAGGTGCTTGTCCAGTGCCAGCTTGAAGACTGCCAGGGGTCTGTTGGTAATCCCCTTATGTGTGCTGGGAGGCAGTTGAACAGTCTCGGGCCCTGACACTTATTGTATGGTCTCTTAACGTGCTAGTGACACCCCTGCTTTTCATTGGGGGGATGGTGCATCGTCTGCCAAGTCTTTTGCTTTCGTAGTGAGTGATTTTTCGTGTGCAAGTTCGGTACTAGTCCCTCTAGGATTTTCCAGGTGTATATAATCATGTATCTCTCCCTCCTGCGTTCCAGGGAATACAGGTTTAGGAACCTCAAGCGCTCTCAATAATTGAGGTGTTTTATCTCCGTTATGCGCCCCGTGAAAGTTTTTCTGTACATTTTCTAGGTCGGCAATTTCACCTACCTTGAAAGGTGCTGTTAGTGTGCAGCAATATTCCAGCCTATGTATTCCTATATATATATATGTCGTGCCGAATAGGCAGAACTTGCGATCTTGGTTTAAATAGCAACGCTCATCTTGCCATATAGGACAAGTGAAAATTTGTGTATGCAATAATTTTGCCAAAGTCATTCTGAACCTAACGAAAAAAATATATTTCACTGTGTTTGTTTAGTACTAAATTACTGTAAACAAATCTAAAATATATATAGTTGGGTTAGGCTAAAATAAATTGTTCTTGTTACAGTAAGGTTAGGTAAGTTTTCTAAGTTCCTTTTGGTGCAAAATTTTAAAAAAAATTAATTAACATTAATGAAAAAAAAAATATCTTTAAACGTATAAGAAAATTTTAGAAAGGACTTAATTTTAGATGAGTTCTTGCTAATTGACCAGTTTTGCATATTCGGCACGATATATATATATTATATATATATTTTTATATAAAATATATTATATATATATTTTAAAATATATATATATATATAAAATAGTATTATATATATATTTTTATATATATATTATATTATATATATATATATATATATATATATTTTTATAATATATATATATTTTATATATAAAATATAAATTTATAATACGTAAAAAATTTTCTTGATTCCTATAAAGAAAATAATTATGTTTGACTGATAGTGTATTTCATGCAGCCTTTCTGATCCTGTTGCTGTAGAAAGAATTCCAACCTAACAGACCATTATGTGTATTTAAATGTATTACTTACCTATTAACACGGGGTTTATCTGCAGACATGTTGAGCTACACGCTCTCACACACGCAAATGCCACCTCAACTGGGTTGAATTTTCCTGCTAGCTGTACAGGGCTGTGTTGGCTCCGTGGCAGAGTTAAGCCTCGGGCGGTAGTCACAGAAAACCAGGAATATACGGGTAAACTATTCTTGTGTATACTCTTGAATTAGCTTTACATATTATTACTATTATTATTATTATTATTATTATTATTATTATTATTATTATTATTACCACTACTACTACTACTACTACTACTACTACTACTACTACTACTACGACTACTACTACTACTACTACTACTACTACTACTACTACTACTACTACTACTACTACTGTTTACAAATACTAGGTATACAGGCTCAGCCGACTTCAGTAACATACTACCTTCGTTATGCAGAGCATTTCGGGCAAATGAGGTCAATGTGGAAAATTTTCTAGGGGTGATTACCTGTATGTTCCTCAACATTATATACATACAAGTAATCTCATTGGGAGACAACCATATTGTTTACCGTAGTCACCCCGTGTAGACATGTGAGAAAACTTAACCACCCCTGGTCACGGCAGGTGGTCCCGACCTCACAATCTTATCCATATCTATCCGAGGCCCACAAGTACGGTGCTACTAATTAATTGTGGACTGTATAGATTATATTAGTGTAACTGAATGAAGGGGGGGGGGGGGGTAGGTTACACATGGATATATCCATCAAGGAAAAACACTTGTACATAATCTCTCCACTTACCAGATATTCTTGGTGGTCACTTGATGTAGCTGGATCACTCATAACCTATCCAATTACAACATACCTAACTGGCCAGTATCAGTCTGCTATAACTAGAAGGGTTACTCAACTGTGGGTGATTGATACTCCTCATTTCCTCCATTCACCATCTCACTTCGATGTCCTGCTGCACCGACACGGTTCTCATTCAGCAGGACGAGGTATCCGTTGGTTTGTCCGGTTTAGAAGTCGTGGACTCAATGAACTTCACTTTCTCGTCCCGGGAACAACGAGGTCTAACGTGTTCACTCGGAGCAAGACGACTTATTTCACTTCACGCATTCTCTTAACTTAGCGTTATTATCATTAATTGCATTACAATTCACAAGACGATTTAATGTCTCATAATTATTATACACATTAGAGATCACTCCATTAAGATCTGAGACCGATGAGTGATGATTAAACAAAGGGTAATTTTCCCCGGGACACAGTCCATGGTGACGCGCCAGTCATCGGTCTCCCCTTATTCACTCTTTTTTACCACTATTACGGTGGGTCCATAAATCACGTTCCCTCACTCTCCACCAGGAACAGTTACGACACTTCCTATTATGAAATGAGGCCTATATTAATCCTTAGGCCGCCGTGAACGCCAGTTTCCTGGTTCTATGCTTTCCCAGCCTCCTCACTACATTCAAAACACTCCCGCCTCTCCCATGCCGCTAGTCGACCTCTACCCCCGCACATCCGCCCATGCGCAAAGGGAACTCTTGGTTCTGTCCTATTGTCAAATACATTTTTGACTCGTATCGACACATTAAACACCTATTAGGCACTATAGCTTCGGAAAATCAAAAAAATTTCCACACTGCGGGCCGGGCGGAGGTCGTTGCTAGACGACTTACATAATGTGGAGTACAATTTTCCCATCTTCACTGGCCACCTGGCTTGGGAACTCCAACATTGGTATTTACATAATCACCCATTAATTCTTTCCACCTGTTAACTCCTCAGGTAGGGCTCCACCCAAAGCACACTCAAGCCTCCATGCTTCTGGTATTAACAATTTCCCTCTTATTGTAAGGTGTGACACTAATTTGGGTTAATTTGTTGGGCATACTGGAATTATGAGACTTTAACAATAACAAGTCTCTCTCAGTATCCCAAGTCAGCCCCAGCACATTACTGCATATAGGTACCAACTCCATGGCCATCCATATTTATTGAACCCACAAAATGGACTAATTAGTGTTCCATTCTCTCAGGGGCATAAGCCTATGCTCCCTGGATTAATTTATTGGGCATACTGGAATTATGAGACTTTAACAATAACAAGTCTCTCTCAGTATCCCAAGTCAGCCCCAGCACATTACTGCATATAGGCACTTCAACTCCATGGCCATCCATATTTATTGATCCCTCAAAATGGACTAATTACTGTTCCATTCTCTCAGGGGCATAAACCTATGCTCCCTGGATTAATTTATTGGGCATACTGGAATTATGAGACTTTAACAATAACAAGTCTCTCTCAGTATCCCAAGTCAGTCCCAGTACCTTACTGCATTATTTCGCTCAGTGGACCACCTGTGCACTTAAGGTGTGCATTTATCGTCGCCTGAAGTAAGAACAATTTATTATTTAACTGTTTATTAATTATATCATTATAAGCAGTCAACAATTTTGGTGTCTTGCTCAGTTCGCAGAGCTGGGCCCTTTAACGGTCCATACGCCATCCTATAATTAGTAGGTGATTCTGGACGGTCGAGCTTCCACGGAAGTCGCACCCAGTAATGTCCAGATTCACATTTAACATCCTTCAGGTATTGTTCCTGAGTAAAGGAATCATTTGGATTTTCCTCATTTATATTAATCCCTATGCTGTCCAGCTCCCACAAATTAGACTGGTTCAACATCATTCTCGATAGAAGAATACTTGTACTGGGTTGACCTTTTATGAGTAAGACACCGTGACTGTATTCACTACTTCCTCTAGTCATTATTACTAGGCGGTACTCTGCCATATATTACATGGCCCGTACCAGGGTTGAGGAGAGTGACGCAGCATGGGTTTGGAGTTATGCCCTTTATCCTGAATTATTACATCCAACACCGGCAAGGCTACCTCAGCTAGGCCATCATTATTGCCATTAGCTGCAACCTTTACATCAGTCACTGTAGTGTCAGGGTTATTAACATTATCATTATTGTCACCATTATTATAAGAATCACATACAAGAAAAAGTTTTGGAGTGAGATTAACAAGTTAAGGAAGCCTAGAGAACAAATGGATTTGTCAGTTAAAAATAGGAGAGGAGAGTTATTAAATGGAGAGTTAGAGGTATTGGGAAGATGGAGGGAATATTTTGAGGAATTGTTAAATGTTGATGAAGATAGGGAAGCTTTGATTTCGCGTATAGGGCAAGGAGGAATAACATCTTGTAGGAGTGAGGAAGAGCCAGTTGTGAGTGTGGGGAAAGTTCGTGAGGCAGTAGGTAAAATGAAAGGGGGTAAGGCAGCCGGGATTGATGAGATAAAGATAGAAATGTTAAAAGCAGGTGGGGATATAGTTTTGGAGTGGTTGGTGCAATTATTTAATAAATGTATGGAAGAGGGTAAGGTACCTAGTGATTGCAGAGAGCATGCATAGTTCCTTTGTATAAAGGCAAGGGGACAAAAGAGAGTGCAAAAATTATAGGGGGATAAGTCTGTTGAGTATACCTGGTAAAGTGTATGGTAGAGTTATTACTGAAAGAATTAAAAGTAAGACTGAGAATAGGATAGCAGATGAACAAGGAGGCTTTAGGAAAGGTTAGGGGGTGTGTGGACCAGGTGTTTACAGTGAAACATATAAGTGAACAGTATTTAGATAAGGCTAAAGAGGTCTTTGTGGCATTTATGGATTAGAAAAGGCGTATGACAGGGTGGATAGGGGGGCAATGTGGCAGATGTTGCAGGTGTATGGTTGTAGGAGGTAGGTTACTGAAAGCAGTGAAGAGTTTTTACGAGGATAGTGAGGCTCAAGTTAGAGTACATAGGAAAGAGGGAAATTATTTCCCAGTAAAGTAGGCGTTAGACAGGGATGTGTGATGTCACCGTGGTTGTTTAATATATTTATAGATGGGGTTTAAGAGAAGTAAATGCGAGGGTCTTGGCAAGAGGCGTGGAGTTAAAAGATAAGGAATCACACATAAAGTGGGAGTTGTCACAGTTGCTCTTTGCTGATGACACTGTGCTTTGGGAGATTCTGAAGAGAAGTTGCAGAGATTGGTGGATGAATTTGGTTTAGGGTGTGCAAAAGAAAAAAAATTAAAAGTGAATACAGGAAAGAGTAAGGTTGTGAGGATAACAAAAATATTAGGTGATGAAAGATTGGATATCAGTTTTGGAGGGAGGGGAGTATGGAGGAGGTAAATTTGTATTCAGATATTTGGGTGGACGTTGGTTCAGCGGAGGGGTCTATGAAGGATGAGGTGAATCATAGAATTGGTGGGGGGAAAAGGGTGAGTGGTGCACTTAGGAGTCTGTGGAGACAAAGAACTTTGTCCTTGGAGGCAAAAGGGAATGTATGAGAGTATAGTTTTACAACACTCTTATATGGGTGTGAAGCATGGGTGATGAATGTTGCAGCGAGGAGAAGGCTGGAGGCGTGGAGATGTATGTCTGAGGGCAATGTGTGGTGTGAATATAATGCAGAGAATTCGTAGTTTGGAAGTTAGGAGGAGGTGCGGAATTACCAAACTATTGTCCAGAGGGCTGAGGAAGGGTTGTTGAGGTGGTTCGGACATGTAGAGAGAATGGAGCGAAACAGAAAGACTTCAAGAGTGTATCAGTCTGTAGTGGAAGGAAGGCGGGGTAGGGGGCGGCCTAGGAAAGGTTGGAGGGAGGAGGTAAAGGAAAGGGTTTTTTGTGCGGGGGCTGGACTTCCAGCAGGCGTGCGTGAGCATGTTTGATAGGAGTGAATGGAGACGATGGTTTTTAATACTTGACGTGCTGTTGGAGTGTGAGCAAAGTAACATTTATGAAGGGGTTCAGGGAAACCGGCAGGCCGGACTTGAGTCCTGGAGATGGGAAGTACAGTGCCTGCACTCTGAAGGAGGGGTGTTAATGTTGCAGTTTAAAAACTGTAGTGTAAAGCACCCTTCTGGCAAGACAGTGATGGAGTGAATGATGGTGAAAGTTTTTCTTTTTCGGGTCACCCTGCCTTGGTGGGAATCGGCCAGTGTGATAATAATAATAATAAAAAAATTACATACAACCCTGCACATAACTGTATGGTGCCTTCCCTTGTTGCATTGATAGCAACTGTTCAATTTGGTATGACAATCCTTTACATTATGATTGTCTAGACATCTGATAAGTCTGTCAAGTTCTTTCATTCTTTCCACTTTAATATCCCATGAATTATAGGCATTAAAATTTTTAGTGAGAGTACCCTGGCAGAAGAGGCAGTCTCTGTTTTCCTTGCCTGACCTCTTATTAACTGGGTTACCCTTACTGAGGTACTTATTCCTCTTACCTTGATGTGAGTAACCACTATTACTGATTCCTGACTTGAAATGTGCCTATTTAACTCTTAACTATGATTATTACCAATGGGATTATTTTTCCCTTTTGGGACTTGACAGATACTTCAGAGTCATTATGTGTTATATCCTTAGAACTGTTTGGCTGACTGGTCTGCAATTAAACAATTAATTCCTGCCGACCTAGTCTGATTTCCTCCAGACCGTACTCTGGAGGTTTTGGCAAACCCACCCTTTGCATTAATAGGTTGATCAACTGCCTGGCTTACACCCTTTAATTTATTCAAAGCCTTACTTTTACAAGACAGTTTTTCTTCCAATTCGTAATGTTGATTAATTAAAACATTCATTTCCATTCCATCTGCACAATTCTCCAGCAGATCTCTTTCACAGTCTTTAAACCACAATTTGTACCAATCAAATCTACTCTCTAAAACATCTAAATATAACTTTAATTCATTAGGGTTCACGGTTCTTTGATTCACTAGATCAAATGCCTTAGTCACATGGCTTTTAATAGCCTGTAATGATGCTTTCATTACTCTAAAATTCACGGACTTGTCAGCCACATTAACTCCATCAGATCCAGTCATGGTTAGAGAATTATTAGTCACTGATTATGCAACTTAAGTAGGCGCCTTATAAGAGTAATTCTTGCACTTTACTCTTGTATAAATCCTAGCCACACATGTGCTAGCAATTAATTGGGCTAATTATCATCCACCACACGATCGATTAAACTTGTGTACCCTATACCCACTTCCTTCAATCAGTCACTTAATTATTAAGTAATTAATTCAATTAATTTTTTCACTGATTGCATCCGGTTCAGGAAGGACCAGCAGCAGATGTGGAAAATTTTCTGTATGTACCTCAACATTATATACATACAAGTAATCTCATTGGGAGACAACCATATTGTTTACCGTAGTCACCCCGTGTAGACATGTGAGAAAACTTAACCACCTCTGGTCACGGCAGGTGGTCCCTTCGACCTCACAATCTTATCCATATCTATCCGAGACCAGTATGGATTGGATAGCACCTACAAGTACGGTGCTACTAATTAATTGTGGACTGTATAGATTATATTAGTGTAACTGAATGAAGGGGGGGGGGTAGGTTACACATGGATATATCCATCAAGGAAAAACACTTGTACATAATCTCTCCACTTACCAGATATTCTCTGGTGGTCACTTGATGTAGCTGGATCACTCATAACCTATCCAATTACAACATACCTAACTGGACAGTATCAGTCTGCTATAACTAGAAGGGTTACTTAACTGTGGGTGATTGATACTCCTCATTTCCTCCATTCACCATCTCACTTCGATGTCCTGTTACACTGACACGGTTCTCATTCCAGCAGGACGAGGTATCCGTTGGTTTGTCCCGGTTTAGAAGTCGTGACTCAATGAACTTCACTTTCCTCATCCCGGGAACAACGAGGTCTAACGTGTTCACTCGGAGCAAGGCGACTTATAAGACGATTTAATGTCTCATAATTATTATACACAGAGATCACTCCATTAAGATCTGAGACCGATGAGTGATGATTAAACCAAGGGTAATTTTCCCCGGGACACAGTCCATGGTGACGCGCCAGTCACCCGGTCCTACCCTTATTCACTCATTTTACCACTATTACGGTGGTCCCGTAAATCACGTTCCCTCACTCTCCACCAGGAACAGTTACGACACTTCCTATTATGAAATGAGGCCTATATTAATCCTTAGGCCGCCGTGAACACCAATTTCCTGGTTCCATGCTTTCCCAGCCTCCTCACTAAATTCAAAACACTCCCGCCTCTCCCATGCCGCTAGTCGACCTCTACCCCCGCACATCTGTGCATGCGCAAAGGGAACTCTTGGTTCTGTCCTATTGTCAAATACATTTTTGACTCGTATCGACACATTAAACACCTATTAGGCGCTATAGCTTCGGAAAATCAAAAAATTTTCCACAGTCAATTTTGTCCCAGGATGCGACCCACACCAGTCGACTAACTCCCAGGTCAACATGGACAGCGGGCGAGTGCGCCAGCACTCGTTCTAATAATAATAATAATAGTTATAATAATAATAATAATAAATCTTTACTTCTACAGGTACTTGATACAAGTAAGTCGCTCTGACTTTTATGGTTTATCCTAGGTAATCTACACATATGCTGTTATGTATGATAATCTATGTAACTGTACTTATGTGTACCTGAATCAAAATTACTTACTTGTAGAAATAAAGATTATTATTATTGTTTTTAATTATTACACTCCTAGCTGACTATAATTATAATCTTAATATTTAAAGGGTACATAAATATAATTCCATAATTTTTAAAGGGGTGAACAGGTAAGCCAGCGGAAGGCCTCTGTCAGATGACCACAAGCTTCAGCTGCCGGTTCATCATTGGACCAAGACCGGCGTCAGGGAACAAGTGTCATGTTTCCTCACGAATCTTACTTAACCTATCATTAGCATACTATATAGAAAACCCCTGGTTACGCAGAACATTTTAGGCATCTTAGGTAAATCTTGTCCCCCAGGATTCAACCTGCAACACTAAGCTAACACTCAGGTACCTTCTAAATGCTAGGTGAACAGAGGCAGCAAGTGTAAGGTACATCGCCAACGTTTCACCTTTGCCGGATTCGATCCCGGACCTTCAGAGTGTGAGCTGAGGACCTTGTCAACCCAGTCACAAGCACCCGTAAAGATACAACCGTGACCAGAGATTTACTAAGGTTAAACTCTCAGCATTTTCTTCTACAGAAAGGTATTTTATATTTCTACAGCTATCTCAATAAATACCTGCTTGTAAGACAAGCGGTTAATGCTGGGTCACTAATACCCAGATCTTCTGAAATAATGATTCTACCAAACAAAACTAAGACTGCTGATTTTTTCATCTCTGATTCGTGGTTAGATGAAACTAATTAATAAAGAACTCACAGGGATAATTATCAAGATACATGTGATCAAGACAGCATTATTGAATATCCTGTAGAAGAAACCCTACTGGAAACTCTCTGCGGCAGTCTTGCGGTTACTAAGTAGTTGCTAACTGCACCTCCCATTACCCCTGTATATTTAACCTGTTAAAAGATATTCTGGTGCACTGATGAGGATCTCTCGGTAAGAACTTAAGCAAGTGTTCCCTATCGTAACGCGATCTTTTACATTTAGGCAAGTCGGAGGTGTGGTGCTGCCAGAAGTATTCAGAGGTCTGAGGAGGGGTTGTTGAGGTGAATTTGGAAGTTAGGGAGGGTGGAGAAAAATAGGATGACTAAGAAGACGTATAAATCTAGGGTGTAGGAAATGAAGGGTAGGAGTCGTTCCAGGAAAGGTTAAGTGGAAGGGGTAAAGGAGGTTTTGAGTTTTAGGGGCTCATTCAGTGTGCTTGTGTGAGCGCGTTAGATACGAGTGAGTACAGGCAAGTGACTTGCTGCTGGAGTGTAAGGAAGGTAGTATTTACATGGAATAAATAAAATAAAAGGGAATAAATAGTGACATAAGCAAATTTGCTTCTGACACCAAAATAGGCCATCCAATTCATTCTAATGATGACACTAGAGCACTCCAGGATGATTTGAATAGACTGATGCAGTGGTCGGAGAAGTGGTAGATGCAGTTTAATAGACAAATGCAAAGTTCTAAATGTTGGACAGTTAAATAACCATGCGACATATAAACTAAATAATGTAGATCTTAATACTACTGATTGCGAGAAGGATTTAGGAGCTCTGGTTAGCAGTAATCTGAAACAAAGACAACAGTGCATTAGTGTTCGCAATAAAGTTAACAGAATTCTTGGCTTCATATCTATAAGTATAAATATTAGAAGTCCTCAGGTTGTTTTTCAACTCTATATATCCTTTGTTAGGCCTCATTTAGACTATGCTGCTCAGTTCTGGTCACCGTATTACAGAATGGATATAAATGCTCTGGAAAACGTACAGAGTAGGGTGACAAAGATGATCCCATGTATCAGAAATCTTCCCTATGAGGATAGACTGAGGGCCCTGAATCTGCACTCTCTCGAAAGGCGTAGAATTAGGGGGGATATGATCGAGGTGTATAAATGGAAAACAGGAATAAAGAGGATGTAAGTAGCGTGCTGAATATTTCCAGCCAAGACAGGACTCGCAGCAATGGTTTCAAGTTGGAAAAAATCAGATTCAGGAAGGATATAGGAAAGCACTGGCTTGGTAATAGAGTTGTGGATGAGTGGAACAACTCCCGAGTACAGTTATTCAGGCTAAAACGTTGTGTAGTTTTAAAAATAGGTTAGATAAATACATGAGTGGGTGTGGGTGGGTGCGAGTTGGACCTGACTAGCTTGTGCTGCTGGGTCTGGTGCAGTGCTCCATCCTTGAGTGGAGGTGACCAGACTGGGTGGGTCATTGGGCTAATCCGGGAGGGGGTCATTGGTCTAATCCGGGGGGGACATGGACCTGCTCCGCATGGATCAGTAGGCCTGTTGCAGTGTTCCTTCTTTCTTATGTTCTTATGTTCTTAAGAATGTAGGAAGCACAGTACTTGAAGTTTGAAGGATGGGTGATGTTACAGTCTGAAGGATCACCTGAATTGTGATGTCAACAAACTATTGGCAAGACAGGGATTGAACGGATAACGGTAAAGTGTTTTCCTTTCAGTCGGGTCACCCTACCTATGTGGGCGACGATTGGCGTGTTAAAAAAATGTTGCCAGCCCAAAGAAACTCACAACTTTACTTTTTTAAGATTTTTTTGATGTGCTACTGGAAGGTTTCCCTTTTAAGTAGAGGGACTCGGCCTTGGAAGAACGACATGCACATGTATGGTAATGGCTTTCTTTGTGCTAACAGTATTTTGTTACATGTAAACTACATTTTTATACTGCACAAAGAAATCAAATTTGATTGTTTATTTGCTACCTCAGTAGGAGAGAACAGAAGAGTTACGACTTAATCTTCACCGTAACAATAGGGGCACTAATAACTTTTTTTTTTGTTAGTTTTATTTTATTACCAATCATTTAGCTTCATTGGTATTTGGTTAGTGAATTAAAATAACCACAAGCAATTATAAATGAAATACTATACAGTAAGAAACCCAATCTTACGTTCAAATTCTCATTAACAGAGTATGATACAATAATTTCAATTAATAATCTACTAATCTCACCATTTAACTCTTTTAGAAAGGTCTAGGGTAACGAAATGGTTATCTTTCATAAGTGACATGAATTACCAGACTTCAGGAAACTAATGGCAAATGCAAGACAACAGTCTTGGTTTAAAGGTTTAGTTTAAGCTAGGAGCTTTGGGTTGAAGACCCGTACCGAGTCAGAGCTAGGAGCTGACTCACTCACT
Organism: Cherax quadricarinatus; assembly: GCF_026875155.1. Classification (NCBI taxonomy): domain Eukaryota; kingdom Metazoa; phylum Arthropoda; class Malacostraca; order Decapoda; family Parastacidae; genus Cherax; species Cherax quadricarinatus. Next base: position 63,979,050 of record NC_069411.1, read on the forward strand.
CAACTACTTCATAGTATGACTTCAGCTCTGCCAGAAGGCGACGCGTGGTGTCAATTCTAGAACCACCAATTGGTCACTACAGTAGTGGTTACACATTCGTAATACCTAACTTAATAATAATATAATATAATATTATAATTATAATAATCATGGGGAAAGATATAATATAATACAATATAATACAATGAGAGTACTGTTGATGATTCATACTGTACCCGATAATAATATATAGTCGAACCTGCTTTATCTAGCTAGTAATAAAGTGGTTCGCGATATATTATTATAGAACTTATTTTAACCAGGCCTTTTATTTTTGTATATAATGGAGTGAAGTAGGGGCGCGTAACACCTCCCCCCTCGCGACTGACGGTCGCCATTGACTTGTACTCTCGGTGGTGGGTAGCATCTGTCACAGTAGCAGAGGTTGTAACATACAGCAGTCCTACATCATCTCCAGCTTTCTCCACAACATAGATGGTCATAAAAGTACTGACTCATACTGTTAAAATAAAGGTATATTAATAAAGATTCAAGGCCTAGAGAGGGCATCAGCAATGAGATTATGTTTTCCTTTTATATGGGAAATAGTAATAGAGAAGGGTTGAATTTTCAAAGCCCAACGAAGTATTCTGGCATTCTTCGATTTCATTGTTCGCATCGCTTCCGGGCCGTGCGGACCTGCTGCACAGACGCTCCTGACTGAGTTGCTTTTGCGCAGTTTACCTGTTTGTGCTGCTACCCCTGGTGTTAGCTGGTGAAAACTTTATTTTCCAACATGGCACTGCATAGCAGCAGGCGCATCAACACTGTCTGCGTTGAGTTGACCCGTGGGGCTGTCACGGGAGCCACGGTGGATTTGTTACTACCGGCGATTATCCGTGATACCTACGGTATCGCAAATGAAGGGATATGTGGTGTAGCACTTAATGGGACGACACGGATCTTCGTTAAATTGACGTCAGCAAATGTCTACGAAGCGGTGGTTGATAAGAATTAAGAGACCATTATAGCCATCAATTCAGCTGTATCAGTACGTCTTCATGATGTATCTCGACATTACACATGGGTAAAAATCAGGAATGTGCCTTTTGAGGCTACTGATTTTGTTATAAAAGATGAACTACGTAATATGGTACGGTTCATATGGCCTCTGCAGGTCGGTGGGCCGCTGGACCTTATGCTGGAATGTTGGAGGGAACATATTCAGTCAAAATGACCTTACGCCATCCCATACCATCCTATGTTATGTTGCAAGCATTTCGAACTCAAGTATATGTAACATATGCGGGGCAACGTCGTACGTGTCGGCTGTGTGGGTCGTATGACCACATAGCAGCGCAGTGTGGTAAGCGTCGTGGGAATCTCCAACTATCGCAACAGCAACAATCAGAAGAGGTCGAGGAAGGTGAGGGACGAGAACAGTCTTCTGCTAACCTGTCTCGACAACAGTCATCTTGGAGTGATGAGGTAGAAAAAGCACAGGAGAATGCTTTGGAGGATGCAATACAGCGAGGAGAATCACCGTCATTGGACATAAATAAAGTATTTGAAGAGACTCTGCCCACTATGGGGGAAGAGGATGTAGCGGCGTCTTTAGTGAAGGCACTGGATGTTTAGTTAAACGAGTCGATCGTCAACCGTGTGGAGGATCCAGGTGCAATTTTGGGATCGGTTGAGCATCATGGTGAGGCGACAGATGGAAGCATTGAGTCTAGAGTGTCGCATGGTATGATGGTGAATGTAGCAGAAGTGGAGGTGCATCACGATAGTACTAAAGAAATCCCAATGCAGGTGGAGGGTAGGACGCGAAAGCGAACTGCAACCCCATCGGACTCAGACGACGTGCTTACGCCTGCCCAAAGGCCAGGGAAAAAGTCTTGGGTGGATGTACAGAGGAAAGGGAACAGTGAATCCACGAAACAAGAGTTTATCAAAGTGGTTCCCAAAAAAGGGGGGAGGGATAGAGATGTAAAATGTATAAGTGAAAAGTCTATACCTAGAACGAAAGGAAACTCCCATTAATTGACTTTAAGGTTTTGACATTAAATATTAAGGGTTTGAGATATGAGCGGAAGCGAAAGTGGTTTAATGAATTTTTGGTGCGTCTAGATTTGGATGTGGTATTTCTCCAAGAACACAATAACGGAATTGGATATGAGTTAGAAATGGATGGTTACGATGTGTATATGGAATATGCGACGAGGTTAAAAGGAGGCGTCGCCATTTTGGTAAAGGAAAATAGCCCGTTTGTAGTACGGCATAGTGAAAGGGGGGAGGGGAGAGTGATTAGTGTGGATGGTTTATGGGGTAGAGTACACATAAGTTTTGTATGTGTATATGGGCCGGCCGAGGGAGATGTACGACTTAAAACTCATTTTGTACAAGATGTATTAGTATATTATCTACGTAGTTTACCAAATGTAGCAATAATAGGGAGCGACTGGAATTGTGTAATATGACGAAAGGATGTGGAGCCTCGAGGAGCGGGTTGTTGCTTGGGGTTCCTTGGTGATTTATTGACGATTGTGGGTTTAATGGATGTGTGTGGGGGTGGCATGGTGGAGCATACTTTCATTAGACGAGATTATGTGGCAAGATTGGATAGAATGTACGTGTCATTGTTCGCATCGCTATTGGGCCGTGCGGACAGGCTGCGCAGTAGCTCCTGATTCAACTGATTTTTGCGCAGCTTTCACAGACCACTACAAGTCACAAGATGGCGGACTGACAAGGCAGGAGAGTTAACACGGTCTGTGTTGCATTCACACAAGGCTCCCTCAGTGTTTCTACAATGCACACATTAATGCCAAGCATTATACAAGACCTCTACGGCATCCCCAATGAAGAATTATATGGCGTAGCTTTGAATGGGATGTCAAAGATATTTATAAAATTCGTGAATGCCGGCTTCTACAACAAGATTGTGGAAACTTTTCAAGAAAGGAGAATGGTAGTGAATTCGGCTGTGGAAGTGTGTCTACATGACGTGTCTACGTATGTCACCTGGGTCAAGGTGAGAAATGTGCCTTTCGAGGCGGAGGAGTACGATCTGCGGGATGTTTTCGGCAGATACGGAATGGGGCATGCAACGACCAAGGGAGTGTGGAGAGAGGGCCCATACGAGGGGTTCCCGGAGGGCTCCTTCACCATCAAGATGATGCTCCACCAGTTGATTCCCTCTTATGTACATCTGGAGAAATATAGAACCCAGGTGTTTGTTCATTACGCGGGCCAAAGGAAGACTTGCAGACTATGCAACTCTTTTGAGCATATGGCTGCCCAGTGCCCCCATCGACTGGTTGGCCACTCCCGGGACCAGTCACCTGTGGGCCTATGGGCTGAGGCTTTCGTGACTGAGCCTGGTACCTCAGCTGGGCAAGTTCCCAAGCTTTGGAGTGATGAAATGCAACAGGAGGACACGCAGTCTACGATGTGTGCCACCCTGTCTATGGATGCATCGACCGTGCCCATGCTTACAGTGGATCCTGTGGGGCCTGAGGTTTTGCCACAGGATAAGTTGCTGGAAGACGTGTTGCAGGACCTTCTAGATGGAACAGAACACGGTCCTGTTGTTTCGACGGTGTGTCGTGAGTTAACGACTGAGGAATCCCCTAACATGGAAATGCAGGACAAAACCACGATCGTACGGATGCATGAGGTGGTGGTGGAGGTTCACCAGGAGGCTTCGTCCAGCGAGGAGATGCATGTGGATGGCAGCTCCCGCAAACGTTCGGCGGGAGTGTAGGATATGGACGACATCTTGACACCAGGACAGCGCCCAGGGAGGAAATCGTGGGCGAAAGTGGCTGAGCCGCCTGTCACAGAAGGGATAGTTTCAAGGTCCCAGCATAAGGGTAGAGTGCGGGGGGAGGGGGGTCTCGAGAAGCCGAATGACAAAGACGGGCAGTCTAATGTGCGAGTGGGAACAGGAAAGACCCAAAAACATAGAGGTAAACCACCTTTTTTTGTAAATTCAAGTGTGTTACTATCAATGCCAATGGCTTAAGGACTGAAGTTAAAAAAGTGTGGATGGAGTGGTTTTTGCGTCGTTACAATGTGGATGTATGTTTTATGCAAGAACATAATTATAAATTTGGTAGAGAGTTACGGTTGAAAGGCTACCGAATGTATGTGAGTAATTCTTTAAAATTAAAGGGAGGGGTGGCTATAGCGGTGAAGGAGTCCAGCCCTTGGAGCATCTTGGGATGGGAGGAGGGGGGAGATGGAAGGGTGGTAAGGGTGGATGGGTATTGGGGTGGGGTTAGAGTTTGTTTTATTGGAGTTTATATGCCAGCAGACAGTAACTCTAAAGTTAAAATAGACTTTGTGAGGGAGGCTTTAACGTTTCACATCCGGGGTTTACCTTTAATTTCGGTCTTAGGTGGGGATTGGAATTGCATTATCCGCCATGGGGATGTTGAGCCAAGGGGGGCGGGGTACATTCTACCTGTACTAAGAAATCTGCTGGGGGATGTAGGGGTTCATGATGTAGTGGGGAGGTGTGGGTGGGGGGTGGAACATATGTTTGTGCGCAGAGGTTACGCGGCCCGACTGGATAGGATTTAGGCAACACAAGGAATTCGAGTGGGGCGCGTGCAGACCCTTGATCTGGGGTTTTCCGATCACAATGCAGTGCTAGCGGACTTGGACTGGGATGGAATGATAAGGGTTTATTCAGGGCATTGGAAACTGAATGGGCGGCTCTTGGAGGGGGAAGGGGATAGGTCCGCTTTTCAGGATTGGTGGAAACATATCTGGGAAACGCGGAGGGCAGATAAATGTTTGTTGGAATGGTGGGAAACACGTGCCAAACCCGGAATAGCGAGTTATTATAAGAAGCGGGGAAAGGAGGAAGCAAGGTGGAGGTTTGGGCTACAAAACTATTTGGAGGGGCAGATTAATGATTACTATATGGAGGGTGGAAGTAGTAGGTATGACGACATTGAACATCTTCGTAGTCGACTTGCAGAAATTCACAATGAACGTTTTAATGCGGTTCGAGTCAGAGCAGGTATGGAAGAAGTGCTCTGGGGTGACAAACCTTCCAGTTGTGTCTTGCGCAAGTTCAGGGTCAGACAACAGGCGACGTCCCTCTTGCAATTGGAAGTATGCACGGGTTTGGGTGGTTACCTGCCGGGTCAAGTACTCCTCACCATGGACAGCATGAGTTTTTATGCTGATCTATGGTTTGGGGAAAAGCTACGGCGGGGAGTAGGAGGGATCCATGCGGGTGGCCTGGTGGGGAGGGATTTCAGAAAAGTTATAAGTGACAGGGATAGAAAGGTACTAGAAGGTAGAATTTGAGTGGACGAGGTAGAGGAGGCTATTTTCAGTATGAGTAAAGGAAAGGCACCAGGTATAGATGGCATTTTGAATGATTTTTATAGGGCGCATTGGGGAAGTATTAAGCATTGTTTGGTTGATGTATTGAATTGCATGCTCACGGAGGGGAGGTTAGGTATGTCGCAAAGTACGCGGGTAGTTGTGTTGGTGCCCAAAAAGGGAGAGGGGAAGGGTCTGAGTGCATATAGAGCTATATCTCTTATGTGCTCGGACTATAAAATCTTTGCAAAAGTTTTAGGAAATAGAATGAGGAAGGTTATGGGGTCCGTTATTCACGAGGGACAGCTAAGCATACCAGGTAGGAGCATGAGGGATGGGCATGTACGTATTAGGGAATTTTTGGAGGAATGTCAAGGGGGGGGTGTCCTTGGGCTTGACTGGCAAAATGCTTACGACTGTGTTGATAGAGATTTATTGAGGCTTATTTTATTGAAGCAGGGTTTTGGAGAGGAGATTGTAAGATGGGTTGATACCTTGTATGTCTCGGCTATGATACGCGTACAGGTAAACGGTAAATTGGGGCAGCCGGTCCGTATGGAACGGGGTCTGAGGCAAGGGTGCCCCCTCTCCCAGCTGCTTTTTGCTTGTATGCAAAACCCCTTTTATGAGCTGGTGGATGGTAGTTTGAGGCGTGGGACGTGGAGCAGTGACCATGCAGCGCGTGTGGTCGGATACATAGATGATACCACGATTTTGTTAAAAGCGGAGGAGGACTTGCTGATCGTGGGATGGATTGTTGAGTTTTTTGGGACAGAGTCTGGCATGTGCATCAATAAAGCAAAATCGAAATTATTGGAGGTGGGTACATGGGTGGGGGGGGAGGTTGGGCGAAAAGTATGGGTGGTCAGTTGTGGTGCAACTTAGAATATGTGGTATCGTGTACATGGCAGATGAGAGGGAGGGCCGGAGGGTGAACTCAGAATTGGTGGTTAACAAGGCTTTAGATCGACTTCGGGGGCTAAGAGCTGGGGATGTATCTTTGCAGCAGAGGACAGTAGTGGTTAATACACTTTTTTATAGTAAAGTATGGGGTGTGGCTGAGGTGTACCCTTTAAGAGATGTGGATATTCAGGAACTGCAGAGAAGGGTCGTACGTTATGTTTGGGGTTTCGGGAGGGCTTGGTTAAGATGGGAGGTTGTCATGACCCATGTTCGCCGTCGGGGGTTAGGTCTCCTGGCTTTGGGGCCATGGGTGAAGGCCCTTTATGTTAAGCAGCGGTTCCTCAGGGCGGGCGGTGAGAAGGGCATCCGGGTGGGTCGGGTAATAATAGAAATGCATAAATGGTGGAGCGGCAGGGGATTAATCGAGTGTGAGGACATGCTACGTTTGTTGTTAAAGTTGAGAAATGCGCAACGGATTCGGATGGGGCAAATGGTCAGCATATGTTGTCGTAGGGAAATTGTACAGGGATTGTCTGTTTTTCCGCTGTATAATTGGGGGGAAATATGGGACAGATTTTGTAAACTTAAGTTTGCACCAAGGGTTCGTGAATTGGTCTACAGATTTGTCATGGGGATTTTAGCATCAAAATCGGTCTTAAATACGATGGGTTTGGTAAGGGAGGCGGATTGCTTACGTTGCAGTCTCGAAGAAACAGCTTTTCATGCAGTCTACTTTTGTGATACCTTGGACATAGTTCGTTCGTGGTTGGGGCGGGTTTTCGAGTTTCTTAGTGGGGGAACTATCTCAACCTTATGAGCCTTAACATTAGACGTTAGCGGAGTATCAAATGAGGTACGAAGAGCAATAATGTGTGTGGTGGCTGATTTTCTTTATATATCGTGGGGTATGCGAGAAACCGGAGGATCAGTTAGGATCAGGGCAATTGCGGCAGGTATCTACAGAACGTATTGCAGAAATAAAATCATATATTGTAGAAGTTGGGATAATAGTTTTCCTGCAAACTATCGAAGTCTTACTGTTCAAAGGTTGCTGCAACTGGGGGTGGGGTAAGGCAACGGGGAGCTGGACTTCCCCCATGGTAGCACCAAACGGTGGGGTCGGGACTTCAGGGAAGAGTGTGGGTTTTGGGGAGTGACGTGTAGGTATTATGAATTGTCTGTGTGTATGGTTGTGGCGTTGTGTGGAACTGTGATCTTGGATTTATCCTAATATGGTCATGCATCTTGATAATACAGATAAAAAGCAATATTTCAGTATAAGTTCCAGCCTCTGCAAGGCTGAACCGGTTCCCGACTATGGCCGGGGCTTGGTGAAGTATGTTGGGTCTTTCCTGGGATTCCCGTTAGGTTTTGTTTAGTCATTTGTAAGCGGAAGCCTCGCTGATATCACCGCAAAAAGTACACGTTATACTGCCCTTTAAGGGGAATGTTCATAAGCAGACCTTTGGTGATGGTTGTAAACTTTTAATGAAGGGCAAAAAGTTTCATTGGCCTAAGATTGTTTGAATATATAGTAGAGGTCACCTATGTGAGGGGGGGGGGTTGAGATGTACAATGTCCTACATTGTAATCTTTAGACATTCAAGTTCCTTGGGCAGCAGCTTTTGTGGGATATATTGTTCTGTCACCCAGTGATATCTCATGTATTTATTTTTATCATTTATGGTGCATATAGTCAGTTGATTTCAATTAAGTACCTTTACTAATATCACTGTATACAAGGGGGTTGGTCGGGGTATTAGGTGTCTTAGTGTTTCCTCATATGTAATCATACATGTTAGATCTGTAAAAGTCTTATGTTAATAATTAAAGACTTTTTGCATGTTTTGATTCCTTTTTCAATATATGCAAAACCAAAAATAAAGAACACCATGTTTCAATTTCAAGAGTCATGTAGGTTTCTGTTAGTTATTTTATATAACCATAGTACCATTGAGTGTACAATGTATTAGTTTATATGATATTGTTTTTCATATAACTTATTTTATATAATCATAGCACCATGTGTGCAATGCATTAGTTTATGCATTGTCCTCTTCGCTTTCGGGCTGAGTGGACGCACTGCGCAAACAGCTCCTGCTTTCTCTGGTGCGCAACTTCCTGTTTTCACCAAGATGGCTGCCAGCTACCGCAGGAGGAGCAACACCGTGTGTATTGACATTGTTAAAGGGGCAATTTACCCTACGAATCCCTCGGGTTTTATTACCAACGATTATACAGGGACACGTTTGGCATTGAAGTGGGAGAATTACACGGAATAGCACTTAATGGTTCACACGAATCTTCATAAAGTTCTGCACAGTGGAGGCATATGAAAAGGACGGTGACTCAGTACCAGGAGAAGAACATCACCATATCATCTGGTCTGGAGGTACGCTTGTGGGATGCCTCAAAATACTACACCTGGGTGAGAATCCGCAATGTTCCTTTCGAGGCAGACGATGTGGATATCAGAGAGACTTTTCAAAGATATGGTGAGGTGCATGCTATAACTTTAGTTCGATGGACGGAGGGAATCTATGAAGGGTTGCTGGCTGGATCTTACACCGTCAAGATGTCTTTAAGAAGACCTATTCCATCGTATGTTGTCCTGGAGGATTTTAGGACACAGCTGTATGTGACCTACGTGGGACAACGCAAGACGTGTCGCCTGTGTGGCGCTTTTGACCACAACGAAGTGGAGGGCGAGGAAGAGAATGGTGTGACGCTACCAGTGGCTTCGGATGCTCCCCCGCAAACGAGCCCGGGAGTTGAGCAGCAGCCTGTGGGGGTGGGAGAGACTGGTGATCCACAGGAGTTATCTATGCCCCTACAGGAGATGATTAAGTCTTTCCTGGACGTGCCTGCGGAGGAGAACCCATCTACAGACAGGAGAATTCTGATGGTTGAGAAGGACTTGATTGAGCAGATTCCAGGGGCTCTGGGGGTCAGAGCCTGGCATGTTGCAGTTGCTACAGGTGGAAGCTGAGGTGCACAAGGGGAATGGAAATACTGATATGGAAATTGAGGGCACATCTAAAAAGAGGGCTGGAGGCTCGTCGGATGAGGTTATAACACCAGCTCAGCGTTCAGGGAAGAAGACGTGGGCGGGAGTGATTAAGAAGGGGCAGGGTAGTGCACAGGGGAAGAGGGGGTCCAGGCGGGAAAGAGTGCACGGGAAAAGACAGACGCAGCAAAAAGTGGAACAGACAGGACACAGAGACATAGAGGAAAGCCACCCTTTCTGAATCTTTAAGTGTCTAACGATAAACGTGAATGGCCTTAGAGCTGACGGTAAACGAGTATGGTTGGAGGATGTTTTGTGGCGTTTTAACATTGATGTGTGTTTTATTCAAGAACACAATTTTAAGTATGGCAGAGAGTTGAGGCTGAACGGTTTTAGGATGTATGTTGCTAGTTCAGGGAAATTAAAGAGTGGGGTGGCAGTGGCAGTGAGGGAGTCCAGCCCATTCCACGTGCTCAAGTGGGAAGAGGGAGGGGAGGGGAGGGTGGTGAGGGTGGAGGGGATATGGGGTGAGATTAGAGTATGTTTTCTGGGGATATATATGCCGGCAGATAGTAACATAAGGGTAAAGGTGAATTTTGTAAGGGAGGTTTTGATTTTCTACATGCGGGGTTTACCAATGATTTCTATAATAAGTGGGGATTGGAATTGTGTAATCAGGAATAAGGATGTGGAGCCGAGAGGGGCATGTGTGTGTGCTTGGGGTATTGAGGGATTTGTTAGGGATGCAGGGGTTTATGACATAGTCAGGGGCGATGGGTGGAAAGTAGAGCACACGTTTATGCGGAGGGGTTATGCGTCCAGGTTGGATCGTATATATATAACTAGAGATATGACAGTAGAACGTGTAATGACGATAGATTTTAGTTTTTCGACCATCGTGCTGTTTTGGCAGAGATGGCATGGGAAGGGATGGTTCGTAGGTATGTGGGTGTTATTGGAAAATGAATGTGAGGCTACTTCAGGGAGAGGGGGAGGGGTTGTTTTTAGGGAATGGTGGAAGCAACTATGGGAGGCTCACAACGAAGAGGAGGTTTGTCTTGGAAATGGTGGGAGAAGCACGTTAAATTGCAGATTAGGGAGTATTACAGCATAGAGGACGGGATGAGGCGAGGTGGAGGTATGGTTTACAGAAATATTTAGAGGGGAAGCTAAATGATTGTTATGAAGGGGGAGAGGGGCTAGACATGGAGAAATAAAGGTTTTAAGGGGAAGATTGAGGGATATACAAAATTCTCGTTTTGATGCGATACGTGTGAGGAAGGTTTAGAGAGGTTCTATGGGGTGACAAACGTCAGGATGCGTTTTGAGGAGATTTAGGAATAGGCAACAGATGACCACGATTATGGGTTTAGAGGTGTGCAAAGGGGGGGGGGATATAGGGTGGGGCAGGTACTTAGTACCACCGATGGATATGAGCAATTATGTGATCATTGGTTTAGGGGAAATTTAAGCAGGGGAGGGAGGAGAGAGGGAGGGAGAGATTCTGGAGAAGGAATTCGAGGTTTTTTTAGGGAAGGAGGAGAGAGCGGTAAGGGGAGGGTAGGATCAGTGAGGAGGAGGTGGAGGAGGCGGTAATGGGCTTGAGTAGGGAAAAGTGCCGGGCATTGATGGAATTCCCTAATGATTTCTATATTACACATTGGGATTGTATGAAGGAATGTCTGGTCCGGTTGTTTAACTGTATGAAGGAAAGGGGAGTGTTGGGGGAATCGCAGAGCATGGGGGTAGTAGTTTTGATCTATAAGGGAGGGGGGGGAAGACCTTGGGTGATTTTAGGGCGATATCCCTCATGTGTGCAGATTATAAAGTTTTTGCGAAGGTTTTAGGTAACCGTATGAAAAAGGTGCTTAACCGAGTCCTACAAAGAGGTCAGTGTGGGATTCCAGGTCGAAGTATGCGTGAGGGGCATGGAAGAATTAGGGATTTTGTGGAGTGAAGACAAGGGGGGGGATCTTGGGGATTGATTGGAAGCAGGCTTATGACAGTGTAGATAGACATATGTTGTGGAGTATTTTACAAAAACAGGGTTTTGGGGATGAGATTGTGCGCTGGGCGACTACTTTGTATACGCCTGCAACGGTAAGGGTACAGGTTAATGGGAAGTTAGGGTTGCCGGTGCAGATGTGGATGGGTTTGCAACAGGGTTGCCCCTTGTCTCAAATAATTTTTGCATGCATGCAGGACCCTTTTTATAGGCTTATAGAGGAAGGAGTGTGGGAACAGGGAGAGGTGGGACATGGGAGATGTGGTATTGTGGGGTATGTGGATGACACCACAGTTTGGTGGGAAGGGAAATGGGATTGGGGAATGTGGGACGTATAATAGAGATTTTTGGCGGGGCGACAGGGATGAGGGTTAATGGAGCAAAGTCAAAGTTATTAGAAGTAGGCACGTGGGTGGGGGGGGGGTTTGGGGGAACAGTACGGGTGGAACGTAGTGGATAGAATTAAGATATGTGGGGTTGTGTATATGGCGGACGTTAGGGAGGCGCAGAGAATAAATTCAAAGGAAGTTGTGAGTAGAGTGATGGGTAGGATGCGCGGGTGGAGGGCTGGGGATGTAACATTGCAGCAGAGGGTGGTGGGTAGTAAATACACTTGTGTACAGTAAAGTGTGGGGCGTGGCAGAAATATATCCCCTGAGGTCGTGCGATATTCAGGAACTGGAGAGGGTAGTTTTGAGGTATGTGTGGGGTTATCGGAAGCCATGGCTACGGAAGGAGGTGGTGATGATGGGTGTACGACAGGGTGGGATGGGTCTTATAAATTTGGACACACGAGTGAAGGCAGTGTATGTGAAGCAGCGGTTATTTGAGGGTGGGAGGGGAGAGGGTAGAAGGGGGGAGAGGTCATGGAGGATGTGCGAAAATAGTGGAAGGGGAAAGCACTCCTGGAGTGTGAAGATATGGTGTGAAATTTGTTGGCAGTAAAGGAAGCAAAAAAAGTGAGGGTAAGTAGGCTGGGAAGGACAGGTTGGTAGGGTACAGTGATACAGGGAGTAGCTACATACCCGATGTATGATTGGAAGGGCATTTGGGAAGATTTTCGGAAGATCAGATTAAAGCCAAGGGTTTGTGAAGTGGTTTATAGATTCTTTATGGGAATTCTAGCCACAAGGTCAGCGCTATATAGAATGGGTTATGTAGGTGCTGGCACTTGTTTGCATTGTGGGGAAGAGGAGATGGCTTTTCATGTTATATATTTTTGTGAGAACTTGGGTTTTGTAAGGACATGGTTAGCGAGAGTTTTGGGTATAGTGCGGGGGGGGGAAAAAACATTTCGACTTTGAGGGCTTTGCATTTTGATGTGGGAGGGGTTTCCAAGGACATTCGGAGGGCAGTGATGTATGTAGTGGCAGATTTTTTGTATGTGTCTTGGTGCATGCGGGAGGTGGGGGGTGAATGTAGGGTGCGGGCACTTGCGGCGAGTGTGTATCGTACAGTATGCAGAAATAGGCTACTATATGGGAGGTTGTGGGTAAATAGTTTTCCTTTGGGTTATCGTAATCTGACGGTAGGTGTAATGTTGGGGTTGGGTGTAGTTTAGAGCTGGATTGAGCTGTTTTCTCCCTAAACTGGCATTTTTGTTCCTTTTTGAGATTAGTGGAGGATGGAAGGTGGAATAAAAGTGTGTGGTAGTGGTGCATATGGGTGTAATGTCGTTAGGAATGAGGGGGGGGGCGTAGGGGGGGTGAACTGGTGACATTTGGTTAAGAGACAGGGGTTTTCTGACTTTTGACGTCAGGTACGAACTTGAGCATGGAAGGGAATGTGAGTTTGTGGTTTTTAATGCAGATAGCATGGGGTCAGGGGATGGCAGGGGGTGGCTTTGTGAAGTGTCTTTTGCCAGGTTGGTGTTGTTAATGATTGAGGTAGTACTGACCGGTACATGTATTATTAGGAGCCATAAGTTATATTGTGTAACTTATTAGCTTATTAACTTATTAACTTATTACCATATTAGTTGGTATTCTTTGTCAAATAATTACTATCTATATATTGTTATAAGTTATTATGTTAGTTCTTATTTTATACGAACAAATGTAATGTGTTGTGACGTCTAGTGCAAGTGGATTTTATCTTGCACTAGGGAAAAGGAGAAGTGTAATGTAAATATGATTGGATCATAACGAAAGGTCATTGAATATATGTACACTGTATTTAGAAGGCAGGAAGGATTGTGAGGATTGTCAATATATGTATTAATTCTTATGTAAATTTCATGGAAATCAGGGTAATAATAATGTACACTTATTAGCCGGATGATAAGTATTGATATTATAATGCTTATTGTAATATAATTTTGATTGATGAAATGTATAATCTGGTTTTAGCTTTGGACTAAAGGGATAAAAAGCATAGGGGATGGGAGATATTTTGTAAGCACAAAGATGAATCAGCAGTATGAATTTAGAAAATTAAAATTTTTTATTTTTCTGTGGAGGAGTCGATAAGGGGTTCTTGTATTCCCTTATTTTATTGTATTCTAATGTATTTTTAAATTCAATAACTGAAGGTGGTTATGAGTGGTGACGGCAGACATAGTTACTAGGCAAATGGGGGGGGGGGTGTGAAGAGTCAGCAGTAGTGTATTAAACCCACCACCGTGCACGATATTGATTGTTATCATGAGGTATATGAGGGTTAGGGTGTGGATTGGTTTCATTAGTGGATGAGTGCCATCATGTTCAGATATTCCTTGTATTATAGTCAGCCTTTAGATGGCTGGATTGTGTTTTATACATGTTGTCAATGAAGTCCTTAAAGCTCTTATAAATGTATAAGAGATGTCAATGAGTATACTAAGGAGAAAGTGGTAGTTTTTCAAGGGGGGGGGGTGTCAGCATTACTAGGTAGGACTATCGGTTTTTATTATAAGACCATTTTTTCATGTGAAGTACAGTACATAAAAGTAGTGTTTGATTGGAGTGCAACAGCCAGTCTGATGTCATTATATAAGTGATTCTTTAGTATTGGTGTAGTCACGGAAGATTATCGTTTTACTGCTTGTATCTTGTTACATATTGATTATGTACCCAATTATTTTGTACCTGAGTTTTAAATAAAATATATAAAAAAAAAAAAAAAAAAAAAAAGTTTATATGAAATTGTTTTTGTATATAAAATTTCATATATAATATGAGTAAGACTGTCAGGTTTTGGTTATATAGTTATTTTGTGGTTAAGATATGTTCCGGTAGTTCTCTGTTTAGATATATGTTGTCTTATAAAGTTTTCGCGTTTTTTGGTTTGAATGATTTATGTATACCATCCATGTATACTGTGTTTTTAAATAAAAATATAAAAAAAAAAAGTTGTATATATGTTGTTGTCTTACATAAAGTTTTCACGGTTCTTGGTTTAAAATCACTTTTGTATACCACACATGTATACTGTGTTTTAAGTCAATTATGTATAATATACATGTATACTATGTTTTTAAATAAAAAAAAATAAAAATAAAAAAAAAAAGAAAAAAAAAAACGTACGTGTCTTGTGCGGTTACAGTGCGGAGAGTGAATGTGATAAATGTGGTTTTTTCGGATCATAGAGGAGTTGTAATGGATGTAGATATTGAGGGTGTGCCTAGGAGGGGTCTATCATTTTGGAAATTGAATGTAAAGTTATTGAAGAGAGAGGAAAGTCCTTTGTCTTTTGGGCATATGTGGGAACACCTTGTGGGTGAAGCACCTGGAGATGTGGCTTTGGTTAATTGGTGGGAAACGATAGCCAAAAAGCGAATTAAGGAATATTATATTAGTCAAGGGGTGAGATATAATCAGTTACAGTATGGTTTCCAGCGATATTTAGAGGGGCAGTTGCGTGACTGCTATGTACAAGCGAATGCTAATTATCCTGTTATAGAAATTGAAAGAATTAAGGAGCAACTAAGAAATTTACAAAACGAAAGGTTTGATGGGGAAAGGCTTAAGGGTGGAATCGAGGAGGTTTTGTGGGGAGATCGGCCATCGGCGTGTGTGGAGGAATCAATACAGACGTTGCAAGGCAATGGAGTTAATGGGGCTGAATGTTCAGGTAGGTATGCAAGGTTATTGAGTGAATCAGGTGTTGACGACAACGGAGGGTATGAGTGGGTATATTGATCCTTGGGTTAAATTGAAAACGCAAAGTGTTGGAATAAGTGAAATTGCATTGCAGTCAATCGGTAGGTTTGTGCAGTGTGAGCTGATGGAGCATTATCGTTTGATGTTGGGAGGGCCGATAACGGAGTGTGAGACTTGGGAGGCTTTATCTGGGGCGCAATTAGGTAAGGCGCCAGGAATTGATGGGTTGCCCAGCGACTTTTATCTTCAAAATTGGAACGTTTTAAAGGGGTTTTTGGTACGTTTATTCAATATAATGGGGGTTTTAGGGGAACAACAAAGGTTGGCTGTGGTCTTCCTAGTTCCTAAAGGTGAGCCATTAACGGTTAAAGATTATCGTGCAATCTCGTTATTATTTTTTTTTTTTATTATCACACTGGCCGATTCCCACCAAGGCAGGGTGGCCCGAAAAAGAAAAACTTTCACCATCATTCACTCCATCACTGTCTTGCCAGAAGGGTGCTTTACACTACAGTTTTTAAACTGCAACATTAACACCCCTCCTTCAGAGTGCAGGCACTGTACTTCCCATCTCCAGGACTCAAGTCCGGCCTGCCGGTTTCCCTGAATCCCTTCATAAATGTTACTTTGCTCACACTCCAACAGCACGTCAAGTATTAAAAACCATTTGTCTCCATTCACTCCTATCAAACACGCTCACGCATGCCTGCTGGAAGTCCAAGCCCCTCGCACACAAAACCTCTTTACCCCTCCCTCCAACCCTTCCTAGGCCGACCCCTACCCCGCCTTCCTTCCACTACAGACTGATACACTCTTGAAGTTATTCTGTTTCGCTCCATTCTCTCTACATGTCCGAACCACCTCAACAACCCTTCCTCAGCCCTCTGGACAACAGTTTTGGTAATCCCGCACCTCCTCCTAACTTCCAAACTACGAATTCTCTGCATTATATTCACACCACACATTGCCCTCAGACATGACATCTCCACTGCCTCCAGCCTTCTCCTCGCTGCAACATTCATCACCCATGCTTCACACCCATATAAGAGCGTTGGTAAAACTATACTCTCATACATTCCCCTCTTTGCCTCCAAGGACAAAGTTCTCTGTCTCCACAGACTCCTAAGTGCAACCCACTCACTCTTTTTCCCTCATCAATTCTATGATTCACCTCATCTTTCATAGACCCATCCGCTGACACGTCCACTCCCAAATATCTGAATACGTTCACCTCCTCCATACTCTCTCCCTCCAATCTGATATTCAATCTTTCATCACCTAATCTTTTTGTTATCCTCATAACCTTACTCTTTCCTGTATTCACCTTTAATTTTCTTCTTTTGCACACCCTACCAAATTCATCCACCAATCTCTGCAGCTTCTCTTCAGAATCTCCCAAGAGCACAGTGTCATCAGCAAAGAGCAGCTGTGACAACTCCCACCCTGTGTGTGATTCTTTATCTTTTAACTCCACGCCTCTTGCCAAGACCCTCGCATTTACTTCTCTTACAACCCCATCTATAAATATATTAAACAACCACGGTGACATCACACATCCTTGTCTAAGGCCTACTTTTACTGGGAAAAAATTTCCCTCTTTTCTACATACTCTAACTTGAGCCTCACTATCCTCGTAAAAACTCTTCACTGCTTTCAGTAACCTACCTCCTACACCATACACTTGCAACATCTGCCACATTGCCCCCCTATCCACCCTGTCATACGCCTTTTCCAAATCCATAAATGCCACAAAGACCTCTTTAGCCTTATCTAAATACTGTTCACTTATATGTTTCACTGTAAACACCTGGTCCACACACCCCCTACCTTTCCTAAAGCCTCCTTGTTCATCTGCTATCCTATTCTCCGTCTTACTCTTAATTCTTTCAATTATAACTCTACCATACACTTTACCAGGTACACTCAACAGACTTATCCCCCTATAATTTTTGCACTCTCTTTTATCCCCTTTGCCTTTATACAAAGGAACTATGCATGCTCTCTGCCAATCCCTAGGTACCTTACCCTCTTCCATACATTTATTAAATAATTGCACCAACCACTCCAAAACTATATCCCCACCTCCCTTTTAACATTTCTATCTTTATCCCATCAATCCCGGCTGCCTTACCCCTTTCATTTTACCTACTGCCTCACGAACTTCCCCCACACTCACAACTGGCTCTTCCTCACTCCTACAAGATGTTATTCCTCCTTGCCCTATACACGAAATCACAGCTTCCCTATCTTCATCAACATTTAAAAAATTTCCCTCAAAATATTCCCTCCATCTTCCCAATACCTCTAACTCTCCATTTAATAACTCTCCTCTCCTATTTTTAACTGACAAATCCATTTGTTCTCTAGGCTTCCTTAACTTGTTAATCTCACTCCAAAACTTTTTCTTATTTTCAACAAAATTTGTTGATAACAGCTCACCCACTCTCTCATTTGCTCTCTTTTATGTGGGGACTATAAAATTTTTGGAAGGATCTTGGCTAACAGAATAAAAATAGTCCTGGGCAAAGTGATTGACAAGGGACAATATGGGGTGCCGGGCAGGTCTATGCATGAAGGTCACGGTATGATTAGAAGTTTTATTGAAGAAAGAGTAAGATTGGGAGGGGGGGGTATTGGCTATAGATTGGGAGGCGGCATATGATAGTGTGGAACGGGAGACATTATGGAAGATCATGAGATGGCAGGGGTTTGGGGCGGAAATTATATCATGGGCCAAATTAATGTATCAGGAGGCAACCTTGCGTGTGCAGGTGAATGGGTTGTTGGGAGAACGAATTCAGATGGGAAGGGGTTTGCGTCAAGGTTGTCCCCTTTCACAAATTTTTTTTGCTTGTTTTCAAGATCCCTTTTATAGAGGATAAGGGTTTTATTGGAAGCAAATGGGATGGGTAATGTAAGGGGTGGGGGAGCGGGCATTGTTGGATATGTCGACGATACGACGATTTTGGTGAGAGAAAACATGGATTTGCTTCGGGTAGAAAAGTTAGTAAAAGTTTTTGAAAAGGCTTCTGGCATGACGATTAATACGGGGAAAACAAAGTATATGAATCTTGGAAAAGGGTCACGTGAGGAAGGAATGGTTGCTGAAAGGTGGGAAAGGGTGGACCAAAATTTAAAATATGTGGATCGTTTATGTAAGTGATATCAAGTTAGCACAACAAATAAATTCCGTGCGTATCGTTGATAGTGTTCTCAAGCGCCTCAGTGGTTTAAGAGCTGCTGATTTAATTTTTCCAACAAAGGGTGTTACAACGAATGTGCTATTATATAGTAAACTATGGCATGTTACAGTAAATATTTCCGATACTTCTTTGTGATTAAAAAGGTTACAAAAAGTGTTTTTAGATTCATTTGGGGAACAGGGAGCGAAGGGTTTTAATAGAGCGGTTGTCACACTCCCGGTTGGCCGTGGAGGGCTGGGTCTTATAGATGTCGAAAAGGATAATAAGTATGTATTTAAAACTATTAAAGCGGGAGGGGGGGGGGCGAAGAAGATGGACTTCATAGGATACATCAGTGATATGGGACGGTGGTGGGGGGGTGGGGGAGTTTCATGGATAGGTGAGGCAATGTTACGGTCTTCAAAAACGTGAGGGATCCTTCATATATTAAATTGAGAAATCTTGATAGGGTAGGATGGTAAGGCTGTGGTAGCGGCAGAGAAGGAGTTTATCCGATGAAATGATTGGCGTAATATTTGGGGGCGTTTAAAACAAATGCGTTTAAACCTAAAGTCAGAGAAGTTATTATAGATTTTACATGGAATCTTCCCGTCAGGAATGGTTTTATTCTATAAGAGAAATACGAGAGGATGGGGAATGCAACGATTGTGGAGGATTGGCGACTATTTATCACACGGTGTATTTTTGCGATTGTATTGAACTCATAAGGGTTTGGATGGGTAAGGCTTTAAGGTTAGTGGGGGAAGGGGGTTTGCAGGTCTTGAGGTTTTAAGTTTAGATATAACTGGGGTGAATAAAAGGGTTGAGAATGCGATTGGGTATATGATTATGGATTATATATATATATGATGTGGGCTTTGAGGGAGGCAAACATGCATGCAAGAATTAATGCGTTGGCAGCAACTTTTTATAGGACACAGTGTAGGAATAATGGAGGGAGATGGGAGAGAGATTTTAGTGAGGGTTATAGAAATTTCACATTAAGGGATTTAAGGGATTTTTTTGCAACGTGGGTAAGGGGATACAACGGGCTATTTTCCTAGAAGGGGGGAGTGAGCAGGAGAGTTGTTTTTATGGATGTAAAAATTGAGTTTTGAATCTAGTGGCAATAGGGTTATTGCCCCGAGGGTTTCAGGACTACACATTTATCATTTGGAAGTGTTGCACTACGTTTGCATATTATTATTTTTCATGTATAAATCATTTCAAGGACTTTATATGAAATTTTTCAATGAGATTCAAATATGTTATAGGTTTTTTTTAAATGATTTTGATTCAATTGTAAATGGTAAAAAGATCTTTATTTTCAGTTTAATTACAGAGTTTTTTTTTTTAAAGTAAAGCACAACTTAAATGGTGAAAATTTAAAAAATTAGTAGGTTTGATATTTAAGGTTGCTTTTTTCCTTTTTAAATATATTTATCGATGGAGGCAATATTTTGAAAATTGCTAAGATTTGTTAACGGAAAATTTTCTGTACTCTTGGATTTAAATTTACAGGTGACGTATTATTTTTGGGTTGAATGGAGGTATCATTTATAATTGAAGGGGGATGTGAATGTGTTAAATATGTCAGTATGTTTTATATTAAAATTCCTTTGTTTAGCACATGTAGGAGAACTGACAGCAGAAATATTTTGAATGAGAAGAGTGGGAAATTTCCTTTTATTGTTTTTTATTCTTTGTAAATATGTACACAACGATTTCGAATAGTTAGTGGGTTTTTGGTAAATTTATGATTTGTTACGATAATCATATTGTAGTAGGAATACTAGGCTCAGGTAGATGGTATAACTTATGATAATGGTGTAATGCTTCTTGACATTACAAGACTATTTATTATAAAAAGGTGGTTCAATGTTTTTATGGCAAGCAATTTATTGGAAAAAAAATTGAACGTATTCTCATAAAAAGAGGGATGTATCAATAGACCTCTGCTGATTAGTGTAGTGGTTTGTATATGAGGTTTCTAAATTTATGTAGGTCCATTCTTATTCTATATTCCTTTCTTGTGTTCAGAGCAGAAGGAATTTGAAAAAAAAATAAAAGGAAAATTGTACTGACATTATCAATTCCGAGCTAATTAAAAGATACAATACTTAATTTTGATGAAGAAATAGGTTGCATTTTTACTATTGTTAACTTATACACATGTATCTAGTTAGGACATTTTTTAAGCTTCGGCATCAGAATAGTATTGTTTATAGTTGTTATAATGTTAAACAGTGAAATTTGGTAATAGTATTGTTTCAATATCCGATGAAAGGGAAATTCTCATTCAGTGCAATATATTTGTTTGAATTTTCTTGTGCCTCACGTTTGTGTATGCTTTTTAAAGAAAATATAAAAAAAATTCTTCGATTTAATAGTATTTATGAAGGTCAAAGGATTGTGATCGGAGTACACCGATATCTGATGGGGAGAAGATCCTAAATATACATAAAAATTCTCTAGGTTTACAACGGAGCTAAGGCTTCTTTTTCTATAGTTGAATAATGAATTTGGTGTTTCTTTAACTTAGAAGAAAAATAAGAAACAGGTTGTAATAGGTCAGAATTTGGAGGCTTCTGTAACAATGCGGCTCCCAAATAATACGCACTGGCATCTATTTGTAAGTGGAATGGTTTATTAAAATCAGGACTTAGCAATACTGGAGAAGAGGATAGTAATCTTTTTAAACGATTAAAAGCAATTTCACAGTCCTGGGTCCTGAAAACTTGTTTTGGACTAGTTAATTCAGTTAGGGGAAAAGCTACCTGTGCAAAATTCGGACAGAACCGACGGTAGTAACCGGCAACTCCTAAAAATCTTGATACGCTTTTCCCCTACCCTTAGGGATAGAAATTCTAAGAGGGCCTTTACTTTGGCGTTCAAAGGAGCGACTTCACCTTGTCCAATCCGAAATCCTATGTATTTAATTTTCGTCGGGCCAAACTCACACTTGGACAAATTCACTGTAAAATTTGTTTACTTAAGGCATCAAACAAGGCTTTAAGCTGTCTAAGGTGTGGGACCAACTGTTGCTGTAAACGACTAAGTCGCCCAAGTAAGCTTCTACTCCATCCAATCCGCCCTATGTTCATAATACGCTGGAATGTAGAGGCCGCATTACAGAACCGAAGGGCATAGCGCAATACTTGTATAAGCCACCAGGAAATCGTAAAAGCCGATACCTCTTGAGCTTTTGGGTGACAAGGGGAAATTTGGGTAATACCTCTTATTAAGTCCAATTTACTGATATACTTAGCTCTGGAGACCTTGTCTATTAAGTCTTTCAATTCTGGGTATTGGAAACCCATCAGGTACTGTTAAAAGCATTGACTTTTCTAAAATCCGTGCACATACGGGGGGTCCCGTCTGGTTTGGGGACTAGAATGCACGGGGATGCCCAAGGACTTTTTTACTTGGTTTTATCAACCCATGTAGAGCAAGAAGTTCACCTCTGCCTCTAGCTCACCTTGTTTCTTGGGACTCACTCTGTAGGGAGATTGCTTGATTGGAGTAGGTTCTCTGAGAGTAACATCGTGCACACCCAATGTACCGGTTTTGGGACGTCGTTGAATAGGTGGAGATTTGCCTTAATCAGGGATTTTATTTCGTGTCCTTTGTCCACTTCAAGATTATCAGTAGAAAATTTTAAATTCTTTAAGGCTGTCGAAGTGTTCAGAAGAACCGGAAACTCCAATCATTTCTTTCCGAACTTGCTGGTACCCGGTTTTGGTTCAGAGGCGTTATAGTAGAAATTGGAGAAACGATTCCTGAATGGGGTTTTAAAATTGGGGTTAATGTGATACGTCCGTTGGGGTTTCCCTCTTCTTCGGCGTCCTTACCAAGTAGTTCACGTCACTTGGGCGCTTCACGTTTTCTAAAGGACCTTCAATTTGGGCTGTAAAGCATGTCCCTATGAAATCGTTGAACCAAAACTTGTTTTTTTTGGGTTCAAATGAACGAAGTTTAGTTCGACGATCGTATTCCTCCTTCATTTTACTCTGTGCTTGTCGTAAGTTTTCGGCGGCCAATTCTCTAGCTAGGCTCAGGCGTTCTTTCTTTAAAGGGTAGGAGAGCTCCTAAAAGTCGGCGTTTCTTCCCCGGTCCAAGCTTCTTTGAGAACCTGTACTGGTCCTCTAATTTGGATGCCCATATATTAACTCAAATGGCGAAACTTCAAGTTGTTTGTTCACTTTCTCTTAGGACAAACAAGAGTAGTGGAATACCTTCATCCCAACTTTGGGAATACTGCAAACAATAGGACCTCATCATAATCTTCAAAGTTTGAGGGAAACCCTTTTTCCCACCACGCCTTGTGATTGGGGTCGATGGGCCGTCGCATAAACCGTCTTGACCCCTAACTGAGCCAAGGCTTCAGGGAAAAAAATTTTGAAGTAAAATTCGACCCTTGATCCGATGAACTTCTCTTGAAATCTGAAGTGAGAGAAGAACTTAATCAATGCTCTCACAAATTAGGCGAGCATTAAACCTCCTGAGAGGAACTGCTTCCAGGTACCTGGTGACGGGTCCATTATAGTGAGCAGGAACTGGTTGCCCTGCAGAGTCTTGGTAGCGGGCCGACACAGTCGATCACCAGACGGGGAAAAGGTTCGCCTCTTACTTGTATAGGGTTCAACGGCGCAGGTGGTGGATTATGTGCAGGTTTTGCCAAACTAGTTACACATGGAACAGCTTCTTTACATACCGTTCCACTTCTTCCTTCATTTTGGCCATGTGAAGTGTTAGCAATTTTTCTAAAGTCTTCTTTTGCCCCAGATGTCCACCTTGAGGACTGTCATGAGCAAAACTTACATGCTAAATTTCTAAAACGGGGTGGGCAAGACCAGTAGATGATCACTTTTAAGAGATCCAGTTTTTTTTTTCAGTAAGGCCTTCTCCCAATAGTAAGAGCTGTCATTTTAAGGGCTTCTTCCCCCGACACAGCAAGCTTCCTGATGTCAACTTAAGGAGGGGTCTATTTGGAGTTCTTTACTAGATCCTCCTTCGAGAATAAATCTATTTGGGAAACCACCGACTTAGGAACTGGTATCGGTTCCGGGTGGACTGTTGGCCGAAACTCGAGTTTTCGTTGAAAAAGTCCCTACTCCTACATCGACGTCGTCCTTTGACTTCCTCCAAATACCAACAGAGAACGCAAACTGTTTGGTCATTGCCCGGGTTACAAACGCTCAGAGGAAAGAGGGTAGGTTCCGTTCGTCGGGCTTCGATGACGTAATTTTCCTCGGTTGGATTTTCCAAATTTTGGGGCTCTTTCCATATTCCTTCTTCCACTAATCGTTCCCAATCAATAGGTCTACTCTTTTTATGGGGAAGTTAGTTGGAGACACTCCGATTGACGTCCAGCCTGTAAAAATAGGGTTTCGACATATAACTTGTACAGGGGTCTCGCGTAGTGAGCCACCATAAGCTTCCAACAGAGCGTCGAAACCCGTATATGATCTGGTGGGGAATGATAACAGTCCTTCTCTTAGTAATGTTAAGTAGGGCCCCGTATTCCTAAAGGAATTTACTTGCAACAACTGGCTATCGGTAATTCCTACTTTGCTTTTGGAAAAGTAAGGGCTCATAGCTCTTGACAAGTTTGACGATGATCCCCATATTCTGCTTAGTCAACTAGGAGGATCTGTTCCTTTTCCTTGGGACAGAGCGTCTACTCTTGGCTCGGACTTCCTTGGATGAGTCGTAGAGGATATGATTTGTGTGGGCAATCTATAGGATGGACATAAAACTCATATGGTAAGGAGGCGACACAAGACTGCGCCTTTCCATATAGAGACATGTGCAGCAATGTGGCCCATTTGTCTTTGGGCCATCCCATTGAACGCGCCTGATTCTCAAAAATTTCAAAGAATTCATTTAAGTCTGTTTCGTTAAACTTAGGTACCATAAGAGCTGCTTTATGTAAGTCAAACCCGATTACAGTGCTCTTCACGTCTCTTTCTTCCGGAACTCTCTTCTGCTTTGTTTCAAAACGAAACCTTTCACGCCTAAATTCTTCCTCGTTTAGATGTCTTCTAGCTTCGATTTGAGAGTTTTGCAATAGTAATATGCGTTCTATTCTCTCTAGTTGTTCGGACGTGAAATTCCCAAGAGGTAATGACACCGAGGGGAATTCGAGCGTCTTCTCCGGAAGTATTTTGGGACGAGCACCAGTCCTAAAATTATCCCCGTCATTTGACTGAGGGTTTGTTCTAACCATCGATACATACTCCGGGGAAATGAACGGGGGAGAGCTTTGAGACTGGACTGAGTAGCAAGGCCTTGTAAACCCTGGCTCAACTTCATTATTTAAAGTAGTTCCCGTCCGTGGGATTTCTACTTCCTCGAACTGAGAAATAAAACTATCTTCCGAATCTAGTCTGGCATTGGGTTGGGATTTCGGAAATAAACTATCCTTAATTAGGGACCTAAGAGTCTCTGCGCTATGGTATCTATTATAAGGTATATCTAACTGTCTAGCTATTTGCCAACACGTCTGTAATTTTAAAGTGTCAAGAGTAGCCTCTGTTAATTCATCTAATAATGACTTAATTTCTGGATCCATTTTTTTTAATTCTCGCAAGGGAGCTTAATTTTAATGCAAAACAAATATGTAAATTCAGGGATGTACTCCCGGACAGACAACCCATTTGTTACGACTTAATCTTCACCGTAACAATAGGGGCACAAATAACTCCATTTTTTTTGTTAGTTTTATTTTATTACCAATCATTTAGCTTCATTTGGGATTTGGGTTTGTGAATTAAAATAACCACAAAACAATTATAACCCGAAATACTATACAGCAAGAAACCCAAACTTACGTTCAAATTCTCATTAACAGAGTATGATACAATAATTTCAATTAATAATCTACTAATCTCACCATTTAACTCTTTTAGAAAGGTTTTAGGGTAACGAAATGGTTATCTTTCATAAGTGACATGAATTACCAGACTTCAGGAAACTAATGGCAAAGGCAAGACAGTAGACTTGGTTTAAAGTTTTAGTTTAAGCTAGGAGCTTTGGGTTGAAGTCCCCCTACGATCAACCTAGGAGCTGACTGACTGACCTCAACTACTCCCATAGTATGACTTCAGCTCTGCCCGAAGGCGATGCGTGGCGTCAATTTTTAGAACCACCAATTGGTCACACAGTAGTGGTTACACATTCGTAATACCTAACCAAATAATAATATAATATAATAATAATTAATAAATAATCATGGGGAAAGATATAATATAATACAATATAATACAATGAGAGTACTTTTGATGATTCTTTTTTTTATAATATATTTTATTTAAAACCCCTACACAAACATGAGGCACAAGAAAATTCAAACAAAAATATTGCACTGAATGAAAATCCCCATTTGCTGCCTGACTTTCGGTGGAGCACGTTGTGCTCTGCACCCCTCTGCTGTTTTCCCCGGAGAGCTTCATAGCAACAACATGGCGCTGAGTGTCTGGCGTAGAGTGAATACTGTCGGCGTTGAGCTGCTTCGCGGGGCGATTTCCCCCCCTACGGCGCAGGTGGTTGCTTCCGACGATCATAAGAGAGAGTACAGAACACAAGATGATGAGTATATGGTGTGGCCCTGAATGGGGCCTTCGGATCTTTGTCAAGTTAAATTCGACGGCTGTGTATGAGTCGTTGGTGAAGAAATTCGAGCTGTGAGTATAGATGCAACCCCAAACTGTAAGAGTGCGTCTCATAGACGCTCTCGCCACTATATGTGGGTGAATTGCGCCACGTCCCCTTCGAGGCTGACGAGGAGGACTTAAGGGAAAGTGTTTGAAGCATTTGTACCGTGCATCTGGCAACCCAAGGCAAGTGGGCAAACAGGTGCATACATGGGACGTCTGGAGGGGACTTTCTCCCTCAAAAAAGAGTCTGAGGCATCCGATCATCCTACGTTGTGATGACAGAGTTCCGGACCCAAATTCTTGTGTCTTATGCTGGGGAGCGACGTACATGCAGGCTGTGTGGGGAGTAAGATCACATGGCGGCGACGTGTGTGCAACAGAGGAGGGTGATGACGCAGACTGGTGGAGCACCAGTTCAGGTGTGGATGCTGTAGTGGAGAGTCCCAAGGGCAAAAGAGGAGGTGGCCGTCTGTGGAGTGAAATTGTTTAGGATTCCATTGTGGTGAATGATGGGCGAGCCATAAGTTGTGTTGACCAGAAATGGCCACTTTGCCGGTGACATGGAGGAAGTGCTAGCCAGCAGGAGGGGCTGGGGCTGGAGGAAGAGCTCGACGAGTTTTGAAAACTTTACCTCCATCTGGGAGAATGAGGGCCCCTTTTCCAGGAGACCGTTCCTGAGTTGCAAGGCGAGAGTGTCGGGACAGGGAAAGGAAGGAAGGAGGAAATCAGCAGGGACAGAGAGGAGTCACCGTGCTCTGTGCAACATGAAACAGTAGCGGTTGAAGTTTTACTGTGAGGAATCATTTGGAAGACAGCATGGCGGTGGAGGGTGTCACGAGGAAGAGAGCGGGAGCGTCAGACTCAGATGAAAGTCCTGACGCCAGCGCAGAGTCTGGGAGGAAGGATGAATATTCTCGAGGTAGCCGGATAACGGGATCGAAAGAAGGAGGGTGGGGTGGATAGTGGAAACAAGTGTTGACCCTGGGGCAGGAGGCCCTGGGAAGGTTGAGAGGAGGCAGGGTTTGGGAAACTTTAAGGAAGGCCTTAGTGTATGACTGTGAATGTGAATGGACTGTGTAATGGAGAGAAGAGGGAATGTTTTCGTATGCTCTTACGTAAATATAGAGTGGACGTCGTATTTCTACAGGAGCATAATTTCAGGAGGGTAAGTGCTCGAGGTGGCAGGGTTTAAGGTTTTGACTCTGCCATCTGCACGTTTGAAAGGTGGTGTGGGTTTATTGATAAAGGAGGCGAGCCCGTTTTTTGTTGCAACGAAGTGAGGGGGAGGGGGGAGGGGGCAGGGGGGTGTTGGGGTGTGGATGGGTGGTGGGTGGGGCAAGAGGGGAACCTTTTGTAAGTGTGTATGCACCAGCAGAAACGATATGAAAGTAAAAAAGGGATTTTGTGTGTGATGATCTAGTTTTTTCCTTACGTGGTTTACCTGCAGTGGCCATCGTTTGGGGGGGACTGGAATTGTGTCATCAGGAGAGCTGATGTTTGGGAAACCCCGGGGCGAGGGCACATGTTGGCAGCCTTACGAAATCTCTTGTGGATGCTCAGTTGAGGGGTGTGGTAGGGGGGGGCACGTGGGAGGTAGAAACATACTTCGTGAGGAGAGGTTATGCAGCTAGGTTAGATAGGGTTTTACATATCTCACAAGGTATTGTCAAAGTCTGTTTCCCTACAATTGAAGTAGCTTTTTCTGATCATCGGGCGGTAGTGGCAGAGGTCGAGTGGGATTCATTAGCTAGTAATGTCTAGGGATCCCGGAAGTTAAATACGAGTGTGTTAGAAGATGAGGAGGGGTTGGAGGGTTTTACAGCACTGTGGGAGGGTTAAATGAAGAGGTAAAAGGGGTAGAGGATGTGGTGACGTGGTGGGATGGTGTGGCTAAGGAACGGATTCGGCATTATTATGTGCAGGAAGGGAAAAGGATCAATTCTTTAAAATAGGACAGGTTATGGGGTTGTTATGTACGGGGAGCGGTGGAGGGTACCTATCCTATGGACGACATTTTGGTACTTAAAGAGAGCGCGGGATATCCAGGACGAGAGGTTCCAAGCGGTGAGAGTAATGGCGGGGGTGGAGGAGGTGTTATGGGGAGATAGGCCATCGTCGTGTGCGTTGCGTAGGCAAAAACAACGTCAGCAGGCAACAGCTATTCCATGGTTGGAGGTTCATGAGTCGGTGGGTGGGTATAGGGTGGGTCAGGTTATACAAACTACAGATGGGATGGGGTTGTTTGCTGATAAGTGGTATAGAAGTATTGGCAAGAGGGAAAGGGGTAGGAGTTTTGGGGAAAATTTTGAAAAAGGTGTGTGGAAGTGTGATATGTCGGTTGGGAAATAGTGATAGGGAAGCACTGGGTGGGGAAATAACTGAGGAGGAAATATGGAGAGCTTTAAGTAAAATGCGTAAGGGCAAAGTGCCGGGAATCGATGGACTACCGGCAGAGTTTTATCAACAGCATTGGGAGCTAATAAAGGGTTTTTTGGTGAGGTTATTAAACTTGATGAAGGAGAGGGGCACGTTGGGAGAAAAGCAGGCAACAGCTATAGTAGTCTTGGTACCGAAGGGTAAGGGACAGCATTCGCTTAGGGACTACCGGGCAATATCTTTGTTATGCACTGATTATAAGTTGTTTGCTAAGATATTAGGAAATAGGATTAAGTGTGTTGTAGGGCGGGTTGTATCGGAAACCCAGTTTGGGTTGCCAGGTAGGTCTATGGGGGAGGGGCATGGGTTACTACGGGATTTCGTGGAAGAAAAAGGAGGGAAAGGGGGGGGCTTGGTTGCTTTAGACTGGCAAGGAGCATATGATAGAGTGGAGCGAGAAGCATTGAGAGCTATCCTTAGGAGACAGGGTTTTTGGGAAGAAATAGTGGGATGGGTGATGCGTTATAACATGGGGCAATGCGAAGTACAGATTAATGGAAGATTAGGGGGGGGGATTGTAATGGGTAGGGGACTTAGACAGGGGTTCCTAAAGTCACAGCTTTTATTTTTCGTGCATACAGGACCCCAATTTATAGAATGGTGGAGCAGCAAAAAGGGGATTAGGAGGGGAAGAGAGTGGAGTTGGGAGGGTTTGGCCAGTTCTAATAGGGGATGTAGATGATCCTACTGTTCTGGTTAGGGAGGGGGTGCCAATGAACGCCTTAGATGGGTAGTCGACATGTTCGCACGTGCTACGGTATGAGAGTGAATTCAGAGAAGTCCATGGTCCCTGGGGTTAGGAGCTTGGGCGGGAGGGTTGATGGGGTAGTGCAGTTGTGACGAAGCGGGGGACTTCGTTTAAAAAATTTTTGGTCTTATTTATGCAGATGATCTGGATGTGCACGTGCGGAAAAACTCGGTCAGGTTGGTAGACAGGATTCTGGGTCGCTTGGGAGCATTGCGGCCTTATCATTTGACCCTTGTGCAGCGTGCCATTGTTTTTAACGTCTAATTGTAAGTAAGGTTTGGCACGTGGCAGCCGTGTTCCTTTAACTGGGGCGGCAAATTTCAAATATACTTAGACGGTTTTTAATTCTTGTGGGGGTTTGGGCGCGATTGGGTTTAAAAGGGGTTGGGGAAAGTTTCCTTGTTTTTTGCCTCACGTTTGTGTATGCTTTTTAAAAGAAAAAAAAAAAAAATTTCTTCGTTTTAATAGTTTTATGAAGGTCAAAGGATTGTGATCGGAGACACCGATATCTGATGGGGAGAAGATCCTAAATTATACATAAAATTCTCTAGGCTTACACGAGAGCTAAGGCTTTTTTTCTATAGTTGAATAATGAATTTGGTGTTTCTTTAATTTAGAAGAAAAATAAGAAACAGGTTGTAATAGGTCAGAATTTGGAGGCTTCTGTAACAATGCGGCTCCCAAATAATACGCACTGGCACTATTTGTAAGTGGAAATGGTTTATTAAAATCAGGACTTAGCAATACTGGAGAAGAGGATAGTAATCTTTTTAAACGATTAAAGCAATTTCACAGCCCTGGGTCCCATGAAAACTTGTTTTTGGACTAGTTAATCAGTTAGGGGAAAAGCTACCTGTGCAAAATTCGGACAGAACCGCCCGGTATTTAACCGGCAACTCCTAAAAATCTTGATACGCTTTTCTATCCTTAGGGATAGGAAATTCTAAGAGGGCCTTTACTTTGGCGTTTCAAAGGAGCGACTTCACCTTGTCCAATCCGAATCTATGTTTTTAATTTTCGTCTGGCCAAACTCACACTTGGACAAATTCACTGTAAAATTATGTTTACTTAAGGCATCAAACAAGGCTTTAAGCTGTCTAAGGTGTTGGGACCAACTGTTGCTGTATACGACTAAGTCGTCTAAGTAAGCTTCTACTCCATCCAATCCGCCCGTATGTTCATAATACGCTGGAATGTAGAGGCCGCATTACAGAAGCCGAAGGGCATAGCGCAATACTTGTATAAGCCACCAGGTATCGTAAAAGCCGATACCTCTTGAGCTCTTGGTGACAACGGGACTTGGTAATACCCTCTTATTAAGTCCAATTTACTGATATACTTAGCTCTGGAGACCTTGTCTATTAAGTCATCAATTCTGGGTATTGGAAACCCATCAGGTACTGTTACAGCATTGACTTTTCTAAAATCCGTGCACATACGGGAGGTCCCGTCTGGTTTGGGGACTAGAATGCACGGGGATGCCCAAGGACTGTTACTTGGTTTTATCAACCCATGTGAGAGCAAGAAGTTCACCTCTGCCTCTACCCTCACCTTGTTTCTTGGGACTCACTTGTAGGGAGATTGCTTGATTGGAGTAGGTTCTCTGAGAGTAACATCGTGCACCCCCAATGTACGGTTTTGGGACGTCGTTGAATAGGGGGAGATTTGCCTTAATCAGGGAAATTTATTTCGTGTCCTTTGTCCACTTCAGATTTATCGTAGAGAATTTAAATTCTTTAAGGCTGTCGAAGTGTTCAGAAGAACCGGTACTCCTATCATTTCATCCGAACTTGCTGGTACCCGTTCTTGGTTCAGAGGCGTTATAGTAGAAATTGGGGAGAAACGATTCCTGAATAGGGTTTTAAGTTGGTTAATGTGATACGTCCGTTGTGAGTTCCTCTTCTCGGCGTCCTTCCCAAGTAGTTCACGTCACTTAGGCGCTTCACGATTTCTAAAGGACCTTCAAATTTTGGGCTGTAAAGCTTTGTCCTGATGAAATCGTTGAACAAAACTTGATCTTTTGGTTCAAATGAACGAAGTTTAGTTGACGATCGTTATTCCTCCTTCATTTACTCTGTGTTGTCGTAAGTTTCGGCGGCCAATTCTCTAGCTAGGCTCAGGCGTTCTTTCATTAAGGTAGGAAAGGCTCCAAAAAGCCCGGGGGTTTTTTCCCCCGGTCCAAGCTTCTTTGAGAACCTGTACGGGTCCTCAAATTTTGATGCCCATATATTAACTCAATGGCGAAAACTTCAAGTTGTCTTGTTCACTTTCTCTTAGGACAAACAAGAGTAGTGGAATACCTTCATCCCAATCTTGGAATACTGCAAACAATAGGCCCTCATCATAATCTTCAAAAGTTTGATGGAACCTTTCCCCCACGCCTTGTGATTGGGGTCGATAGGCCGTCCCCATAAACCGTCTTGACCCCTAACTGAGCCAAGGCTTCACGGAAAAATTTTGAAGTAAAATTCGACCCTTGATCCGATTGAACTTCTCTTGGAAATCTGAAGTGAGAGAAGAACTTAATCAATGCTTTTCACTATTAGGCGAGCATTAAACCTCTGAGAGGAACTGCTTCCAGGTACCTGGTGACGGTGTCCATTATAGTGAGCAGGAACTGGTTGCCCTGCAGAGTCTTGGGTAGCGGGCCGACACAGTCGATCACCAGACGTGAAAAGGGTTCGCCTCTTACTTGTATAGGGTTCAACGGCGCAGGTGGTGGATTATGTGCAGGTTTGCCTACTAGTTGAACATGGAACAGCTTCTTACATACCGTTCCACTTTTCCTTCATTTTTGGCCATGTGAAGTGCTTTGCAATTTTTTCTAAAAGTCTTCTTTTGTCCAGATGTCACCTTGAGGACTGCATGAGCAAACTTACATGCTAAATTTCTAAACGGGGTAGGCAAAGGGCCAGTAGATGATCACTTTTAAGAGATCCTAGTTTTTTTTCAGTAAGGCCCTTTCCCAATAGTAAGAGCTGTCATTTTTAAGGGCTTCTTCTCCCGACACAGCAAGCTTCCTGATGTCACTTAAGGAGGGGTCTATTTGGAGTTCTCTTACTAGATCCTCCTTCGAGAATAAATCTATTTCGGAAACCACCCATTAGGAATGGTATCGGTTCCGGGTGGACTGTTGGCTCGAAACTCGAGCTTTCGTTGAATATGTCTCCTACTCCTACATCGACGTCGTCCATGACTTCCTCCAATACCAACAGAGAACGCGACTGTTTGGTCATTTGCCGGGTTTACTACGCTCAGAGGAAAGAGGGTAGGTTCCGTTCGTCGGGGTTCGATGACGTAATTTTCCTCGGTTGATTTTCCATAAATTTGGGCTCTTTCCATATTCCTTCTTCCACTAAGTCGTTCCCAATCAATAGGTCTACATCTTTTATGGGGAAATTAGTTGGAGACACTCCCATTGACGTCCAGCTGTAAAAAAAGGAGTTTTCGACATATAACTTGTACAGGGGGTACTCGCGTAGTGGAGCCACCATAAGCTTCCAACAGAGCGTCGAAACCCGTATATGAAACTGGTGGGAATGATAACAGTCCTTCTCTTAGTAATGTTAAGTAGGGCCCCGTATTCCTAAAGGAATTTACTTGCAACAACTGGCTATCGGGAAAATTTCCCACTTTGCTTTTGGAAAGTAAGGGCTCATAGCTCTTGACAAGTTTGACGATGATCCCCATATTTGCTTAGTCAAATAGGAGGATCTGTTCCTTTTCCTTGGGACAGAGCGTCTACTCTTGGCTCGGACTTCCTTGGATGAGTCGTAGAGGATATGATTTGTGTGGGCAATCTATAGGATGGACATAAAACTCATATGGTAAGGAGGCGACACAAGGGCTTTCGCCCTTTCCATATAGAGAATGTGCGCAATGTGGCCCATTTGTCTTTGGGCCATCCCTTGAACGCGCCTGATTCTCAAAAATTTCAAAGAATTCATTTAAGTCTGTTTCGTTAAACTTAGGTACCATAAGAGCTGCTTTAAAGTAAGTCAAACCCGATTACAGTGCTCTTCACGTCTCTTTCTTCCGGAACTCTCTTCTGCTTTGTTTTAAAACGAAACCTTTCACGCCTAAATTCTTCCTCGTTTAGATGTCTTCTACTTCGATTTGAGAGTTTTGCAATAGTAATATGCGTTTTAATTTTCTCTAGTTGTTCGGACGTGAAATTCCCAAGAGGTAATGACACCGAGGGGAATTCGAGCGTCTTCTCCGGAAGTATTTTGGGACGAGCACCCGTCCTAAAATTACCCCGTCATTTGACTGAGGGTTTGTTCTTAACCATCGATACATACTCCGGGGAAAATGAAGGGGGAGAGCTTTGAGATGGACTGAGTAGCAAGGCCTTGTAAACCCTGGCTCAACTTCATTATTTAAAGTAGTTCCCGTCCCTGGGATTTCTACTTCCTCGAACTGAGAAATTTAAAAAATATCTTCCGAATTAGTTCTGGCATTGCTTGGGGTTTCGGAAATAATCTATCCTTAATTAGGGACCTAAGAGTCTCTGCGCTATGGTATCTATTATAAGGTATATCTAACTGTCTAGCTATTTGCCAACACGTCTGTAATTTTAAAGTGTCAAGAGTAGCCTCTGTTAATTCATCTAATAATGACTTAATTTCTGGATCCATTTTCTTAATTCTCGCAAGGGAGCTTAAATGCAAAACAAATATGTACTTCAGGGTAAGTAGCTCCCGGACAGACAACCCATTTGTTACCGTAACAATAGGGGGACAAATAACTCCATTTTTTTTGTTAGTTTTATTTTATTACCAATCATTTAGCTTCATTGGTATTTGGTTAGTGAATTAAAATAACCACAAACAATTATAACTGAAATACTATACAGCAAGAAACCCAATCTTACGTTCAAATTCTCATTAACAGAGTATGATACAATAATTTCAATTAATAATCTACTAATCTCACCATTTAACTCTTTTAGAAAGGTCTAGGGTAACGAAATGGTTATCTTTCATAAGTGACATGAATTACCAGACTTCAGGAAACTAATGGCAAAGGCAAGACAGTAGACTTGGTTTAAAGTTTTAGTTTAAGCTAGGAGCTTTGGGTTGAAGTCCCGTACGGAGTCAGACCTAGGAGCTGACTGACTGACTCAACTACTCCATAGTATGACTTCAGCTCTGCCAGAAGGCGATGCGTGGCGTCAATTCTAGAACCACCAATTGGTCACTACAGTAGTGGTTACACATTCGTAATACCTAACCTAATAATAATATAATATAATATTATAATTATAATAATCATGGGGAAAGATATAATATAATACAATATAATACAATGAGAGTACTTTTGATGATTCTTTTTTTTTATATATATTTTATTTAAAACCATACACAAACATGAGGCACAAGAAAATTCAAACAAATAAATTGCACTGAATGAAAATCCCATTTGCTGCCTGACTGCGGTGGAGCACGGTTGTGCTCTGCACCCCTCTGCTGTTTTCAGGAGAGCTCTCATAGCAACAACATGGCGCTGAGTGTCTGGCGTAGAGTGAATACTGTCGGCGTTGAGCTGCTTCGCGAGGCGATTTCCCCCTCTACGGCGCATGTGTTGCTTCCGACGATCATAAGAGAGACGTACAGAACACAAGATGATGAGGTATATGGTGTGGCCCTGAATGGGGCCTATCGGATCTTTGTCAAGTTAAATTCGACGGCTGTGTATGAGTCGTTGGTGAAGAAATTCGAGCATGTGAGTATAGATGCAACCCCAGCTGTAAGAGTGCGTCTCATAGACGTCTCTCGCCACTATATGTGGGTGAAGTTGCGCAACGTCCCCTTCGAGGCTGACGAGGAGGACTTAAGGAACGTGTTTGAAGCATTTGGTACCGTGCATCTGGCAACCCAAGGCAAGTGGGCAGCAGGTGCATACATGGGACGTCTGGAGGGTACTTTCTCCCTCAAAATGAGTCTGAGGCATCCGATCCCATCCTACGTTGTGATGACAGAGTTCCGGACCCAAATTCTTGTGTCTTATGCTGGGCAGCGACGTACATGCAGGCTGTGTGGGGGAGTAGTCACATGGCGGCGACGTGTGTGCAACAGAGGAGGGTGATGACGCAGACTGGTGGAGCACCAGTTACAGGTGTGGATGCTGTAGTGGAGAGTCCCAAGGGCAACAGAGGAGGTGGCCGTCTGTGGAGTGAAATTGTTGAGGATTCCATTGTGGTGAATGATGGGCGAGCCATAAGTTGTGTTGAGCCAGAAATGGCCACTTTGCCGGTGACATGGGAGGAAGTGCTAGTCCAGCAGGAGGTGCTGGGGCTGGAGGAAGAGCTCGACGAGTTTTGAAAACTTTACCTCCATCTGGGGAGAATGATGCCCTTGTCCAGGAGACCGTTCCTGAGTTGCAAGGCGAGAGTGTCGGGACAGGCAAAGGAAGGAAGGAGGAAATCAGCAGGCACAGAGAGGAGTCACCGTGCTCTGTGCAACATGAAACAGTAGCGGTTGAATTTTCACTGTGAGGAATCTTTGGGAAAGGGACAGCATGGCGGTGGAGGGTGTCACGAGGAAGAGAGCGGCAGCGTCAGACTCAGATGATGTCCTGACGCCAGCGCAGAGGTCTGGGAGGAAGGATGAATATTCTCGAGGTAGCCAGGATAAGCGGCATCGAAAGAAGGAGGGTGGGGTGGATAGTGTGAAATCATGTGTTGACCCTGGGGCAGGAGGCCCGGGGAAAGGTTGAGAGGAGGCAGGGTTGGAAGCTTTAGAAGGCCTTAGGTGTATGACTGTGAATGTGAATGGACTGTGTAATGGAGAGAAGAGGGAATGTTTTCGTATGCTCTTACGTAAATATAGAGTGGACGTCGTATTTCTACAGGAGCATAATTTCAGGGAGGGTAGAGTGCTCGAGTGGCAGGTTTAAGGTTTGACTCTGCCATCTGCACGTTTGAAAGGTGGTGTGGGTTTATTGATAAAGGAGGCGAGCCCGTTTGTGTTGCAACGAAGTGAGGGGGGAGGGGGGAGGGGGCAGGAGGGTGTTGCGTGTGGATGGGTGGTGGATGGGGCAAGAGGTAACCTTTGTAAGTGTGTATGCACCAGCAGAAAACGATATGAAAGTAAAGAGGGATTTTGTGTGTGATGATCTATTTTTTGCCTTACGTGGTTTACCTGCATGGCCATCGTGGTGGGGACGGGAATTGTGTCATCAGGAGAGCGATGTGGAACCACGGGGCGAGGGCACTTTGTTGGCAGCCTTACGAAATCTCTTGGTGGATGCTCAGTTGAGGGATGTGGTAGGTGGGGGCACGTGGGAGGTAGAGCATACTTTCGTGAGGAGAGGTTATGCAGCTAGGTTAGATGGGTTGTACATATCTCACAAGTATTGTCAAAGTCTTTTCCTTTACAATTGAAGTAGCTTTTTCTGATCATCGGGCGGTAGTGGCAGAGGTCGAGTGGGGTTCATTTGCTAGTATGCTAGGGATCCCGGAAGTTAAATACGAGTGTGTTAGAAGATGAGGAGGGGTTGGAGGGTTTTACAGCACTGTGGGAGGGGTTAAATGAAGAGGTAAAAGGGGTAGAGGATGTGGTGACGTGGTGGGATGGTGTGGCTAAGGAACGGATTCGGCATTATTATGTGCAGGAAGGGAAAAGGATCAATTCTTTAAAATAGGACAGGTTATGGGGTTGTTATGTACGGGGAGCGGTGGAGGGTACCTATCCTATGGACGACATTATGGTACTTAAAGAGAGGCTGCGGGATATCCGGACGGAAAGGGTTTCCAAGCGGTGGGGAGTAATGGCGGGGGTTTGGGGGAGGTGTTATGGGGAGATAGGCCATCGTCGTGTGCGTTGCGTAGGCAAAAACAACGTCAGCAGGCAACAGCTATTCCATGGTTGGAGGTTCATGAGTCGGTGGGTGGGTATAGGGTGGGTCAGGTTATACAAACTACAGATGGGATGGGGTTGTTTGCTGATAAGTGGTATGAGAAGTATTGGCAAGAGGAAGGGGTAGGAGTTGGGGATTTAGAACAGGTGTGTGGAAGTGTGATATGTCGGTTGGGAAATAGTGATAGGGAAGCACTGGGTGGAAATAACTGAGGAGGAAATATGGAGAGCTTTAAGTAAAATGCGTAAGGGCAAAGTGCCGGGAATCGATGGACTACCGGCAGAGTTTTATCAAAAGCATTGGGAGCTAATAAAGGGGTTTTTTTGGGGAGGTTATTAAAAATTGATGAAGGAAGGGGCACGTTGGGAGAAAAGCAGGCAA
Organism: Cherax quadricarinatus; assembly: GCF_026875155.1. Classification (NCBI taxonomy): domain Eukaryota; kingdom Metazoa; phylum Arthropoda; class Malacostraca; order Decapoda; family Parastacidae; genus Cherax; species Cherax quadricarinatus. Next base: position 64,016,631 of record NC_069411.1, read on the forward strand.
CAGCTATAGTAGTCTTGGTTTCCGAAGGGTAAGGGACAGCATTCGCTTAGGGACTACCCGGGGAAAATCTTTGTTATGCATGATTATAAGTTGTTTTCTAAGATATTAGGAAATAGGATTTGTGTGTTGTAGGGCGGGTTGTATCGGAAACCCAGTTTGGGTTGCCAGGTAGGTCTATGGGGGAGGGGCAAAGGGTTACTACGGGATTTCGTGGAAGAAAAAGGAGGGAAAGGGGGGGGCTTGGTTGCTTTAGACTGGCAAGGAGCATATGATAGAGTGGAGCGAGAAGCATTGAGGGTATCCCTTTGGAGACAGGGTTTTTGGGGAAAAAATAGTGGGATGGGTAGATGCGTTATAAACATGGGGCAATGGGGGAGAGTACAGATTAATGGAAGATTAGGGGGGAGGATTGTAATGGGTAGGGGACTTAGACAGGGGTTCCTATGTCACAGCTTTATTTTGCGTGCATACAGGACCCCAATTTATAGAATGGTGGAGCAGCAAATGGGCATTGGAGGGGGAAGAGAGTGGAGTTGGGAGGGTTTGGCCAGTTCTAATAGGGTATGTAGATGATCCTACTGTTCTGGTTAGGGAGGGGATGCCAATGAACGCCTTAGATGGGGTAGTCGACATGTTCGCACGTGCTACTGGTATGAGAGTGAATTCAGAGAAGTCCATGGTCATGGGGTTAGGAGCTTGGGCGGGAGGGTTGAGTGGGGTAGTGCAGTTGTGACGAAGCGGGGACTTCTTTAAAAATTTGTGGCTTATTTATGCAATATCGGGAGTGCACGTGGGGAAAACCGGGTCAGGTGGTAAAACGGATTCTGGCCCTTTGGGGCATGCGGCCTTATCATTTGCCCCTTGTCAGCGTGCCATTTTTATAACGTCTAATTGTAAGTAAGGTTTGGCACGGGGCAGCCTGTTCCCTTAAACTGGACGCAATTGCAAATAACTTAAGGGTTTTTAAAAATTCTTGGGGGTTGGGGCGCGTTTTGGGTTTAAAAGGGGATGTGAAAGTTTCCTTGCTCAGGGGGTTTTTGGTTTAATAATTTTAAAACGGGGCAAATGTACTTTATTAAAGGGAGGGGATGAGGGAGGGGGTGGGTCGGGGGGGGGTTGGCCCAAAAACACATAATTGAAACAGTTTTCGGAGTAGATTGCGTGGTTGAAACTATTTTGAGGGGATGGGGTTTGGTTAGGGATCGGAAGGTAAAAATAAGTAGGGTGTAGGATTTTAGTGGAAGGGTTGTGGGCACCAGTGGAGGGATTTTCCCCCTTATGACGGTTTTAAATATATGGGGAAGGTTCAGTAGGTTTTGGTTACAACCCCGTGGGCGTGAGGGATGCATGTTTTTTTCAGGGGTTTTACCGGCGGTGGGGTTTTACGGGGTAGGGTGGGTTTAAGGGGGGGGTCTTGGGAAAATTTGGGGGAGGGTTTTGGGTTTCCACTAGTGTATTTTGTGAGGGGGTGGGACGTCAGGGGTTTGGTAGAAGGGGCTGCAAGGATAAGAGGTAAAACATTTCTGTTCTGCGGGGATTAAGTCTTACTGGGGGGTAGGATGAGATAAAAATTTTGGGGTGTGAGTACATTTTGGGAGATTATGGTCAAACGGGGAAGAGGGGGAAAAAGGGGGCATGGGGGAAGAGGCGGGATTGGCTTAAGAAAGATAAAAAGATTTTGTTCGGGTTTTAAAACCCGGGGGGTTAGCCCCCCCAGGATAACCCCCGAAGTCAGGGGTCATCGAGGGCTGTCTAACTTATTTCCATTGGGTCCTCAAACTTTTCCCCCCCGGATGTGACCCCACCATCCACTAACAAACCCCGGGACCCATTTGCGCTAGGAACAGGAAACAGGGGTAAGGAAACTGCGAAATTTTCCACCCGCCGGGGAATGAAACCCCGGGGCCCTTCCGTTGTGAAGCAGGAGCTTTAGCCACCGGGCCCCCGGGGGCCCCCGGGGGCCCCCCCACCCGGCCACCGGCCACCCCCCCGGGCCCCACAGTTACATTTTATAAAACGTTGTGCCGTAACAGAGAAATTTTTTGGAGAAGGGGAGCGGGGTTTCTCAGAGGGATATAGAAAACTAACATTTAAAGGGTTTTTTAAATTTTTTAAAATTTGGTGGGGGGCGGGGAGGGAGGTAAATGCAAGTAGTGGGGTGTCAGGGTGAAAAGGGGGCGTCTCCTTGCATAATTAAAAGGGGGAATGTGTATGAAACCCGTGCGTAGATTGTAATCACAGTCTGGGGAGTTAATACCACTGTAATGTGTTTGATTTGGGGCCATGTTTCCCTTATTTAATATTTTTATTCATTGTACTGTGTCTTTGGTGTTATTGTTTCACCAACACTTCTATAATTACCACTTAGTTTATTCATATATGTCAAGTTCGGATGTTAAAGTTACCATGTTGGTGAAGGGGGGGGGGTAATTAATGTGTAATGAGTTTAAGTCATTACCGGTAATACCAACTTTATTGGTAGTTGTATACATGTGTTTGGCATGTAATATTTCACATTATGTTAGTATTATTTCAGGTCTTGTGACTTTTTAGTATACTTATTCTTCGCTTGTATTTGTATCAATGTTTTATATTTTGTTGTGATGTTAGTTTCATTGGTAAATAAACATGTGCATAGGTAGCCTTTGAGCTCTGTTGAACTTCAGTGTTACATTGTTCTATGTAATATTAATCTTTTGCATATATTTAGACGACCTGGTTGAGGTGTCACTGTGTTGGATTCTTGTGTATTACTCTGTTCTGTGTTTTATATCAACTTGTATTTGCATTGCTTTAAATAAAATTATCCTTCATTTTTTTTTTTCAAATTCCTTCTGCTTTGAACACAAGAAAGGAATATAGAATAAGAATGGACCTACATAAATTTAGAAACCTCATATACAAACCACTACACTAATCAGCACAGGTCTATTGATACATCCCTCTCTTTATGAGAATACGTTCAATTTTTTTCCAATAAATTGCTTGCCATAAAAACATTGAACCACCTTGTTATAATAAATAGTCTTGTAATGTCAAGAAGCATTAACCATTATCATAAGTTTTACCATCTACTGAGCCTAGTATTCCTACTACATATGATTATCGTAACAAAACCAATAAAATTTACCCAAAAAACCCACTAATATTCTAAATCATTGATGTACATATTTACAAAGAATTAAAAAAACAATAAAAAGGAAATCCCACTCTTCTCATTCTAAATATTTCTGGAACGTCAGTTCTTCATACATGTGCTAGAAACAAAGGAATTTTAATGTAAACTACCAGCATATTTAACACATTCACATCACTTCAATTATATTAATACCTCATTCAAACAAGATAATGCATTCACCTGTATTAAACTCCAAGAGCCCCCCCCCCCCCCCCCCCCCCCCCCCCCCCCCCCCCTTACAGAATTTTTTCGTTTAACAAATCTTATGCAATATTCAACATTATTGCCTCCTTCGATAATACATTAAAAGGAAAATACTACCTCAAAAATATCAAAACAACCTATTTTAATTTACACCATTTAAGTTGTGCCTTTACATAAGAAAACTCTGTAATTAAACTGAAAGTATAGGATCTTTTTACATTTACAATTGAATCAAAATCATAAAGACACCTATAGCATATTGAATCTCATTGCAAAATTTCATTCATCTAAAGTCCTTGAAATAATTGTATACATGAAAAATAATAATATGCAATCGTAGTGCAAACAATACTTCCAAATGATAACTGTGTAGTTACTGAACCCTCGGGGCAATAACCCTATTGCCCTAGATATCAAAACTCAATTATACATCATAACAAACAACTCTCCACGCTCACTACCAATTCTAGAAAAAATAGCCCGTTGTATCCCTTACCCACTTTTGCAAATCCATAAATACCCTAATGTGAAATTTTATAACCCTCACTAAATCTCTCTCCCATTCCCTCCATACACCCCTTTACTCCTACACTATGTCCTAATAAAAAAGTTGCTGCCACGCATTAATTCTTGCACGGCACGTCCGCCTCCTCATAGCCCACATCATATATATATAATCCGTAAATCATAATCAATCGCATTCTCAACCCTTTTATTCATCCCAGTTATATATAACTTAAAACCTCAAGACCTGCAAACCCCCTCCCCCACTAAACCTTAAAACCTTACCATCTCAACCCTTATTAAGTTCAATCAATCGCCAAAAATACACCGTATGAAAACAGTCGCCAATCCTCCACAAACAAAATTCTTGCATTTCCATCCTATCGTATTCTCTTATAGAATAAAGTCATTCCGGACGGAAAGATTCCATGTAAAATCTATAATAATTCTCTGACTTAGGTTTTAACGCAATTTTGTTTAAGCCCCCAAAATATTACGCCAATCATACATCGGGTAATCCTTCTACAGCCGCTACCACAGCCTTACATCTACCCTATCAAGGCTTTTCTAATTTAATATGTGAAGGATCCCTCACGTTATGAAGACCCGTACACATTGCATCACCTATCCATGAACTCCCTAACCCCCACCACCGTCGCATTCCTGATGTATCCTATGAAAGACTTCTTCTTTCGCCCCCACCCTCGCTTAAAACTACGCTTTTAAATACATACATATTATCTCTTTTCGACATCTATAAGACCCAGCCCTCCACGGCCAACCAGGAGTGTGACAACCCGCTCTACTTGACCATTCGCTCCCTGTTCCCAAAATGAATTTTAAAAACACTCATTTTTGTAACCTTTTTACTCACACGAAGTATCGGAAATATTACTGCTAACATGCCATAGTTTACTATTTGATAGCACATTCCGTTGTAATCAACCCTTTGTTTGCAAACTTAAATTAGCAGCTCTTAAACACTGCGGCGCTTCACAACACTATCAACGATACGCCACGGAATTTATTTGTTGTGCGAACTTTGATATCAATTACATAAAACGATCCCACATATCTTTATTTGGTCACCCTTTCCCACTTCAGCTACCATTCCTTCCTCACGTTGACCCTTTCCAAGATTCATATACTTTGTTTTCCAGTTATTAATCGTCATGCCAGTAAGCCTTTCAAAAACTTTCACTAACTTTTCTACCCGAAGCAAATCCATGTTTTCTCTCACCAAAATCGTCGTATCGTCGACATATCCAACAATGCCCGCTCCCCCCCCTTACATTACCCATTCATTTGCTTCCAATAAAACCCTTATCCCTCTATAAACGGGATCTTGAAACAAGCAAAAAAATTTTGAAAAGGGGGCAACCTTGGGCGCAAACCCCTTTCCCATCTGAATTCGATTCCCAACCCCCCATTCACCTGCCCCACGCAAGGTTGCCTCTGATACTTAATTTGCCCTGATATAATTTCTGCCCCCAACACCCTGCCATTCATGATCTTCCATAACGTCTCCCGTTCCACACTATCATATGCCGCCTCCAATTATAGCCAATACCCCCCTCCAATCTTACTCTTTCTTCAATAAAAATTCTAATCTAACGTGACCTTCATACAATAGACCTGCCCGGCACCCCCTATTGTCCCTTTTCAATCACTTTGCCAGGACTTTTTTTATTCTGTTAGCCAAGAGCCTTCCAAAATTTTATAGTCCCCACATAATAACAAGATTGCACGATAATCTTTAAACGTTAATGGCTCACCTTTAGGGGAACTAGGACGACCACAGCCAACCTTTGTTGTTCCCCTAAAACCCCATCCCGCTTCATTATATTGAATAAACGTACCAAAAACCCCTTTAAAACGTTCCAATTTTTGAAGATAAAAGTCGCTGGGCAACCCATTCAATTCCCGGCGCCCTTTCCCAAAATTTCACCAGATAAAGCCTCCCAAGCTCACACTCCGTTGTCGGCCCTCCCAACATCAAACGATCATGCTCCATCAGCTACACTGCACAAA
>NC_069411.1:64023047-64045394 GCF_026875155.1 Cherax quadricarinatus
TTGGGGTTTAGGGGTTAAAGTTGATGGGGTTTCCCCCCGGGTTTAGAAATAGCACCGACCCACTGGTCAGGTGACAACTCATCCTCTACCTGAACAGGGTAAGGATAGTGAACAAGGTCAATAAGATTGGTATTTGCTCTGAGACGAACACTGTGACCAGAAGTGTTAGCTAGGAAGAAATGGATCTTACTATCTCTTACAACATGTAAGGATGGTTCAACAAATAAACCTTTTACTTTGCAGGAATCACTGTCAACTAGGACGTTATCACCATCTGGAACACTAGGAACAACAACAGACCGAAACGTCTTTCTGCAGACGGCATGTGACATCAACAAGAGATGGCACTACTAGTTGCAAGTAATTGTTTTCCAACAAGGTGTCCCCTGTGGAGAAACTACTACTTGAACTAGCAGACATTGCAGGGATAGGCTCAGCACTCAAGGTAGTCAGAGCGTCCTCGGACACTTGAGGTAACTGGACACTATCTTGCAAGTCTGAAGTTGCAGGAACACAGACAGGAGTGACAGGATCATCAGTGCCTGACCGCTTGGGTACGCTACTGGAAAATGCACTGGCCTGTAAGGACTTAATTCGAATGTCGTACTCTGCGGCAGTATGGCAGATCTCGGATCCAAGCTGGTAACCCCAAAATGGTACGATCAAGTCATCAATTTGGGCATGCCATCGATAAGGGTCGAGCACAATGCGTAAGTCTTGCATGGAAGCAAATCCTAGTAGGTCACCAGGGAAAGTAATCTGGTCCTCAGTAGTAGTACCAGTTCCTAGTAACCAGTTACCAGTAACTGGTACTACTACTGAGAAGAAGACCGCAGACAGAGTATAGGCTAGGTGGACAAAGACTACAGACCTCATTCAGGGAGAAAGACCTTGGGGTGACCATAACACCGAGCACATCACCGGAGGCACACATCAACCAAATAACTGCTGCAGCGTACGGGCGCCTGGCAAACCTGAGAATAGCGTTCCGATACCTTAATAAGGAATCGTTCAAGACACTGTACACTGTGTATGTTAGGCCCATACTGGAGTATGCAGCACCAGTCTGGAACCCACACCTGGTCAAGCACGTCAAGAAGCTAGAGAAAGTACAAAGGTTTGCAACAAGGCTAGTCCCAGAGCTCAGGGAATGTCGTACGAGGAAAGGTTAAGGGAAATCGGACTGACGACACTGGAGGACAGAAGGGTCAGGGGAGACATGATAACGACATACAAGATACTGCGGGGAATAGACAGGTGGACAAAGATAGGATGTTCCAGAGAGGGGACACAGGGACAAGGGGGTCACAACTGGAAGCTGAAACTCAGAGGGAGTCACAGGGACGTTAGGAAGTATTTCTTCAGTCATAGAGTTGTCAGCAAGTGGAATGCCTGAAAGGTGAAGTAGTGGAGGCAGGAACCATACATAGTTTTAAGAAGGGTATGACAAAGCTCGGGAAGCAGAGAGAAAAGAAGAGAGAGGGACCCAGAAGTAGCGATCAGTGAAGAGGCGGGGCCGGGAGTGAGTATCAAACCCTGCAACCACAATTTGGTGAGTATGCACACGCACACGCACACGCATACCCCACACAACACACACACACACCCCCACACACACACCAACACACACACACACCACACACACACACACACACACACACACACACACACACCACACACACACCCCACCCAGAGCTAAGGGGATTGCCCTATGAAGAAAGATTAAGGGAAATCGGCCTGACGAAAATGGAGGACAGGAGGGTCAGGGGGGGACATGATAACGACACAAAAAATACTGCGTGGAATAGACAAGGTGGACAAAGACAGGATGTTCCAGGGAGGGGACACAGAAACAAGAGGCCACAATTGTAAGTTGAAGACACAAATGAGTCAGAGAGACAGTAGGAAGTATTTCTTCAGTCATAGAGTTGTAAGGCAGTGGAATAGCCTAGAAAATGACGTAGTGGAGGCAGGAAACCATACACAGTTTTAAGACGAGGTTTGATAAAGCTCATGGAGCGGGGAGGAGAGGGCCCAGTAGAAACCCGGTGAAGGGGCGGGGCCAGGAGCTAAGACTCGACCCCTGCAACCACAAATAGGTGAGTACAAATAGGTGAGTACACACACACACAGCATATGGGCGCCTGGCAAACCTCAGAACAGCATTCCGACGTCTTAATAAGGAATCGTTCAGGACCCTGTACACCGTGTACGTTAGGCCCATATTAGGGGTATGCGGCACCATTTTGGGAAAACCCCACCTAGCCAGCATGTAAAGAAACTAGAGAAAGTGCAAAGGTTTACAACAAGACTAGTCCCAGAGTTAAGAGGTATGTCCTATGAGGAGAGGTTAAGGGAAATCAACCTGACGACACTGGAGGACAGGAGAGATAGGGGGGACATGATAACGACTTACAAAATACTGAGAGGAATTGACAAGGTGGACAAAGAAAAGGATGTTCCAGAGACTGGACACACCAACACGGGGACACAGTTGGAAACTGAAGACACAGATGAATCAAAGGGGTGTTAGGAAGTATTTCTTCAGCCACAGAGTAGTCAGGAAGTGGAATAGTTTGGGAAGCGATGTAGTGGAGGCAGGAAACCATACATAGCTTTAAGCAGAGGTACGATAAAGCTCATGGTTCAGGGAGAGTGACCTAGTAGCGACCAGTGAAGAGGCGGGGCCAGGAGCTTGGACTCGACTCCTGCAACCTCAACTAGGTGAGTACACACACACACACATGGTAATGCATTATTTACAGCTAGCAAAGTCAGGGTATTTCTCCAGAATGGTCTGTAATATACCACTGTGGATAAAATACTTTGCCATTTCTTGAACATTTGTGAGTGAGTTGTTTCTAAATTCATTAATTTGATCACACTCCAGTACTAATGACGCAAGGTGTGACAAAGTCCATCTGGCAAAGTTTACATTTCGTTTGTCTACATCTGGTGGTGGTGATTTAACCTGCCAAAGATACTTGTAACCCAGCCGGAGCCGGGCGGTAGTGACATCCAAGAGTCTGCTTAATTTGTTGGATGCACCATAGACATGTGGCTCCTCCTGCATGATGGAATGATGATAGATGGACTGACTTGTGTCAATCTCCCAGAGTCTTAAGTCAATAAAGTTCATTTGAAGTTCTTTTCGCATTATTGTTCTCAAACTGCTAACTGACAAGCCAAGATTGTAATCTACCCCCTCTTTGAAAGCATACAGCTTAGCCAATTTATCAGTTCTATCATGCATCTGAAGACCAATGTGAGATGAAATCCACAGAATGTGCACTCTGGCTCCACTGTCCACAATCTTACCATACCTATGTCTGGCTTCTGACACAAGCATGCCACAAATTATACTTAATGAGTTGAGAGCATTTATGGATGACAGAGAATCAGTTACAATTAAAGTGTCAACCTTAGATACATGGATGCATTTGAGTGCAAGGAGGACGGCAAACAGTTCTGTTTGAAGGGTAGAGGCCCAGTTATTGATGTGTGCTCCAATTTCTTAATGAGAGCCATCACTCTGTATGACAACAGCAGCACTACCAGCTGCACCAGTGGACTGGTGAACAGAACCATCAACGTAAATAATTTGTGAAAGAGTGTTCTGTGTGACTAAGTTATCAATACAGCTTAAGGCATCATGTTTGGCTTCAAGACGAAGCTTTGGTTGTGATTTAAGAAGAGTTTTGGGGGAAATGGAGGAATGGTAGTTTGGAATGGGGTAATATCCCATGGAGCAGGGAAATGTCTCTGTTGTCTAACTTGACATAGATCATGTAGCTGGTTCATGCGGAGGTCGGTTCCAGTTTTTTCGATCCATCTGGTAGGATGTTCACCAGTGCTGAGGAAAGTTTGGAGGGCTTCTGTGCAGGGGTTTGAATGAGCTAACCTAAGCATATTGACCCCAATAAGGATATTTCTTTCAGTAACACGATCTCTAATGCTTGGAATATTAAGTTCTTTCCGCATATTTAAAATTTTGGCAGTACGAGGGCATCCTAGGATGATCCTCATTGCTTCGTTTTGCAGTTTTCCAGCCCTCCATCAAGCTTCCAGTCAGGCACGAGTGCAAGTAGTGGCGCCGCATAATCAACCAATGATCTAATATAACAATTTTAACATTAGCTCCATACCTAGGATGAAAAACCTGCCACAATTCTAAGTGCTCTCAACCTTTCTTTGTATTGGCGACAAAGTCTCGTTACAACAGGTCCAAGTTCACGTTCATCCCGTATAAAGAAATTAGATCAAATAGAAATGACCCAAAATGGATGAATAATAGGCTGAAATATCTACTAGGGCATAAGAAAGGAATTTATAGGCGTATCAAAAGAGGTGAGGGTCATCTGATGAATCAGTATATTGACATTAAGAGGGACATTAAAAAGGGGATAAGAAAAGCTAAAAGGGACTATGAAATTAAAGTTGCTAGGGATTCTAAAACTAACCCAAAAAGTTTTTTCCAGGTATATAGAACAAAAGTCAGAGATAAGATAGGTCCCCTTAAAAATAACTATGGGCATCTTACTGACAAAGAGAATGAAATGTGCTCGATTTTAAATAATTATTTTCTCTCGGTTTTTACACAGGAAGACACTAACAATATTCCAGTAATTAATTTTTATAGTGGGCTAGAAGAAGATAAATTATGTAACATCACAGTCACTAGTGAAATGTTGTTAAATTAGACACATGTGCAACTCTTGGGTATCTTTATTGAGGAAACGTTTCGCCACACAGTGGCTTCATCAGTCCATACATAGGAGAAACTTGAAGAACAGGAGGAGAATGAGGTATAATCAGTCCCTCAACCTTGGGCATTCGTGCCTGACTGCGGTTGGAGCACGGTGTGCTCTGCACCCCTCTGCTGTTTTCAGGAGAAGCTCTCATAGCAAACAAAACATGCGCTGAGTTGAGTGTCCTGCGTTTTATAGTGAAAATACTGTCGGCGTTGAGCTGCTGTGGGGCGATTCCCCTCTACGGTGCAGGTGTTGCTTTCGACGATCTCAGAGAGACGTACGGAATTACAGTATGATGAGGTATATGGTTGTTGGCCCTGAATGGGGCCTATCGGATCTTTGTCAAGTTAAATTTGGATGGATGTGTATGAAGTCGTTGGTTGAAAGAATTCGAGCATGTGAGTATATTGATGAAACCCCAGCTGTCAGAGTGCGTCTCATAGACCGTCTCTCGCCATATACGTGGGTGAATTTGCGCAACGTCCCCTTCGAGGCTGACGAGGAGGGACTTAGGAACGTGTTTGAGCATTTGGTACTGTGAATCTGGCAGCCCAAGGCATGTGGGCAGCAGGTGCATATATGGGACGTCCGGAGGGTACTTTCTCCCTCAAATGGACTCTGAGGCATCCGATCCCGTCCTACCGTTGTGATGACGGAGTTCCTGACCCCAAAATTCTTGTGTCTTATGCTGGGCAGCGACGTACATGCAGGTCTGTGGTGGGGAGTGCGATCACTTGGCGGCGAGTTGTCGCGGCAACAGAAGAATGGGGGATGGTTTTGCAGTCTGGTGGACACCAGTTACAGGTGTGGATTGCCGGTAGTGGAGAGTTCCAAGGGCAACTGAGGGAGGTGGCCGTCTGTGGAGTGAAATTGGTGAGGATTCCATTGTGGTGAATGATGGGGCGAGCCATAAGTTGTGTTGAGCCAGAAATGGCCACTTTGCTGGTTGAAAAGTGAGGAAGTTCTAGTCCAGCAGGAGAGTGCTGGCGCTGGAGGAGGAGCCTCGACGAGGTTTTGAAAACCTTTTACCTCCATCTGGGGAGGATGATGCCCTTGTCCGGGAGAGACCTTTTGAGTTGCCAAAGGAGGAGAGTGTGGGACAGGCAAGAAGGCAGGATGGAAATAAGCAGGCACAGAGAGGAGGTCACCGTGCTCTGTGCAACATGAAACAGTAACGGTGACGTTCACTGTGAGGAATTCATTGGGGAAGACATGCATGGGCCGGTGGAGGGCGTTTTTCACGAGGAAGAGAGCGGCAGCATCAGACTCAGATGACGTCATGAACCATTGCAGAGGTCTGGGAGGAACAGGATGAATATTTCTCGAGGTAGCCAGCGAATTAAGTGGCATCGAAAGAAGGGGGGTGGAGTGGATGGTGCGAATCATGGTGTTGACCCTGGGCAGGAGGCCCTGGGAAGGTTGAAGGAAGGGAAGGGTTTAGAAGCTTTAGAAGGCCTTAGGTGTATGACTGTGAATGTGAATGGACTGTTTTGTAAGGAGTGTAGAGGGGATTGTTTCGTATGCTCTTACGTAAATATAGACGTTGGTCGTCGTTTTTCTACAGGAGCAATATATTTCAGGGAGGGTAGAGTGCTCGAGGTGGCAGGGTTTAAGGTTTTGATCTGCCAGCTGCACGTTTTGAAAGGTGGTGTGGGTTTATTGTGATAAAGGAGGCGGCCGTTAGTGTTTGCAACGCGTGAGGGGGGAGGGGGGCGGGGGGGCGAGGCGTGTTGCGTGTGGAGGGTGGTGGATGGGGCAGAGGGTAAACCTTGTAGTGTGTATGCGCCAGCAGAAAAGATTGAAAGTAAAGGGGATTGTGTAGTGGGATGAATCTAGTTTTCGCTTATGTGGTGGATTTACCTGCAGTGTCCATCGTTGGTGGGGACTGGAATTGAGTCCTCAGGTGAGCTGATGTGGAACCACGAGGAGGGGGGCACATGTTGGCAGGCTTACCAAAATCTCTTGGTGGATGGTCAGTTGGAGGGGATTGGTAGGTGGGGGCACGTGGGAGGACTAGAGCACACTTTCGTGGGAGGGTTATGCAGCAGGTTAGATAGGTTTATACATATCTCACAAGGGGTAATTTTTTTGTCAAAGTCTGTCCGTACAATTGAAGTAGCTTATTCGATCATCAGGCGGTAGTGGCGAGGTCGAGTGGGATTCATTAGCTGGTATCTCTAGTGTGATACTGAAGTTAAATTACGAGTGTGTTAGAAGATGATGAGGGGTTGGGGGATTTCAGCACTGTGGGAGGGGTTAAAAATGAGGAGGTCAAAGGGGTTAGAGGATGTGTTGACGTGGTGGGATGGTGTGGCTAAGGACCAGATTCGCATTATTATGTGCGGGAGGGAAAAGAATCAATTCTTTAAAATATGGCTACTTATTAATTATTTGGAGGAGGTTTAAGGGGTTGTTATGATACGGGGGGACGCGTGGAGGGTACCTATCCTTGAACAACATTATGGTACTTAAGAGAGAGCTTGCGGGTAATCCAGGACGAGAGGTTCCAAGCGGTGAGAAGTAAAAAAAAAATGGCGGGGGTGGAGGAGGGTGTTTGTTATGGGGAGATAGGCCGTCGTGTGTGTGTTTGCGCAGGCAAAAAACATGTCAGCAGGCAACAGCTATTCCATGGGTTGGAGGTTCGTGAGTCGGTGGGTGGGTATAGGGTGGGTCAGGTTATGCAAACTACAGGATGGGAGGGTGTTGTTTGCGGATAAGTGGTATGAGAATTATTGGCAAGAGGAAAGGGTAGGAGTTGGGGGTTTAGAACAGTTGTGGAAGTGTGATATGTCGGTTGGGAAATAGTGATAGGGAAGCACTGGGTGGGGAAATAACTGAGGAGGAAATTATGGGAAGAGCTTTAAAGTAAAATGCGTAAGGGCAAAGTGCCGAATCGATGGACTACCGCAGAGTTTTATCAACAGCAATGGGAGCTAATAAAAGGATTTTAGGGTGAGGTTTTATTAACTTGATGAAGGAGAAGGGCAACGTTGGGAGAAAAGCAGGCAACAGCTATAGTAGTCTTGTAACCGTAAGGGTAAGGGACATGCAATTCGCTTAGGGACTACCTGGGCAATTACTTTGTTAAGCACTGTCTTAATCAGTTGTTTGCTAAGATATAGTAATAATAGGAATAAGTGTGTTGTAGGGCGGGTGTATCGGAAACCCAGTTTGGGTTTTGCCAGGTAGGTCTCTATGGGGAGGGGCATGGTTAACTACGGATTTCGTGGAAGAAACAGGAGGGAAAGGTGTGGGCGTGATGCTTTAGACTGGCAGGAGCATATGATAGAGTGGAGGCGAGAAAGCATTGAGAGCTATCCTATGAGGAGAAACAGGGTTTTATGGAAGAAATAGTGGGATGGGTAATGGCGTTAAATCATGGGGCAATGGCCGAGAGTACAGATTAATGGAAGCTTAGGGGAGGAATGTAATGGGTAGGGTACTTAGAACAGGGTGTCCTATGTCAAACACATCTTTTATTTGCGTGCATACAGGACCCCATTTATAGAATGGTGGTGCAGCAAATGGGTCATTAGTGAGGGGTAAGGAGTGAGTTGGGAGGTTTGCCAGTTCTAATAGGGGTATGTAGATGATTCCATCCGTTTCGTTAGGAGGGGTATCCAATGAACCGCCTTAGATGGGGTAGTCGACATGTTCGCACGTGCTACAGGTAAGAGAGTGAATTCAGAGAAGTTCCATGGTCATGGGGTTAGGATCATGGGGCGGGATGGTTTGAGTGGGGTAGTGCAGTTGTAGACGAAGCGGGTGACTTCGTTAAAAATTTGTGGTCTTATTTATGCAAGATGATCTGGAAAGTTTTGCACGTGCGGAAAACTCAGAACTCGGTCAGGATGTTGGTAGACAGATTCTGGGTCGCTTAGGGGAGCCATTGCTGCCTTATCATTTGACCCTTGTGCAGCGTGCCATTGTTATAAACGTCTAATTGTATAGTAAGGATTGGCACGTGGCAGCCGTGTCCCTTTAACTGGGACGGCAATTGCAATATACTTTAGACGGTTTTTAATTCTGTGGTGTTCGTGCTGCGATTGCTTAAAAGGGATGTGGTAAATGTTCCTGTGCGTCAGTGGGGTTTCGTTTTAAAGAATTAAAGCGGAGGGTCAAAATTGTTCCTTCATTAAGAGAGAGGTGAATGAGGAGGGTGAGGGTCGGGTGTGGGGTTGGCCAAGATACACAGTAGATTGAAACATGTATTCTGGAAGTAGAGTTGCGTGAGTGTGAAACAAATTTTTGAGAGGCAGTGTGTTGGTTAGGGATCTGGGTAAGGTAAAAATAAGTAGCTGTGTAGGATTTAGTGGAGAGGGTTGGTGGCACCAGTGGAGGGGATTTCCCCATGTAATGACTGGTTAAGTATATGGAGAAGGTACAGTAGGTAGGTTAACAAACCCCCGTGGCGTGAGAGATTGCATCGAATTTTGCATGGGATAATAACCCGGCTGGTGTGGTTTTACGGGCAGACGGTGGTGAAGGGGGTGGGTGCTGTGGAATAGGTGGAGGGGAGGATTCTGGTTCCACTAGTGTATTTTTGTGAGGGGAGGGGAGCGTCAGGGGTTGTTTGAGAAGGTTCTGCATAGGATAAGAGGTAAAAGCATTTCTGTTCTGCGGGCATTAAGTCTTGACGTGGGGGGTATGGATGATAGTATGCAATAGGGCTGTGGAGTAACATTATGGTAGATATGTGTCATAACGAGGGGAATGAGGGGGAAAGGGGTCATGAGGTGAAGAGCGGGTAATTGGCAGTTAAGATAAGAATAAGATAAGATTTCGTTTCTATTTTTAAACCCCTGAGGGTTAGCCACCCGGATAACCCAAGAAAGTCCAGTGCGCCATCGAGGACTGTCTAACTTATTTCCATTGGGGTCCTCAATCTATGTCCCCCAGGATGTGACCCACACCAGTCCACTAACACCCAGGTACCTATTTGCTGCACAGGTGAACAGACAACAGGTGTAAGACCGTGTCGAAATGTTTCCACCCGCCGGGAATTCGATCCCGGGCCGTGCCTTCCCGTTTTGAAAGCAGGAGCTATTAGAGCCACCAGCCACCGGCCACCGGGCCACCCACCGGGCCACCGGTCCGACCCACCGGGCCACACAGTAACATTTTAAAAACGTTGTGCCGTAACAGAGAAATTTATGGGAGAAGGTGGGAGCGGGCTTTCTCAGAGGGATATAGAAAACTAACATTAGAGGTTTTATTAAATTTGA
Source organism: Cherax quadricarinatus (assembly GCF_026875155.1). Lineage (NCBI taxonomy): Eukaryota > Metazoa > Arthropoda > Malacostraca > Decapoda > Parastacidae > Cherax > Cherax quadricarinatus. Next base: position 64,033,024 of record NC_069411.1, read on the forward strand.
AAAATTAGTTGGGAGGGCAGGGTAGGGATGGTAAATGCTAAGTAGTATGGGCTGTCTAGGGGTAGAAAAAAAACAAAAACGGGTCGTCCTCCTTTGCATAATGTAATGGGCGAATGTGTTGAATCCTGTGCGTATGATGTGTAATCACAGATCTGATAGTGTAAATACCACTTAGTGTGTATTTGACTTGGCCATGTTTCCCTTATGTTATATTTTATCATTGTACTGTGTCTTTGGTGATATGTTTCACCAACCGACACATCAATAATTACGCACTTAGTATTATTCATATATGACAGTTCGGATGTTAAAGTTACCATGATGGTGAATGGGGGGGGGGTAATTAAGTGTAATGAGTTTAAGCTTACCGGTAATACAACTTTTTTGGGTAGTTGTATAATGTGTTTGCGTAATATTTCCATTATTTAGTATTATTTCAGGTCTTTGTGACTTTTAGTATACTTATTCCCTTGTTTTTGTTCAATGTTTTATATTTTGTTGTGATTTAGTTTTTTGGTAAAAAACATGGGATGGGTACCCTTTTGAGCTCGTTGAACTCGTGTTACTTTGTTCTTTTAATATTAATCTTTTGCATATATTTAGAGGGACCTGGTTAGTTCCCACTGTTTTTGGATTCTTGTTATTCTCTTTTTTCTGTGTTTTATATCAATTTGTATTTGCATTGCTTTAAAAAAAAATAAAAAAAAAAAAGAATAAAATCCTACATCGGATATTGAAACAATCCCTTTTGTTAACTTTATAAAAACTAAACCCAATACTTTATCTTCCCGAACTTAAACTGTCCTAAACAAATACGGGTTATAATTAACAATATAAAAATGAAACCCAAATTCTTCATCAAACTAAGCATTCACTTTTTAATTAGCTCGGATTGATAATGTACAGTACAATCCTTTCATTATTTTTTTTTTTCAAATTCCCTTCTGCTCTGAACACAAGAAAGGAATATAGAATAAGAAGGACCTACATAAATTTTTAAAACCTCTATGAAAACCCACTACACTTCAAAAGGGTCTATTGAAAAATCCCTCTCTTTATGAGAAAACTTTTCAATTTTTTCCAAAAATTGCTTGCCATAAAAACAGAACCCCTTGTTATAATAAATATCTTGTAAGTCAAAAAGCTTACACCATTACAAAATTATCCCATCTACCGAGCCTAGTATTCCCTACAAAAATGATTATCGAACAAACCAAAAATTTTTAAAACCCAAAAAACCCACTAACTATTCTAAACGTGATGTACATATTTACAAAAAATAAAAACAAAAAAAGGGAAACCCCACTCTTTTTCATCAAAATTTTTGATGTCGTTCCCCCTACATGTGCTAAAAAAAGGTTTTTTTAATAAAAAAACATACTGAATATTTAACACTTTCACATCCCCCTTCAATTATAATGATATCTCCATTCAACCAAGAATAATGCATTCACCTTATTAAAACTCCAAGAGTACAGAAAATTTTCCGTTAAAAAATCTTAGCAATTTCAACATATTGCCTCCATCGAAAAAACATTAAAAGGAAAAAAAAAAACCCTTAAAATACCCAAAATTTCCTATTTTCTAATTTACCCATTTAATTTGTGCTTTACTAAGAAAAAACTCGAAATTAAACTGAAAATAAAGATCTTTTTACCTTTACAATTAACAAAATCTTTAAAAGACACTATAACATATTTGAATCTCTTTAAAAAATTTTCATCATAAAGTCCTTAAAATATTTTATACATAAAAAAATAATATGCAATCGTAGTGAAAACCACTTCCAAATGATAACGTGTAGTCCTAAAACCCTGGGGGCAAAAACCCTTTGCCACAGATATCAAAACTAAATTTATACTCCATAAAAACAACTCTCCATGCTCACTCCCCATTTGGGAAATACCCCGTTGAATCCCCTTACCCACTTTGCAAACCATAAATCCCTTTAAGGAAAATTTTGATAACCCTCACTAAAAATCTCCCCTTTCCCCATCTCCCTCCTACCCCCTTTATTCCTACCTGTGCCTAAAAAAATTTGCGCCAACGCTTAATTCTTGCACGCAGTCCCCTCCCCTACCCCCACATATATATATAATCCGTAATCTATCCCCAAATCGCTTCTCAACCCTTTTTATTCCCCCCCATTATATCAAAACTTAAACCCTCAAGCCCGCAAACCCCCCCCCCACTAACCTTAAAGCCTTACCCATCCAAACCCTTATAAGTTCAATACAACGAAAAAAATCACCGTATGAAAAACATCGCCAATCCTCCAAAAAGTCCTTGCATTCCCCATCCGCTCGTTTTTCCCCACTTAAGAAAAAAAACCACCCTGACGGCAAGTTTCCATGTAAAAATCATCATAACTTCTCTGATTTTTAGTTTTAAATGCAATTTGTTAAACGCCCCAAATTTTACCCCAATCATACATGGGAAAAACCCTTCTCCCGCCGAACCACACCCTTTACCATCTACCCAAAAATTTTCTCAATTTAATATGGAAAGGACCCCTCACGTTTATGAAAAACCTAACATTGCCTCACCTATCATAAACCCCTACCCCCCCACCACCGTCGATATCCTGTGATCCTTGAAATCATTCTTTCGTTTAAAACAATCTTTTTAAAAATACATACTTATTTCCCTTTTCGCTTCTATAAGACCCAGCCCTCCAGGGCCCAAACCGGATGTGACAACCGCCTACTTAACCATTCGCTCCCTTTTTCCCCAAATGAACAAAAAACATTTTTTTGAAACCTTTTTAACTCACAACGAAGTATCGGAAATATTACTGTAACATGAAAATTTTTACTATATAATAGCACATTCTTTGTAATCACCCTTTGTTGCAAACAAAATTAGCACTCTTAAAACTGAGGCACTTCAAACACAAAAGGGAACGATACCACGGAAATATTTGTTGTGCAACTTGATATCACTTACATAAACACCCCACATATCTTATTTGGTCCACCCTTTCCCCCCTTCAGCAACCTTTTCCTTCCTCACGTGACCCTTTTCAAGATTCATATATTTTGGGTTTTCCCCCGGTTTTAAATCATCAGCCAGAATTTTTTAAAAAAATTTTTACAAATTTTTTCTCCCCGAACAAATCCAGTTTTCTCTCCCCAAAAAATCGTCGTATCGTCACATACCAACATCCCCGTCCCCCACCCCTTACTTTTACCCATCCCATTTGCTTCCATAAAACCCTTACCCCCTTTAAAAAAAGGGGATCTTGAAAAAAAGCAAAAAAATTTGTGAAAGGGAAAACCCGACGCAAACCCCCCCATCGAATTCGTTCTCCCAACCTCCCATTCACCTGCACACGCAAGGTTGCCCCCTGATAATTAATTTGGGCCCTATATAATTTCCGCCCAAAACCCCCGCCACTCATTCTTTCCAAAAAGTCTCCTTTCCACCTAAATTTGCCGCCCCCCCAATCTATACCTACCCCCCCCTCCAAATTTTCCTTTCTTCAAAAAAAACTTTTAATCATACCGTACCCTTCATACATAACTGCCCGGCACCCCATTTGTCCTTGTCAACCTTTTTTCCCAGGATTTTTATTCGTTAGCCAAGATCTTCCAAAAAAATTTTTAGTCCCCACATAATAACGGATTTTCACGATAATCTTTAACCGTTAATGGCTCACCTTAGGGAAATAGGGAAAACCACAGCCAACCTTGTTGTTCCCCTAAAACCCCTTATATTGAAAAAACTACCAAAAACCCCTTTAAAAACGTTCCAATTTTGAAGATAAAAGTCGCTGGGCAAACCCTCATTCCCGGGGCCTTACCCAATTTCGCCCCGATAAAGCCTCCCAAGTCTCCCCCCGTTATCGGGCCCCCCCCAAAATCAAACATCATGCTCCCCCACTCACAACGCACAAAACCACCGATTACTGCAATGCAATTTCACTTATTCCAACACTTTGCGTTTTCAAAATTTAACCCAAAATCAAAATACCCACTCATACCCCCCGTCGTCGTCAACACCGATTCACTCTATTCCCCCGCAACCTACCTGAAATTCAACCCCCTTAATCCCCTTTCCTTGCGACGTCTGTGTTGATTCCCCAAAACACACGCCATGGCCCCACTCCCCCCAAAACCCCTCGATTCCCCCTTAAGCCTTTCCCCCTCAAAAACCCTTTTGTTTTTGGGAAATTTTTTAGTTTTCTCCCTTTAATTTTTTCAATTTTTTATAAAAGATAATTAGCTTCCTTGTACATAGAGTCACGCAACTGCCCCCCTAAATATCGTCGGGGAAAACCCTACTGTAACTGATTATATCTACCCCTTGATAAAATTTAAAATTTCCCTTTAAATTTGCTTTTTGGGTATCGTTTCCCACCATTTAAACCAAAACCACATCTCCAGTCTTTTACCCACAAGGCGTTCCACATAGCCCAAAGACAAACGACTTTTCCCCTTTTCTTCAATAATTTACATTCCAATTTTTCCAAAAAGATAGACCCCTCCTAGGACACCCTCAATACTAATCCATTTCAAATCCTCTATGACCGAAAAACCCCATTTTTCACATTCACTCTCCCCACTGTAACCGAAAAGACACTACTTCATCCAATCTCGCCGCATAATCTGTCTAATGAAAGTATGCTCCACCTGCCACCCCCCCCCCCCCAAAACATCCATTAAAACCCCCCACCGTCATAAATCTCCCCGGACCCAGGCAAAAACCCCTCCTCGAGGCTCCACTCCTTTGTCGATTTACAATTCCAGTCGCCCCCCCCATTATTTCTACATTTGTAAACTACGTAGACAAAATACTAAAACATCTTGTACAAAATGAGTTTTTAATCGTACATCTCCCTCGGCCGGCCCCTATACCAACAAAACTTATGTGACTCTACCCCCTAAACCATCCACCCTAATCCTCCCCCCCCTTTCACTATGCCGTATACAAACAGGGTTTTTCCTTTTCCAGAATGGAAAAGCCCCCTTTTAAAACCTCTCGCAATTCCCAAAACACACGTAACCATCCCTTTCTAATCTATCCAATTCTGTAAATTTTGTTCTTGGGGGAAATACCAATCCACATCTAGAGCACCCAAAAATTCTTAAACCACTTTTCGTTCCGCTCAGTCTCAAACCATTATATTTTTGTCAAAACCCTTTTAAAATCAGGTTTAAAGGATTTTCCTTTTGTTCTAGTATAGACTTTTCCTTTACATTTTAAAAAACCTCTATCCCTCCCCCCTTTTTGGAACCACCTTGATAAAACTCTTGTTTCGTGATTTACTGTTTCCCTTTCCTCGTACATCCCCCAAACTTTTTCCGCCTTTGGGCATAGTAAGCACGTTGTCTGATCCCAGGGGGGCGCAGTTCGCTCTCGCGTCCCTACCCCCCCCTCATTGGGGTTTCTTTTGTATTTCCTGATCACCTCCACTTCTGTAATTTCACCATCATACCATGCGACACATAGACTCAATGCTTCGATCTGTCGCCTCATTTTTATCTCAACCCATCCCAAAAATTTCACCCCGGGTCCTCCACACGGACGATCGACTCTATAAAAAAACTCCAGTGCCTTCACTAAAACGCCCCTACTTCTTCCCCCCAAATGGACAGAGCTCTTCAAAACTTTATTTATATCCAATGAGGGGGATTCTCCCCGCTGTATTGCTCCTCCCAAAACATTCTCCCTGCTTTTTCTACCTCATCACTCCAAGATGACCCCTTTTTCGAACGGTTAGCATAAGGGGCTGTTCTCTCCCTACCCCCTTGGGGTTTTCGACTGTTTTCTGTTGCGATAGTTGGGATTCCCACGACGCTTACCACACTGCGCTGCTATTGGTCATAACGACCCACACAGCCAACACGTACGACGTGCCCGATATGTTACATATACTTCAGTCGAAATGCTTGCAACAAACATAGGATGGATGGGATGGAAGGTCTTTTGACTGAATATGTTTTCCTCCAACATTCCAGCATAAGGGCCCCGCCCCACCGACCCGCAGAGGCCATATAACCGTACCCTATTTGTAGTTCATCTTTTATAAAAAAAACTCGCCTCAAAAGGCACATTTTTTGGGTTTTTTTTCCCGTGTAAAGCGAGTACATCATGAAGACGTACTGATACAGCTGAAATTTACGGCTAAAAAGGGCCTTTTACTTTATCAACCACCGCTTTTAGACATTTGCTGCGTCAATTTAACGAAGTCCGTTTTTGTCCCATTAAGGCTACACCAATATTCTTCATTTGCGAACCGTGTATCATGAAATCGCTGGTAGAACAAATCCATCGGGCTCCCGGAAGCCCCCCGGGGCAACTAACGCGACAGTGTTGATGCTTGCTGCTAGCAGCGCCATGTTGGAAAATAAAGTTTTCACCAGCTAATGCCAGGGGTGGCAGCACAAACAGGTAAACTGCGCAAAAGCCAACTCAATCAGGAGCGTCTGCGCAGACTGTCCGCACGGCCCAATAGCAATGTGAACAATGGCTTTTGATGATTCATACTGTACCCGATAACAATATATAGTCGAACCTGCTTTATCTAGCTAGTAATAAAGTGGTTCGCGATATATTATTATTGAACTTATTTTAACCAGGAGTTTTATTTTTGTATATAATGGAGTGAAGTAGGGGCGCGTAACAAGAAGCAACAGTCAAACTTTGCTCGATATCCGATCTGAATGTGTTCTATTTATTTTTAACGGGCAACTGGTTCTATGATGCTTTAATTCCTCAGTGAGAATGTCATCCACTATTATTATGATGTAATGGATTAAATAGTCTCTAATATGAAGTCTTATGATGGACATTACTGCAGAGACCTTGAGGATATAACATTATTAGTGACTTGTACTTAGCTCAGTGAGGACGTGTCGAGTGTGCTCTCTACGGACTGAACCATTTGCCTTCCATCGAGCAACTTTACCAACCGAGGAAAACAAGAAGATTCGTAGTAGTCTTCCTGTTTTGAGTCTTCAGGTCTAGAAGGGAAACTGGTCAGTGGCCGGACAGTATGGAACGAAGTTGACGATCAAGAAGACGAATGGAAAGTAGAAACGATAAAGAAGAAAGAGACTGCTGTGGAAACTGTTGTGGAAACATCTAATGCATTCTCCGTGCTACCCGACGAATATGAGTCGACTACTGGGAACGTCACGATGAACGACACCAAGGAAGCTAAGAATATTGTTGTTGTTGGGGATAGCCAAGTTAGGTACATGGATAGGGCATTCTGAAATTAAGACACATGTGCAACATCTGGGTATCTTTGTTGTAGACGTTTCGCCATCCAGTGGCTTTATCAATACAAATTCTAGGACATAACTTGAAGACAGTAAGACTATGTACAGAAGATGAGGTAATCAGTCCCTCAACCTTGAAGTAGTTGCGAAGAGCACCGTAGTCGTGGAGATTCTGAAGCAGAAGCAAGGAGCCTGGCACTTATATAGTAACGTCAGGTGTAGCAGACGAAGGCATAGTCACTGGTAGGCGGGATTCCCCAGTGGAAGTAGGTCCTTCCCAAAGAGATGGGTTAGTTGTAGTAGAAGTTGTCGTAGTCGTGTCTTAATTTCATATTGACGGTATTATATACTATTCTTGCACAACTTGTCAGACACTGCAACATCATGGAATCTTGATTCTGAGGACATGTACATAACCTTCACGACTACGACAACTTCTACTACCTTCTACCCACTGGGGAATCCCACCTACCAGTGACTATGCCTTCGTCTGCTACACCTGACGTTACTATATAAGCGCCTGGCTCCTCCACGACTACGGTTCTCTTCGCACCTACTTCAAGGTTGAGGGACTGACTACCTCATCTTCTGTACATAGTCTTACTGTCTTCAAGTTATGTCCTAGAATTTGTATTGATAAAGCCACTGGATGGCGAAACGTTTACAACAAAGATACCCAGATGTTGCACATGTGTCTTAATTTCATCTTGTCGGTATTATATACCATTCTTGCACATAGGGCGTTCTGCTTGAAGGACAGGAGTAGGAGACAGAGAGTTTGCTTTCCTGGGGCTGGGATGGAGGATATTGTTAGCCGTCTGGATGACATCATGAGATAATGGGAGCAATCCTATTATCTGTCTCAGTGCGGGAGGCAATGATGTTGGCAGAAGTAGGAGTGAAGACCTGATTATCAGGTATAGGTCAGCAATAGAAATAATTAGGAGGAAGGGTGGGAACCCTGTCATATGTGGTATTTTGCCAAGGAGAAGAGTTGGGAATGAATGACAACTGCATTAAGATCCCAAGAAGTTGCAGTGTCTGACAGGTTTGTAGATGAATGGTTCAGAGAACCGACATGTTGATAAATTAGACACATGTGCAACTCTTGGGTATATTAGACACATGTGCAACTCTTGGGTATCTTTATTGAAGAAACGTTTCGCCACACAGTGGCTTCATCAGTCCATACAAAGGAGAATCTTGAAGAACAGGAGGAGAATGAGGTAATCAGTCCCTCAACCTTGAGTCGATGTGGTCAGTCCATCAGTCTAATTTATCAACATGTCGGTTTTCTGAACCATTCATCTACAAACCTGTCAGACACTGCAACTTCTTGGGATCTTAATACTTGGGAATTCTTCGCTTGCCTAATTCTTGGGCACGACCTACTTCCACATTGAACAAATGTGACACTACCTATGACTGCTGCACCTCTCCTGCCTACGGTTTATAAGCTGCTTCTCCGCTCATATGCCGTATTCTATTCAAGATTGATGGACTGAACACATCGACTCAAGGTTGAGGGACTGATTACCTCATTCTCCTCCTGTTCTTCAAGTTTCTCCTACGTATGTACTGATGAAGCCACTGTGTGGCGAAACGTTACCTCAATAAAGATACCCAAGAGTTGCACATGTGTCTAATTTATCAACATGTCGGTTCTCTGAACCATTCATCTACAAACTTTTTCCAGAGCATTTATATCCATTCTGTAATACGGTGACCAGAACTGTGCAGCATAATCTAAATGAGGCCTAACCAAGGATTTAAGAACAACCTGAGGACTTCTATTATTTATACTTCTAGATATGAAGCCAAGAATTCTGTTAGCTTTATTGCGAACACTAATGCACTGTTGTCTTGGTTTTAGATTACTGCTAACCAGAACTCCTAAATCCTTCTCGCAATCAGTAGTATTAAGATCTACATTTAGTTTATATGTGGCATGGTTATTTACCTGTCCAACATTTAGAACTTTGCATTTGTCTATATTAAACTGCATCTGCCACTTCTCCGACCATTACATGAGTCTATTCAAATCATCCTGGAATGCTCTATTGACCTCATTAGAATGAATTGGATGGCCTATTTTGGTGTCATCAGCAAATTTGCTTGTGTCGCTATTTATTCCCTCATCTATGTCGTTAATGTGAATTGTGAACAACAACAACAGGCCCAACACTGACCCCTGAGGAACACCGCTTGTGACTTGCTCCCATTCTGATTTCTCCCCATTTATGCTAACTCTCTGCTGCCTATTTGTCAGCCATGCCTCTACCCAGGAAAAAAACTCTCCTCCTGTTCCGTGTGCCTTAAGTTTCCTCAATAGCCTCTGATGTGGAACTCTATCGAAAGTCTTACTGAATTCCATATTAACAATATCATATTCATTACCACGATCTACCTCCTCAAACACCTTAGTGAAAAAAGCTAGCAAATTCATAAGACAGGAACGCCCCTTTGTAAAACCGTGTTGAGATTCACTAATCAATTTATGCCTATCAAGATGGCTACGAATTACCTCGGCAATTACTGATTCCATAAATTTTCCCACTTTGAAGGTAAGGCTCATTAGTCTATAGTTTGAAGCTAAGGACCTCTCACCTGCCTTGTAAATAGGTATTACATATGCCATTTTCCACTTATCAGGCACTATACCAGATTATTTTTAAAGTATATTGCCCTGAGATGAATCAACACTCAAACCAACTTATACACTATACTGTACCCCAGTGGAACTATGGTGGCCATGGAAACAAACATCTGCAACTTTTGTTGTAGAGAGTGCTAAGTTCAGTAACTGTAGATGAATGGTTCAGAGAACTGACACGTTGATAAATTAGACACATGTGCAACTCTTGGGTATCTTTATTGAGGAAACTTTTCGCCACACAGTGGCTTCATCAGTCCATACTAAGGAGAATCTTCAAGAACAGGAGGTGAATGAGGTAATCCGTCCCTCAACCTTGAGTCGATGTGGTCAGTCCATCAATCTTGAATAGAAGATGGACTGACTACATCGACTCAAGGTTGAGGGACTGATTACCTCATTCACCTCCTGTTCTTGAAGATTCTCCTTAGTATGGACTGATGAAGCCACTGTGTGGCGAAACGTTTCCTCAATAAAGATACCCAAAAGTTGCACATGTGTCTAATTTATCAAGTTCAGTAATAAATACTTTGTGATGAATGGTTTTGAAAACCGACAAGTTGAAGATTGAGACTCTTATGCAACATGTGGGAATCTTGTTGCATAAGTGTCTCAATCTTCAATAAATACTTTGATTTTTTTTATCAGTTTATTGCCCTGACTGAGGCATTTGATGATTAGCTTAACTTATATTTTAAAGAAAACTGATAACAGTAAATTTCAATGCCCATTATCATTATCAGTTGAGGAAAGATAATATAGAAAAGCATTACTGAAATACATCAGTTTAAAATTCAATCTTCACTCTATTAAATGACAGAAGTAGAACTTGTGCAGATGATCAGAATAGGAATATTTCAGCTACAGATTTATCTCAATCTTCTCCGGATATAGCACTACTATTACATCTTCTGTTGTAGTGATCATTTTCCCACCTGCATTTGTTATGACTGTGATGCTACTGTTTCTCCTCCACTACACACTTTTACTACATAAAAGCAGGAATAAAGTTATTCTCACTGGTCATCTAACTTGATATATTCGGAAATGATATTGTTTTAATAAACAAAATGTCCTATCTTAAATTTTTGTGGCTGCCTAGTTAACTATTCCTAAGACCCTGATATTTCCAAGAAAGCACGAGGCTCCCTGGTGAATATTAAAATGTCCTAAGACATTAATTTTTGGAACAGACTGTACAAGATTTTCAACAAGGAACCCACTGCACCTCACCAGTCAGAATATACAAATGCTTGTGCTAAGGCAAGTCGTACAATAAGACAGATCAAACGTGACTAAAGGCGAGGTTCTGTTACCACTCTTACGAAGAACCCAGCAATCAGCCATGTCTTGTCCACTGTAATCCATCTCCTCCCTCTTAGTCAACAATACGATAGTAAACATCCCGGTGGATATAGTGAACACTATCGTCAGGAGGCTGGTATTTGACAGCAGCTAGGCCAACTACCATCCAATTTTCCTACAGCATAAAGCTGAGGCCAAAATCATGTCAATAGACTTTGCTACAGAAAGTACCACCATCACATACAGCTCTGCTTTCACTCTGCATAATCCATATCTTGTACCAGTATCCTGAAAAGATATGTTCTTTTCATTCCTGGGCGACTTCAACAAATTTCTATACACATTTTGTGGACAGAAATATACCCAGTTAGATGAATCTTATTAGAGCCAGCTGCGGGTCCGAGCCTTATCCGTTCCGTGATTTGATATGCTACATCAAGAGTCTGATTAAGTTGATTGCAAACTACAACGTTTTCAAACTTGTTGAGCTATGAGCCGCAAGTTGTGTCAGAAAGATATAACGAATCACAGATTCTCTCTCTTTTCCGTCCTATTGCCTTGACTGAATGCCTTTACAGTCATGGAAATAATGATAAATGTTACTCAATTTGCTTCGATGAGGTCATTATTAGCGACGTTGAATACTGGACTATATGCTATCAGTTTAAGAAGTTATCGACCCTATTTTTTATGAAGAAAAGAATAGAACCTTCTATATTCTTGTGAACAAGCTTCATATCAAGACAACCGAGTGCCGCAGATTTGTGCTAAATCCACCATGGCTTCCTGTCTTGATCAATGGCATACTGTCTCCATCTTCCGCCTGGAGAGCTACTAAACACTGTGTATATCGATAATTGGAGGTTGTGAAGGCTTACTCAGCCCTGTAACAACTTCAGACAGTATTACCAAGGCTGGCTCCTCCTCAGGAAAATTAATGAATAGAAAAAGAAATAATAATTCACAAAGATAAACACTTTATTATTTATTAATGCAAAGATAAAACATTGAAACATGAAAGTGTATCCTACTTGAAAGAAAAATGAAATGAAAAAATGACATTTGAATTCAACGCTAATATGTACAGTTATACTGGGGTGTCTGGTTGAGGTTGACACCGTCTTGTAGAAATTGTAGCCGTTGATGATGTAGGGAGGGGGTCACAGGTGTTGGTGACAACCAACGAT
>NC_069411.1:64045894-64063145 GCF_026875155.1 Cherax quadricarinatus
ATGTTATTTTTATTTAGTAAGAAAAGAACCTACTGGTAGATGTAAATCGCTAAGATTTACATGTACACGTTTGCACTGCTGCAAACTTGTACAGTTCGTGTGTTATTTTGGTTTAAAGCCTAAAGATACTTCAATCCTTAAACCCCTCAGTATATAATACACAGAGACATATACTTCTCAGTGTATATAATTTCGAGTGTAATGTTAGGTAATGTTTTTTTTAGGAAATAGGACAAGTGTTTACTGAAGCGGGTCTTGGTTATATCAAGACCCTATGCTGGAGTTTTTGGTCAGCTGACCGAGGCCTTCCACTGGCTTACCTGTCCACCCCTATAAACATTATGGCTACGATGATAACCACTGAGTAATTTCGAGTGTGTGCAATAATCACTTTGGGCAAATAATGATGGCAGAAATTGACTTTTCTAAACATCTTGTATTCCTGAGCTTAAATTTTTTGGATGTTAATACAGCACCAATACAGTTTGCAATAACTTGTGGAAACAGATCAAGAACTCTTAATAAATTATCATAAAAAGAGTAAACGCGTATGGGTTATTAAATGCTAATTAATAGAGACGGAAAATTAAAAATGTGCAAACCTGAAATTGAATCAGCTTGAACAATGTTAATTTGGTTTGAGTCCAGTTTGAGTTGGTCGAGAGTTTTATCGAACGTAAGTGAACGTTCATAGAGAGTCTGAAGCAAATTGTGGCTTAAGTCAAGATATTTCAACGGTGGCAAGTCCGTGAAGGCGTTTCTGGCTACATGTTTGAGGTCGATATCATTCAGAATGAGATATTCCAAGGCCGGGGCGTCTATGAAAGCTTCGTCGCTGTACTGCAGGTTGGGGTTGTAAGACATATGTAGATACTTGAGGCTGTCTGAGTGAATGTCTGCCATATGGTTGATGCTGTTCCTGAACAGGCGTATATCTGTCAGCACCGGGCAACTGCTTAGCATATCAAATGGGAAAGTGGTCAGGAAGCTGTCTGTGATAATCACTGTCTCCAGTCGAGAGTAGGAATTCTCGAAGGCGTCAGATGAAATATAGTCAAGAGTTGTATGACTAATAAAGATGGAAGAAAACGATACGTTGGCGAAGGTTTCTTTGGTAAGGTAAGAGATCTGGACACGTTCCTCGGTGGTGTTCTTCATGATAATAAAATCGCGGTAAGTATCAAAAGGTATAGAAGAATGGAAGATTCTCTGGAGCTGATCATTATCTTGTATTTCAGAGCAGTCCATATCAATGTGGATATCTTGCTCTTTACAGACGCAGGGATAAATATCTGCTGGTTCAGGACAGTAAGTGGCACCCAATGGGGAAGGTGCGGAATACATGTCTGAAGCAGCGCCAGCTAGGAGGGTGGCAGCGACCACCAGCAGCGTCGTGTAAACCATCGTGCGGCGACGAGGCAGAAGAGGCAACTACTGCCACACCAGACTTGGAAATATCTCTTACTGATCTCTGCACCAGATGATAAAGAGGCATGTCGTTGCCAGACATATATTGCACAATAATTTTTCATTATTTCATTTGCCCGAATTAATTCCATGAATTACTTATTTTTTTTAGTTACTGAAAGTAGAATTGTTATTATAAGTATAATGTCGAGGATTTAAGTGGCACTTTAGACAAAAGTGAAATATTAATGAAACTTGAATACAGTAACCGAGAGTCTTGGTCAACTCAGCAAGAAGTGAATGTCTGTCGCAAAGATTAATTTCCAATATGACTGGTATGCAGACACTACTGCCTCTCTGCAGTGATCTTTGTATCTGCTATGTTCATCAAATGATGAATAAGACATTAACAACGTCCAGCTACCTTTATTCTGAAGTATTTCTTCAATCATATTGATCAAGACTGCAGCAGTGAACACCTTCACCTGGCCTTGAAGGATTCATTACTGGTCTTCTACGCTCCAGGTTCGATACCTTAACATGTCTTTTCTATGGGAATGATAAGCATGTGATTGTTGTTCATTCTTCAAAAATAATGATTGCCCAGGTGTTGCACAGATGTTTTAATAATCAACCATGTGGAGTTGTACTTTTTATATATAGTTATATTATATATATATATATATATATATATATATCAATATATATATATTATATATATATATATCTGTCGTGCGAATAGGCAGAACTTGCGTTCTTTGGCTTAAATAGCAACGCTCATCTTGCCATATAGGAACAAGTGAAAATTTGTGTATGCAATAATTTCGCCAAAATCATTCTGAACCTAACGAAAAGAATATATTTCACTGTGTTTGTTTAGTATTAAATTACTGTAAACAAATCTGAAAAGATATTTATTTGGGTTAGGCTAAAATAAATTGAGCTTGTTTTTATAAGGTTAGGTAAGTTTTCTAAGTTTCTTTTGGTGCAATATTATAAATTTTTACATCAACATTAATGAAGAAAAATATAACATTAAACTTATGACAAAATATTTTAGAAAGGATTTAATTTTAAATGAGTCTTGCTATGACCAGTTTACATATTCGGCACGTAGAGCTTATTATATATATTATTATATATATATATATATATATATATTATATATATATATTTATATTTATATATATATATCATCATTCACTCCATCATGTCTTGCCAGAAGGGTGCTTTACACTACAGTTTTTATACTGCAACATTAACCCCTTCCTTCAGAGTGCAGGCACTGTACTTCCCATCTCCAGGTCTCAAGTCCGGCTGCCGGTTTCCCTGCTTCCCTCATATATGTTACTTTGCTCACGCTACAACCAAGCACATCAAGTATTAAAAAACATATTGTCCTCATCACTCTATCAAATCACGCTCACGCATGCTGCAGGAAGTCAAGCCCTCGCACACAAACCTCCTTTACCGCTCCATCCAACCTTTCCTAGGCAGACCCTATCCCGCCGTCCTTCCACTACAGACTGATACACTCTTGAAAGTCATTCTGTTTTCGCTCATTCTCTCTACATGACCGAAACCACCTCAACAAACCCTTCCTCTGCTCTCTGGACACAGTTTTGGTAATCCGCACTCTCATAACTTCCAAACTACGAATTCTCTGCATTATATTCCACCCACACATTGCCCTCAGGCTGACATCTCCACTGTCTCCAGCCTTCTCCTCGCTGCAACATTCATCACCATGCTTCACAACCATATAAGAGCGATGTTAAAACTATACTTCATACATTCCCTCTTTGCCTCCAAGGGACAAAGTTCTTTGTCTCCCGACTCCTAAGTGCACCATCACCCTTTTTCTCGTCAATTCTATGATTACTCATCTTTCACAGACCATCGCTGACACGTTCCACTACCAAATATTCTGAATACATTCACCTCCTCCATACTCTCTCCCTCCAATTGATATCCTTCTTTCAATCACCGAATCTTTTTTGTTATCCTCATAACCTTACTCTTTCCTGTATTCACCTTTAATATTCTACTTTTGCATACCTACCATATTCATCCACCAATTCTGCAACTTCTCTTCAGAATCTCCCAAGAGCACATCCGTATATATGTATATATATATATATATATATATATATATATTTATATATATAATATATATATATATATATATATATATTTTTATATATATATTTATATATATATGCATATATATATGTTTGTATATGATATGTATAAATATATATATATATATATATATATATATATATATATATATATTTTATATATATATGCAAACGACCACTCTGAAAGAATAGAGATAATTCCAGGCGTTTCGTGACTACTCACATTATCAAGGTTCCTTGATAATGTGAGTAGTCACGAAAAGCGTTGGAATTTCTTCTATTCTTTCAGAGTGGTTGTTTTGCTATTTTGAATTCACCTGTTTACTGTGATCTTATTGCATATCAATATTATATATATATTTATATATATACATATATATTTATATATATATATATATATATATATTTATTATTTATATTATATATATATATATTATTTAGATATATATATATATATATATATATAGATATGTCGTGACGAATAGGCAGAACTTGCGATATTGGCTTAAATGCAACGATCATCTTGCCATATAGCACAAGTGAAAATTTGTGTAGCAATATTTTCGTCAAAATCATTATGAACCTAACGAAAAAAATTTATTTGAGTGTGTTTGTTTAGTATTAAATTATTGTAACGCATTTAAAATTTTTTTAGCTTGGTTAGGCTAAAATAAATTGCTCTTGTTATAATAAGGTTAGGTAGTTTTCTAAGAATATTTTGGTGCAAAATTAAAATTTTTTACATGAACATTAATGAAAAAAATGTTTCTTTAAACGTATAAAGAGAAAATTCAGAAAGACTTAATTTTAAATTGAGTTCTTGCTATTTTGACCAGTTTTACATATTCGGCACGACATATATATATTTTATATTTATATATATATATATAGATATATTATATTTATATATATATTTTATATTTTTTATATATATATATATTTATATATATATATATACATCATTTATATATACACGGTATATATTATATTTATATATTTATATATATATATATATATAGTATAGTTATATTTTATAGATATATTTCTATATATATATAATATATATATATATATATATATATATATATATCAGGTAGTGGTTGGGAGGCAGCAACACCCAGGGAAGTATACCGCCTGCCAGATGTCTGTGAAACCAAAACCTGTAACTGTTTTGCATGATGTAGGATTGCTGGTTTCTTTTTCTGGTCTCATAAACACGACTATGATAACAGGGATATTCTTGCTACTCCTATTACACTTTGGTCTCATTCACAGACACGCACATGCATCTTTTTGTATACATACATCTAGGTTTTTCTCCTTTTTCTAAAATAGCTCTGTTCTTTTTTTTTTTATTCTTCTTTGTCCATGGGGAAGTGGAAAAGAAATCTTTCTCCGAAGCCATGCGTGTGTATGAGGCGGCTAAAATGCCTGGAAGCATGGGCTAGTAACCCCTTATCCTTGTATACAATTACTAAAAAAGAGAGAAGAAAAACTTATAAAACTGGGTTGCTTAATTGTGCGTGGATGTAGTGCGGATGACAAGAAACAGATGATTGCCTGATGTTATGAATGAAAAGAAGTTGGATGTCCTGGCCCTAAAGCGAAACAAAAGCTGATGGGGGTAGGAGAGTTTCAGTTGGGGGAAATAAATGGGAATTAAATCTGGGAGTTCGAGAGAGTTAGAGCAAAGGAAGGGGTACAGTAATGTTAAATTTAATTAAATTATTATTTTTTTTGTTTTTATTTTTTATTATTATTTTAATTTTAATGCAGTTATGGAAGGAGAAAAGGAATAGAATGTGTATATTCAAGAATATGTGGAGTAAGTAAGTTGGATGCGGAGAAGTGGGTCATAATAAGGTGTATGCACCTGGAGAAGAGAGGAATGCAGAGGAGTGAAAGAGTTTTGGGAGATGTTAAGTGAATGTAAGGAGCCTTTGAAACAAGTGAGAGAGTAATTGTGTAGGGGGGATTGAATGCTAAAGAGGAGAAACTTTTTGAGAGGGTGTGGTAGGTAAGTTTGGGGTTGCCAGGGTGGTAAATGTAATGGGAGCTTTGATTGAACTTTGTATAGAAAGGGGTTTAGTTATAGGTAATACATATTTTAAGAAAGAGGATAAATAAGTATACACGATATGATGTAGGCGAAATGACAGTAGTTTTGTTGGATTAATGTATTTGGTAGATAAAAGGATGTTGAGTAGACCTTCAGGATGTACATGTTTATAGAGGGGCCACAGATATTATCAGATCACTTTCTACGTTGTAGCTACCACTGAGAGTAAAAAGGTAGATGGGATTACAAGGACGAAATAGAAGCATCCGGGAGAGAGAGGTGAGGTTTATAAACTAAAAGAGGAGGCAGTTAGGGTAAGAATAAACAGCTATTGGAGGATGATGGCTAATGAGAGCAGAGGCAATTGGAGGTCGAAGAGGTATATTTTTTTTAGGGTAGTTTTAAAAATGTAGTGTTAGAGTGTTCAGCAGAGTTTGTGGTTACAGGAAAGTGGGTGCAGGGGGGGAGGAAGGAGGAGCGATTTGTGGAATGATGATGTAATGTGGAGTAGTAAGGGAGAAAAAAGTTAGCATATGAGAAGTTTTACAAAGTAGAAGTGATGCAAGGAGGGAAGAGGGTATATGGAGGAAAAGAGAGACGTATAAGAGAGTGGTTGAAAGCAATGTAAAAGGGAGCAAAATTAGTGAGTGGGTGAGAAGTTATCAACTAATTTTTTATTGAAAATAAGAAAAAGTTTGGAGTGAGATTAACAAGTTAAGAAAGCCTAGAGAACAATTGGATTTGTCAGTTAAAAAATAGGAGAGGAGAGTTATTAAAAAGGAGGAGTTAGAGGATTGGGAAGAGGGATGGATTATTTTGAGGAAATTGTTAATGGTTGATGAAGATTGTAAGGAAGCTGTGATTTCGTGTA
This sequence comes from Cherax quadricarinatus, assembly GCF_026875155.1. Lineage (NCBI taxonomy): Eukaryota > Metazoa > Arthropoda > Malacostraca > Decapoda > Parastacidae > Cherax > Cherax quadricarinatus. The sequence goes on from NC_069411.1 coordinate 64,052,373, forward strand.
TAGGGCAAGGAGGAATAACTTCTTGTAGGAGTGAGGAGAGCCAGCTTGTGGTGTGGGGGAAGTTTCGTGAGGGCAGTAGGTAAAATGAAAGGGGTATGCAGCGGATTGTTGGATTTAAAGATAGAAATGTAAAAGAGGTGGGGGATTTAGTTTTGGAGTGGTTGGTGCAATTTTTCATAAATGTATGGAAGAGGGTAGAGGTACCTAGGGGATTGGCAGAGGTGCATGCATAGTTTCCTTTGTATAAAGGCAAAGGGGATAAAAAGGAGAGTGCAAAAATTATTTTTTTTTTTTTTTTAATATCACACCGGCCGATTCCCTCAAGCAGGGTGGCCCGAAAAAAGAAAAACTTTCACCATCATTCACTCCATCACTGTCTTGCCAGAAGGGTGCTTTACACTACAGTTTTAAAACTGCAACATTAACACCCCTCTTCAGAGTGCAGGCACTGTACTTCCCATCTCCAGACTCAAGTCCGGCCTGCCGGTTTCCTGAATCCTTCATAAAATGTACTTGCTCACACTCAACGCACGTCATGTATTAAAAACACATTTGTCTCCATTCACTCCTATCCAACACGCTCACGCAATGCCTGCTGGAAGTCAAGCCCCTCGCACACAAACCTCTTTACCCCCTCCCTCAACCCTTCCTTGGCCGACCCCTACCCCGCCTTCCTTCACTACAGACTGATACACTCTCGAGTCATTCTTGCCTCGTCCATTCTCTCTACTTGTCCGAACACTACAACACCTTCCTCAGCCCTCTGAGAAACAGTTTTGGTAATCCCGCACCTCCTCCGAACTTCCATACTACGTATTCTCTGCATTATATTCACACCACACATTGCCCTCAGACATGAATCTCCACTGCTCCAGCCTTCTCTCGCTGCAACATTCATCACCACGCCTCACCCATATTAAGAGCGTGGTCTAAAAACTATACTCTCATTCATTCCCCTCTTTGCTCCAAGGGACAAAGTCTTTGTCTCCACAAACCCTAAGTGCACCATACTTCTTTTTCCCTCATCAATTCTATGATTACCTCATCTTTCTTTGACCATCCGCTGAACACGTCCACTCCCAAATATCTGAATACGTTCACCTCTCCGATCTCTCCCTCCAATCTGATATTCTTAGATTTTCATCTACCTATTCTTTTGTTATCCTCATAACCTATCTTCCTGTATTCACCTTTAATTTTCTTCTTTTGCACAACCCTACCTAATTCAGCCACCAATCTCTGCACTTCTCTTCGAATCTCCCAAGAGACGTGTCATCAGCAAAGAGCAGCTGTGACAACTCCCACTTTGTGTGTGATTCTTTTTCTTTTAACTCCACGGCCTCTGCCAAGGACCCTCGCATTTACTTCTCTTACAACCCCATCTATAAATATATTAAACAACCACGGTGACATCCTCTTACTTGTCTAAGGCCTACTTTTACTGGGAATAAATTACCTCTTTTCCCTACTTACTCTAACTTGAGCCTCACTATCTCGTAAAAACTCTTCATCTGCTTTCAGTAACCTACCTCCTACACCATTACACTTGCAACATCTGCCACATTGCCCCCCCTATCCACCCGTCTTACGCCTTTTCCATATCTTAAATTGCCACAAAGACTCATTAGCTTAATCTAATTACTGTTCCACGTATATGTTTCACTGTAAACACCTGGTTCCACACACCCTTACCTTTCTAAAGCCTCCTTGTTCATCTGCTATCCTTTCTCCGTCTTATTCTTAATTCTATCAATTATAACTTTACCATACACTTTACCAGGTTTCACTCAACAGGACTTATCCCCCATAATTTTTGCACTATCTTTTATCCCCTTTGCCTTTATAAAAAAGGAATATGACATGCTCTCTGCCCATCCCTAGGTACCTTACCCTCTTCCATACATTTATTATAATTATTGCACCATCCACTTCCAAAACTATATCCACCTGCTTTTTATAGTGGGATAAGTATGTGGAGTTGTAACTGGTAAAGTGTATGGTAGAGTTTATAATTGAAAGAATTAAGAGTAAGACGGAGAATAGGATAGCTGAGAATGAACAAGAGGCTTTTAGGAAAGGTAGGGGTGTGTGGCCCCAGGTGTTTCCTGGAAACATATAATGTGAACAGTATTTAGATAAGGTAAAGGAGTCTATGTGGCATTTATGGATTTTGGAAAAGCGTATGACAGGGTGGATAGAGGGGGCATTGTGGCAGATGTTGCAAGTGGCATGGTGTAGGAGGTAGGTTACTGAAAGCAGTGGAAGAGTTTTTACGATGGATTAGTGAGGCTCAAGTTAGAGTATGTAGGAACGAGGAATTTTTTCCCAGTAAAAGTAGGCCTTCCTTAGACCGGATGTGTGATGTCACCGTGGTTGTTTAATATATTTATAGATGGGGTTGTAAGAGAAGTAAATGCGAAGGGTCTTGGCAAGTGGGTGGAGTTAAAAGATAAGAACACCACACAAAGTGGGAGTTGTCACAGTGCTCTTTGTGGATGGACCACTGTTGCTCTTGGGGAGATTCTGAAGAGAAGCTGCAGAGATTGGTGGATGAATTTGGTAGGGTGTGAAAAGAAGAAATTAAAGGTGAATACAGGAAAGAGTAAGGTTATGAGGATAACAAAAAGTTAGATGATGAAAGATTGATATCAGATTGAGGGCGAGAGTTTGGGGAGGAGGTGAACGTATTCAGTTATTTGGGAGTGGACGTTGTCAGCGGATGGGTTCTAATGAAAGATGAGGTGAATCATAGAATTGATGAGGAAAATGAGTGAGTGGTGCACTTAGGAGTCGCTGTGGAGACAAAGAACTTTGTCCTTGGAGGCAAAGAGGGGAATGTATGAGAGTATAGTTTTACAAACGCTCTTATATGGCGTGTGAAGGCGTGGGTGATGAATTGTTGCAGCGAGGAGGAGGCTGGAGGCAGTGAGATGTCATGTTCTGAGGGCAATGTGTGGTGTGTAGATTAATGACGAGTTAACCACACATTGCTCGCTCAGATTGTCTGTTTGAGACTGTTCCGCGCTGGCACGGCTCCCGTCGGGACCCACCCACTTGTACACTCAAATAACCAACCTGTTCGCTCCAGTGCTCGGCTGCAGCGCCACAGCCCGCCTCGTCTGAGCGGGGTTTCGGACATGTAGAGGAGAATGAGAGCGAAACAGAAATGAATTCAAGGTGGATCAGTCTGTAGTGGAGGAAGGGCGGGGTGGGGTCGGCCTAGGAAGGAGTTGGAGGGAGGGGGTAGTAATAAAGGAGTGTTTTGTGTGCGGAGGGGGCTTGGGACTTCCAGCAGCATGCGTGAGCGTGATTTGATAGGAGTGAATGGAGACAAATGGGTTTTTAATACTTGACGTGCTGTTGGAGAAGTGTGAGACAAAGTAAAAAAATATTTATGATGGGATTCAGGGAAACGGCAGGGCCGGATTGAGTCCTGGAGATGGGAAGTACAGGGCCTGCACTCTGAAGGAGGGGTGTTATGTTGCAGGTTTAAAAACTGTGTGTAAAGACCCTTCTGGCAAGACAGTGATGGAGTGAATGATGGTGTGAAAGTTTTTCTTTTTCGGGCCACCTGCCTTGGTGGGAATCGGCCGGTGTGATATAATAAAAAAAATATATTATATCATATATATACCACGAACGATTGGTTACTGATCAATAAACAACATTGCACTAGCAAAGAGTTGAACCCATCTGCTTTGGCCCGCCTCCATGGTCAGCTAATCAAAATGATGCTTTAGACACTATTACCAAACACTCCTTAAGAATGGCGCATCCATCAAGCTAGATGGTTTGTACCCGAATACAAGGAAAATACGGTGTTGTGGATGCCTCATAAGCTAATTTCTTACGGCTCCCTGTTTGGTGGCTAGCTCAACAAGAGAACTATTTATATTATTCGTACACTAACGCAGTGTCATTGATCAATAACAACACTGCACTAGCCAAGGAGTCGAACCCATTCTGGTTTCGCCCACCTCATGGTGAGCAAAAACACATGACGCTTTAAACAACCAGACCACACAATCCATCCAGCCAAGCTAGATGTTGTACCACCATTCCAAGGACATAATTGTGGTGTGGACGCCTCTAAGGCTATTTTCATTTTTACTCGGTGTTTGGTGTACTTGCTCAACAAGCAGTATATGTATTATATTACTGTACCCACGATGCCTGGATGCTCTATTCTTAAGGATTGTGTAGTCTAGTGGTCTAAAGCGTCATGTTTTTCGCTCACCATGAGGCGGGCCAAAGCAGCATGAGTTCGACTCCTTAGCTTGTGCAGTGTTGTAATAAAGTTGGTAGAATTACCGACAATATGTAAAGTAAAAGGACACAAGTGCAACTAATGTGATATTTTATTGTGGCAACGTTTCGCTCTCCAGGAGCTTTATCAAGCCGTTACAAACAGTACATGGACACAGAGGGTATACATAGGCTCAGAGTGAGGTGCAATACTAGTGGTAGTAGTAGTAGTAGTAGTAGTAATACAATATGTATAACTATTAACTTGCACATGAGTAAACGAAATAATGGTATTACTTGGGAAACATAAAAATTGGTTAGACAAATATTTCTATTGGAGGTGGATAGAGAAGGCATGTTTCAGTGTTCGTTCTCTGTAATGTGCTTGTGTAGTATTAACAGGACTGAGACTATGTGATGGCAGGATTTACTGTTTTTCAGGAGGAGGGATCCTTGCTAAAACTTCAGAGAACGGAAGCCCCTGCCTTTGTTTTGTTTAATTGTGTTAGGAAACAGCTATTAGTGATGATTCAAGGCACTTGCGGCTGCGGAAATTAGTTTCTTGATTCATAGTTGGGCTTCCCTGAACTTCATGAGATGATTGGTGATGAAATTTCGGTGTTGTAACAGGCGTTGTTCAAGTTATCGTTCCTTCGTGAATAAATGCTTTCATTGAGGCGGGTGTTCGAGGTTTCTTGCTCTTTCACCTACATAAATCTTGTCGCAGCCTCCACAGGTTTATAGCGTAAACCCCTGCGATGACTGTGATTCGTGGTGCTTGATTTTGTTCTGGTTAGATCTTTATCGAAGTGCTGGAAGCGATGGCGACTCTGGTGTTAGCTTGTGAAAAGTACTTTAGATAACGTTCAGTGCAAACCTGGTATTGGGAAGAATTATAACTTTTGGGAGTGGTGTTAGTGCATGGAGAATTAATGATCTGAAGGGCTCTTTCCCTTGCAGTCTTTGATGAAAAAGGAAGGAGGAAAATGTAAATCTGTGAAGGTTCGGTGAATGTATGTACAATTCCTCGTCAAGAAACTCACGACTACAAATTCGGTATGCTCTTAGGAATAACCGATGATGATGCCTTTGGTCTAGTATCTTGTTTGAATAGAAGTGTGTGAGATCGATTTTTATGGTAGGTTTCTATAAACTTGAAATATTAGGCGGGTTGTCTACTTTGTGAATGAGGACGTCGAGGAAAGGTGCTTGTCATGGATTCTTCTTCTAGTGAAAAATGGATCGCCGGTTCAACTGCGTTGAGCCTTGACTGTAGATTCCTTACATCAAAACGTTTGGGCGTTATTACGAGGACGTCGTCCACGTAACGTAACCAAGTGACGCTTGAAGGGATGATTTTGGCAAAGTGTTCGGACTCTAGGTATTCCATTCACAAGTTGGCTAGGACGGCACTGATGGGGGGCCCCATTCCCATCCCGTAGGTTTGTTTGTAGAGCTTGTTTTTGAAAGAAAAACAGTTGAAATTAACACAGAGTTCAATCAAGTCAACAAAATTCCGGGAGGGTAAAGGAAGATTAAAGGTCCTGAATTGACTTTACGTGTTAGAACCTCGATGGCTTTTGTGGTAGGTACTTTTGTGAAGAGGGAAGTTACGCCAAACTGCTTAGTTTTTTGTTATGGATGGAGAGGTTTCGGATGCGGTTGAAAGGTAGCCTGAATGTTTAAGATAAGAGGGGCTGATGGTCCCCAGAAAGGTGGAAAGATGTTTTGCAAGAACTCCCGGCTAGTTTGTGTGGTGCACTGCCTATACCTGACGTGATTGGTCTGAGAGGATATTATGTTTATGTGTCTTTGGGTAAACCATACATGTGTGCTGGTTTAGGGTTGCTGGGTAACAAGTACAGAAGTTTTTTCCCCTTTTCTTAGTTGCGTTTGAGTATTTGACTGGTTTTGTATAGAAAAATCTTTGGTGATTTGTCTCCCACTGTTTAGTGCTGATGGGTTCGTATGTAGACTGACATTCAAGAGGTCCATCATTTTGGTGTTGTAGTCACTGGTTTTTAGTCTCTCCACCTCTTTGCGGCGGTGGTGACGAATAATGTTGGGGTCGTTGGCGAGGCCCTTAAGGGCAATGATATACGTCTAGGAAGATTAGAAGAAGGTTCACATAAAGCTGCAGTGAGGATGCCCTGTATATAACCCTTCTGGAAGTTGCTGTCACTGTATCTATGGTTCCTGGTATCTAGGTTGAGTTGATAGTTAGGTTTGTGTATGTTGGTGGTAAATTTGAGTCCAGACTCAGTCCCCTGTTTCTCGTAGTCAGTTAAGGTGCGTGGACGATAGGTTGTTTATTAGGGAAATTCCCGTCCCATTTCCTTCCATCGACTGTTAGTGCAGAGGTACTGAAGTTTGCGATTGAGTTTGATCTTCTTGTGAAGGCTTACTCAGCCCTGTAACAACTTCAGACAGTATTACCAAGGCTGGCTCCTCCTCAGGAAAATTAATGAATAGAAAAAGAATAAAACCTGACAAACATAAACACTTTATTATTTAGAAAATATAAAAATATTTATACTTAAATATCAAATATTTATCCTGCTCTAAAGAAAAATGAAAAATGAAAATATAAATGATTTGAATTTAACGCTAATATATACAATTAAACTTGGGGGGTTGGTAGTGATATCTGAAAGGGCATCTTGGGTCAAAAATAGGTTTCCCTAATTTTATTTAAGGTTTTACGATGCGAGGGAAAAGTCCGGCCATTGGTAGGTCATGAGCCATTTTAAGAACAGTCTCTCTGCATTGACTTGGAACAACTAAGATGGAATAGTCTATCTCATCTGAATACTGATTTATACAAGATATCTTTTATATATTCAAATTTATATTTTCAAATTTTCCTTTGGATAACTTGATTTTGTCTAGCGGCATTATGGCAATTCTGAAGAGAAGGGCAATTACGTTGTAAATTGACAAAGGAGTCCTTCGATATATCTACAGGCTTAAAGTCAGGGAAAATCAAAGGATGGACAGTAGGAGAAGCCTGGGCTTTGGTCTGAGCCCTAGTCAAGACATTTATGGTATCGGAGGTGATATCTTCACTTTCATCTAGCAAGTGAACCGGTGATCCTACTACCTCGCTTTCGAGAGTAGCATCACTGGTTTTAATCCCACATGAATCTCACGAGACATTGTCTCATCTGAACTTTCGAGGGGCTTCTCTGACTCTACAGGAAGAGGAGCTGAAAAGCTTATGTCCATATTTGGTGATGAAAGATCAACCTCAGAAGGAAGAATGGCACCTTTTACATTGCCTATTAGTACAGAGCAAGAAGTGATGGGAGCTAGTTTGGCTTCAGACCAACCTGTGAACCATTTAAACCTAATGTAACAACGGCTGGTAAGATAAGTGTCTGTACGGGCCCAAGTAGTCTGAAAGAATAGCAGAGGAATGAGTTCTTTAAGATTTGGGAACAGCTTATCAGAAAATTACTATACATGTGCATCCAGTTCTCTCGTAAAATGGTAGATACATTAAGCCATTAACTGTTCCTGAACAGACGGATGCTTGGTTTATTACAGTCTTTAAAACATCTTCAACTTTTTGGACCTTCTTAGAAGGACAATCTGGACGTTTATGTCCCTTAACACCACAAAATGACAAACAGGAATAAAAGAAGTCATTTTACTTTTCCACTAGAGCTTTGATTTTTAAGGTCTGATGAACTCTTGCCTTAGGGTTCGATCCCTTTAGGTCTTTATAGGAATTGTGAGGCTCAGCATACAGGTCAGCAGCCTCAGCAACTTCATCAGCTTTAATCAGGTTACGTTTCTCTGATGAATGTTCGTATCATGGTGGGGAAGAGAGCTGTCAGGAACTGGTCAGCAACCATGAAGTCTCTAAGAGATTCATAACTGTGATCAATTCCTGAACTCTCTATCCAAAAGTCGAACAAACGAAAGAGTGTTACCTGTAACTGCTGAAAGTTTTGGCCCGGCTGTAAGGTGGCATACCTAAAATCTTTCCTATAAGAATTTGTGGTTTTTTGATATGCTTTAAGGATTGCCTTCTTCAGTAGGTTATAATTACATATTATATCCTGTGACAAAGTTGCATAGATATTCAAAGCTGTACCAGAAAATAACATTCCTAACCTGGTAGCCCAGGTGTCAGCAGGCCATTCACAGAGGGTAGCGGTATTTTCAAACCTGATAATGTATGAAGCAATGTCTTCACCCTCTGTGAAGGGAGGTAAATTAGGTGTCGGAATATGTGCACTAGCTGCATGATGTTCAATTACTCCTTCCTCTAATTGTTGTTGTGTAAAAGTTAACTTTTCATTCTCTAATTCAAGGCGATCTTTTTCTCTCTCTCTTAACTCATGTTCTCTAGCTCTTTACACACGTTCTCTAGCTCTTTCCTCAACTTCTCTATCCTTTGCTTTTTCCTCAAGTTCTCTTAATTTAACTTGTTCCTCACGTACTTTAGCTCTCTTCTCACGATCAAGTGTATCACGCTCCTTTTTGTCTTCTCTCTCTCTTTCTAACTGTCTTTCTTGGCTTTCTCTTTCAATTCAATCTCTCTCCTTTTTGTCCTCTCTTTCTTTTTCTGTCATTCTTGGTTCTCTCTCTCTATTCTTTCTCTCTTCTTTTTCTCTTCTCTTTCGATTCTCTCTCTCTCCTTTTCTTCTTCTCTTTCTATTCTCTCTCTCTCCTTTTCTTCTTCTCTTTCCCTTTCTAACTGTCTTTCTTCTTACTCAATTCTCTCTCTTTCAAGTCTTTCCTGGATCTTAGCACTAATGAAAGATTCTAAATTTTTCCCTGTTATTCCTAACTTACTTCCAGCATTCATCCAAAACTGGTATTCCTCCATACTTGCAAGAATAACTTAAACTACCAGGGGAAAATGAAACGGGTATCAAAGAAAATGGAGGGTTCAATTCCTGCTTTGCTTGAACTGTAAATAAACCAGAGGGCTCGATCCCTGCTTCCATTAAACAATATGTATTAATGAAAATGAAGGGTTCTATGCCGGCTCCGAGCAAACAGTAAGAGAATGGGGTCCCTTGACCATCCAATCTTCTCACCAACAAATCAAGAGTGTCCTACGACAGTTCCATTGATATAATAAAGAGCTCAATGAAACAAATTGTCACTGGAAAATCTAGGGTCCCTAGAGTCTATTCTTCCAAATCGTTTCAAGCTCACAAAAATAGGTGGCAGAATTAACTAATATATCCTGCCTTGACTTGACTTACAATAAATTGAGATCATAAAAATCACCAAATCTTTTAAATACCTGTACTGTAGTCCTACCATAGAGAATGATTACTCATGGCTGGTGATAACCATCTGTGGTATGCGGCATTGAAGTTCCAATGGTAAATTCGAGATAGAGTTGAATCTTGATTCAGTTGAGTTGATCCTGGCTAGGTCGCCACTTGTGAAGGCTTACTCAGCCCTGTAACAACTTCACTCAGTATTACCAAGGCTGGCTCCTCCACAGGAAAATTAATGAGTGGAAAAAGAATAAAAACTGACAAACATAAACACTTTATTATTTTGAAAATATAAAATATAAAATACTTAAATATGAAATATTTATCCTACTCTGAAGAAAAATGAAAAATGAAAAATATAAATGATATCTGTGAATTCAACGCTAATATATACAATTAAACTTGGGTGTCTGGTTGATGTTGACACAGTCTTGTAGAGATTATAGCCGTTGTTGATGATGTGTGTGTGTGGGGGGGGGGGGGGGTCACAGGTGTTGGTGACAACCCAACAGCCAGTTCTTCACAGAGTCAATAACCTTGAATAGTCAATCCAGATGACAGGAAAGCAGATTTTTTACAACTACAAAGATGAGGGGTTATGGTCTGCTGTCGCCTACAGTTAATCAGGTAGGTAGATCCAACATGTGACGTCTCCGGACTTTTGCAAAAGTCATCCTTGGTTGGCAGGTGACCCGATATGTCATTCCAAGAGTTGTGCTGGGAGCTGTGAGTCTAGTGATTACTGTTTGGCCGGAGCCCCACACGTCACCTTTCGGGGTGGGGGAAAAAGGGGGGGGGGTAGCGGGAGCTAGACTTACCCTACCTTAACAGGCAGCAGGCAATCAAACTATCATTACCATATACTCGCTCGCTACTCCTATCTGTGCACTTTCCCTCACACTTCTGTTGGAGGTAAGCTGTGTGACTGTACTGAGATATGCTCAGCAGTGTGTTGGTCAATCTGAAGATTGGCCCTCATATTCCTTCAGTTTCAAAGGTTTCCTTAGCTTACTTAACTTACTTAACTGAATGTGCCGAAGAACTTTCTAACATCGCTAAGGAAACCTTTGAAACTGCAAGGAATATGAGGGCCAATCTTCAGATTGACCAACACACTGCCTAAGCATATTCTCAGTACAGTCACCACAGCTATCCTCCAACAGAAGATCAAACTCAATCGCAAACTTCAGTACCTCTCCACTAACAGTCGATGGAAGGAAATGGGACGGGAATCCCTAATAAAAAACCTATCGCCAGCTCCTTAATGACTACGAGAAACAGGCAC
>NC_069411.1:64063645-64087769 GCF_026875155.1 Cherax quadricarinatus
GTTTTTTTGTGCAGTTTTGTAAAAAGTTGGTAAAATTTACCGACAATATGTAAAGTAAAAGGACACAAGTGCAACTAATGTGATATTTTATTGTGGCAACGTTTCGCTCTCCAGGAGCTTTATCAAGCCGTTACAAACAGTACATGGACACAGAGGGTATACATAGGCTCAGAGTGAGGTGCAATACTAGTGGTAGTAGTAGTAGTAGTAGTAGTAGAAGAAGTAATACAATATGTATAACTATTAACTTGCACATGAGTAAACGATATAAAGGCTATTACTTGGGAAACATAGAAATTGGTTAGACAAATATTTCTATTGGAGGCTGGATAGAGAAGGCCTGTTTCAATGTTCATTCTCTGTAATGTGCTTGTGTAGTATTAACAGGAGAGACTATGTGTTGGCAGGATTTACTGTTTTCAGGAGGATTCTTGCTAAAACTTCAGAGATCGTGAAGCTGCCTTTGTTTTGTTTAATTGTATTAGAAACAGCTATTAGTGAAGATTCAAGGCACTTGCGTCTGCGGAAATTAGTTTCTTTGATCACTAGTTGGGCTTCCCTGAACTTCATGAGATGATTGGGGGAATTTCGGTGTTGTACACGGGCTTTGTTCAAGTTATCGTTCCTACATGCATAAATGCTTTCATTGAGGCGGGTGTCGAGGTTTCTTGCTGTTTCACCTACATAAATCTTGTCGCAGCCTCCACAGGTATAGCGAAAACCCCCTGCGATGACGGGTTCGTGGTGCTTGGATTTTGTTCTGGTTAGACCCCTTTATCGAAGTGCTGGAAGCGATGGCGACTCTGGTGTTACTTGTGAAAGTACTTTAGAAACGTTCATTGCAACCTGGCTATTGGAAGGGAAAAAAATATAATTTTGTTGGGGAGTGGTGTTGATGCGTGGAAAATTTAATGATCTGAAGGGCTTTTTTCCCTTGCAGTCTTGATGAAAAAAGAAAGGGAAAATGTAAATTTGTGAAGGTTCGGGAATGTATGTACATTCCTCGTCAAGAAACTCAGGACTCAAATTCGGTAATTTCCCTTTGGAAAAACCCGATGATGAGCCCTCTTTTGTCTTAGTATCTTTTTTTTGGAATAGAAGTGTGTGAGATCGTTTTTATTGGGAGGTTTCCTATAAACTTGAAATCTTAGCTGTTGTCTACTTTGTGAATGAGGACGTCGAGGGAAAAGGGAGCTTGTCATTGGGGTTCTTCTTCTAGTGTAAACTGGGTCGCCAGTTCAACTGCGTTGAGCCTTGACTGTAGATTCCTTACATCAAAACGTTTGGGCGTTATTACGAGGACGTCGTCCACGTAACGTAACCAAGTGACGCTGAAGAGATGATGTTTGGGAAAGTGTTCGGACTCTAGGTATTCCATGCACAAGTTGGCTAGGACGGGACTGATTGGGGACCCCACCCATGCCGTAGGTTTGTTTGTAAGCTTGTTATTGAAAGAAAAACGGTTTTAAATTAACAAGAGTTCAATCAAGTCAACAAAATCTCCGGGAGGTAAGGAAGATTAAGGTCCTGATTGACTTTACGTCGTAGAACCTCGATGCTTTTGTGGGAGGTACTTTTGTGAAGAGGGAAGTTACGTCCAAACTGCTTAGTTTCTTGTTACGGGTGGAGAGGCTTCGGATGCGGTTGAGAAGGTCGCCTGAATGTTAAGATGAGGGGGCTGATGGTCCCCAGAAGGCTGGAAAGTTGTTTTGTAAGAACTCCGGCTAGTTTGTGTGGTGCACTGCCTATACCTGACTGATTGGTCTGAGAGGAAAATTAAGTTTATGTGTCTTGGGGAAACCATACATGTGTGCTGGTTTAGGGTTGCTGGGTAACAAGTACAGAAGTTTCTTCCCTTCTCTAGTGCGTTTGAGTATTTGACTGGTTTTGTATAGAAAATCTTTGGTGAGTGTCTCCCACTGTTGAGTGCTGATGGGTTCGTATGTAGACTGATCATTCAAGAGGTCCATCATTTTGGTGTTGTAGTCACTGGTTGTAGTCACTCCACCTCCTTTGTCGGCGGTGGTGACGATAATGTTGGGGTCGTTGGCGAGGTCCTTAAGGGCAATGATATATCGTCTAGGAAGATTAGAAGAAGAAGGTTCACATAAAGCTGCAGTGAGGATGCCCTGTATATAACCCTTCTGGAAGTTGCTGTCACTGTATCTATGGTTCCTGGTATCTAGGTTGAGTTGATAGTTAGGTTTGTGTATGTTGGTGGTAAATTTGAGTCCCAGACTCAGTGCCTGTTTCTCGTAGTCAGTTAAGGTGCGTGACGATAGGTTGTTTATTAGGGATTCCCGTCCCATTTCCTTCCATCGACTGTTAGTGCAGAGGTACTGAAGTTTGCGATTGAGTTTGATCTTCTTGTAAAGGCTTACTCAGCCCTGTAACAACTTCAGTCAGTATTACCAAGGCTGGCTCCTCCTCCGGAAAATTAATGTATAGAAAAAGAATAAAAACTGACAAACATAAACACTTTATTATTTAGAAAATATAAAATATATTATACTTAAATATCAAATATTTATCCTGCTCTAAAGAAAAATGAAAAATGAAAAATATAAATGATATCTGAATTCAACGCTAATATATACAATTAAACTTGGGTGTCTGGTAGTGATATCTGAGGACATCTTGGGTCAAAAATAGGTTTCCCTAATTTTATTTAAGGTTTTACGATGCGAGAAATGTCCAGCCATTGGTAGGTCGTGAGCCATTTTAAGAACAGTCTCTCTGCATTGACTTGGAACAACTAAGATGGAATAGTCTGTCTCATCTGAATACTGATTTATACAAGATATCTTTTATATATTCAAATTTATATATTCAAATTTTCCTTTGGATAACTTGATTTTGTCTAGCTGCATTATGGCAATTCTGAAGAGAAGGGCAGTTACGTTGTAAATTGACAAAGGAGTCCTTCGATATATCTAAAGGCTTAAAGTCAGGGAAAATCAAAGGATGGACAGTAGGAGAAGCCTGGGCTTTGGTCTGAGCCCTAGTCAAGACATTTATGGTATTGGAGGTGATATCCTCACTTTCATCTAGCAAGTGAACCGGTGATCCTACTACCTCGCTTTCGAGAGTAGCATCACTGGTTTTTAATCCCACGTGAATATCACGAGATATTGCCTTATCTGAACTTTCGAGGGGCTTCTCTGACTCTACAGAAAGAGGAGCTGAAAAGCTTATGTCCATATTTGGTGATGAAAGATCAACCTCAGAAGGAAGAATGGCACCTTTTACATTGCCTATTAGTACAGAGCAAGAAGTGATGGGAGCTAGTATGGCTTCAGACCAACCTGTGAACCATTTAAACCTAATGTAACAACGGCTGGTAAGATAAGTGTCTGTACGGCCCAAGTAGTCTGAAAGAATAGCAGAGGAATGAGTTTCTTTAAGATTAGGGAACAGCTTATCAGAAATGACTATACATGTGCATCCAGTCTCTCGTAAAATGGTAGATACATTAAGCCATTAACTGTTCCTGAACAGAAGGGTGCTTGGTCATTACAGTCTTTAAAACATCTTCCAACTTTTTGGACCTTCTTAGAAGGACAATCGGGACGTTTATGTCCCTTAACACCACATAAATGACATACAGGACTAAAAGAAGTCAGTTTTCTTTCCACTAGAGGCTTTGGTTTCCTAAGATCTGGTGAACCCTTGCCCTTAGGGTTTGATCCCTTTAGGTCTTTACAGGAATTGTGAGCCTCAGCATACAAGTCTGCGGCCTCAGCAACTTCATCAGCTTTAATCAGGTTACGTTCTCTGATGAATGTTCGTATCTGGTGAGGAAGAGCTGTCAGAAACTGGTCAGCAACCATGAAGTCTCTAAGAGATTCATAACTGTGATCAATTCCTGAACTCTCTATCCAAAAGTCGAACAAACGAAAGAGTTTACCTGTAACTGCGAAAGTTTTGGCCCGGGCTGTAAGGTGGCAAACCAAAATCTTTCCTATAAAAATTTGTGGTTTTTTGATATGCTTTAAGGATTGCCTTCTTCAGTGGGTTAAAATTTAAACATATTATTCCTGGACAAATTTTGCATAGATATTCAAAGCTGTACCAGAAAATAACTTTCTTAACCTGGTAGCCCAGGTGTCAGCAGGCCATTCACAGAGGGTAGCGGAAATTTTCAAACCTGATAATGTATGAAGCAATGTCTTCACCCTCGTGAAGGGAGGTAAATTAGGTGTTGGAATATTTGCACTACTGCATGATGTTCAATTACCCCTTTCCTCTAATTGTTGTTGTGTAAAAGTTAACTTTTCATTCTCTAATTCAAGGCGTTTCTTTTCTCTCTCTCTTAACTCATGTTCTCTAGCTCTTTACTCACGTTCTCTAGCTTTTTCCCTCAACTTCTCTATCCTTTGCTTTTTTCCTCAAGTTCTCTTAATTTAACTTGTTCCTCACGTACTTTACTCTCTTCTCACGATCAAGTGTATCACGCTCCTTTTTGTCTTCTCTCTCTTTTCTAACTGTTTTTTCTTGGCTTTCTCTTTCAATTCAATCTCTCTCCTTTTTGTCCCTCTTTCTTTTTCTGTCTTTCTTGGTTCTCTCTCCTATCTTTCTCTCTTCTTTTTCTTTTCTCTTTCGACTCTCTCTCTCTCATTTTCTTCTTCTCTTTCCCTTTCTGTCTCGTTTCTTCCTCTCAATTCCTCTCTTTCAAGTCTTTCCTGGATCTTAGCACTAAAAAGATTCTAAATTTTTCCCTGTTATTCCTAACTTACTTCCACGTTCATCCAAAACGGGTATTCCTCCATACTTGCAAGAATAACTTAAACTACCAGGGAAAATGAAACGGGTATCAAAGAAAATGGAGGGTTCAATTCCTGCTTTGCTTGAACTGTAAATAAACCAGAGGCTCGATCCCACTTTCAATTAAACAATATGTATTAATAAAAATGAAGGGTTCTATGCCGGCTCCGAGCAAACAGTAAAGTAGAAATGGGGTCCCTTAAACCATCCAATCTTCTCACCAACAAATCAGAGTGTCCTATAACAGTTCCCTTGAAAATAATAAAGAGCTCAATGAAACAAATTGTCACTGGAAAATCTAGGGTCCCTAGAGTCTATTCTTCCAAATCGTTTCAAGCCACAAAAATAGGGGGCAGAATTAACTAAATATATCCTGCCTTGACTTGACTTACAATAAATTGAGATCATAAAATCACCAAATCTTTTAAATACCTGTACCGTAGTCCTACCATAGAGAATGATTACCATGGCTGGTTTTAAACCCTCTGTGGTTTTGGGGGCATTGAAGTTCCAATGGTAAAATTCGAGATGAGTTGAATCTTGATTCAGTTGAGTTGAAACCGCAAGGTCGCCACTTGTGAAGGCTTACTCAGCCCTGTAACAACTTCACTCAGTATTACCAAGGCTGGCTCCTCCCAGGAAAATTAATGAGTAAAAAAGAATAAAAACTGACAAACATAAAAACTTTATTATTTTGAAAATATAAAATATAAAATACTTAAATATGAAATATTTATCCTACCTGAAGAAAATGAAAATGAAAAATAAATGATATCTGAATTCAACGCTAATATAAAACAATTAAACTTGGTGTCTGGCTGATGTTGACACAGTCTTGTAGAGATTATAGCCGTTGTTTGATGACGTCTCCTACTTTTGCAAAAGTCATCCCTTCAACACTTTTCGTTGGTTGGCAGGTACCCGATTTTGTTCATTCCAAAGTTGTGCTGAGCTGTGAGTCTATGATTACTGTTTGGGCCCGGAGCCCCACACGTCACCTTTCGGGGTGGGGGAAAAAGGGGGGGTAGCGGGAGCTAACTTACCCTACCTTTCCCGCAAGCAGGCAATCAAACTATCATTTTCCATATACTCGCTCGCTACCCTATCTGTTGCACTTTTCCCCCACACTTCTGTTGGAGGTTCGCTGTGGTGACTGTACTGAGAATATGCTCAGCAGTGTGTTGGTCAATCTGAAGAATGGCCCTCATATTCCTTCATTTCAAAGGTTTTTCCCTTTGCTTACTTAACTTACTTAACTGAATGTGCCGAAGAACTTTCTAACATCGCTAAGGAAACCTTTGAAACTGCAAGGAATATGAGGGCCCAAACTTCAGATTGACCAACACAACTGCTGAAACATATTCTCAGTACAGTCACCCATACTATCCTCCAACAGAAGATCAAAATCAATCGCAAACTTCAGTACCTCTGCCCCTAACAGTCCCATGGAAGGAAATGGACGGGAACCCTAATAAACAACCTATCGCCACGCTCCTTAACTGACTACGAGAAAAAAGGCACTGAGTCTGGGACTCAAATTTACCACCAACATACACAAACCAATCAACTCAACCTAGATACCAGGAACCATAGATACAGTGACAGCAACTTCCAGAAGGGTTATATACAGGGCTTTCCCCACTGCAGCTTTATGTGAACCTTCTTCTTCTAATCTTCCTAGACGATATATCATTGCCCTTGAGGACCCTCGCCAACGACCCCAACATTATCGTCACCACCGCCGACAAAGGAGGTGGGTCGTTTATAACTCAACACCAGTGACTACAAAAACCCAAAAAGATGGACCTATTGAATGATCAGTCTACATACGAACCCATCAGCACTCAACAGCGGGAGACACTCACCAAAGATTATCATACAAAACCAACAAATACTCAAACGCACTAGAGAAGGGGAAAGAAACTTCTGTACTTGTTACCAACAAACCCAAAACCAGCACACATGTATGGTTTACCCAAGACACAAAACATAATATCCCTCAGCCCCAATCCACGTCAGGTATAGGCAGTGCACCCACACAAACCTACCGGAGTTCTTGCAAAACATCTTTCCAGCCTTTTTGGGACCATCAGCCCCTCCCCACCCTTAAACATCAGGCGACCTTCCCAACTGCATCCGAACCTCTCCATCCGTAACAAGAAACTAAGCAGTTTGGACGTAACTTCCCTCTCCCCCAAAAGTACCTACCACAAAAGCCATCGAGTTTCTACTACTAAAGTCAATCAGGACCTTTAAACTTCCTCACCTCCCGGAGATTTTGTTGTAGACGAATGGTTCACAAACCGACATGTTGATAAATAAGACACATGTGCAACTCTTGGGTATCTTTATTAAGGAAAAGTTTCGCCACACAGTGGCTTCAATCAGTCCATACACAGAGAAGCTTGAAGAATAGGAAGAGAATGAGGTAATCATCCCTCAACCTTGAGTCGAGTGGTCAGTCCATCAAGGTGATGACTGATTACATCGTCTTCAAGTCTCTTCTGCTTCTATCAACTTTTCTGTACTCGACTGAAGAAGCCTACTGTGTAGGGGAAACGTTTCGTAATAAAGATACCTAACTGTTGCATATGTGTCTTACCTAACAACCTGTCGGTATTTTATACCATTTTAATGTTCAATCTGTCAGACACTGCAACACAAGGGTATCTTGGTACAGACCTGAAATCAACTTCGACAACCTCTACAAATGAGAACGGCTGGAATTTGAGAGGGACCTGACCTCACAAAATCTGCGTTCTACTAGTGACCTACTCTCACCTCCTGGCGCTATATAAGGCTCCATCCTGTCACTTCAACTTCATATTGTTTCAGACTCGGAAAAAAGCTCTTCTCCAACTGGGGGACTGACCACCTCAAAATTTTGGGGGTGAGGACTGATTAAATCGTTTTCAAGTCTCTTCGCTCCAATTTTTCGTCTCGACTGAAAAGCCTCGTGGGGCGAAACGTTTCTAATAAAGAACCTAACTGTTCATATGTGTCTTCCCAACAAAATATAAAAATTAATATAATTATAAAATATATATATATATATATATATTTTAATAAATATATATATAATATATATATAATATCGACCCTAGAGGAAAAACTTATATTTTGGCTCAAAACAATCTCTTCTTTTCGAAAAAGGGCAAGGGTAACTGTGTAATCAGAAATTTTCGCAAAAGCTTTTTGAACTCGTGACTTAAGTCAGTACGGGAGACCTGTGACTGCAGAAGGCTTTTTTTTTTTTTTTTGGTAATTCTGTGTATACTCCATAATTTTACCGTATGTGGGGTTTATTTTGGGGAAGGGGGGTGAAGTGTTTTTGACTTTAGACAAAAGGCCGGCAAAGCAAGGGCCGGGGGGCGGTTGCTTGGACCTCCACTGTTCATATATCTTTAAGAAACTATACCACGATTTGTGTGTTGCAACCCCCGAAAGGGGTTTCAATGATTTTTATTATATAAATTATTATCTTTTCATATTAAATTTTTTTATTGCTAATTTTCGATAAAGCTAAATCGTAATATATTGCTTCATATTTTTTATTTATTTTACTATTATTTTTGTTAGTAGGATGTAACACTATATTATGTGCTCATAGTTTCAAGTCTTGATTGTCTAACTACTGAATTATCCTCTTTTCTCGTTATTCCGCCGCTTCTGTTCTGAGCTTTTCAGCTGTCCACGGGGTTTTCGTGAACGGGGAGGGGGGGGTGATCACACCTCCCTAAGTATTCAGTCTGGGGCTAGACTCGCTTGGGGGTTGGACAGATTTCTGTCCATTTTTCTTGTTAGTTCTGGGGAGAACCCGTTTACAGAACATTTTAAGACTTGTGATTTTCGATGTTGTACGAGGTTGTGTCCCTTTGACACTCTGAGCAACTCCGGTCCTGAGCTGTAGCTTCTGACCTAACTTGTACTGGTATCTGTGTATTATCACAGTCGGGATTTTCTTATGCTGAACTTAGATTCAGTAGTATGGAGTTTTGTGACTTTTGTGGATGATCTGCAGATGGTCCCCTACTTAGTGTCGTTATAATTATCTCCTAGTTCCTGATTCTGTGTCGCAGTTGCTTGTTATATTGCTGTTCGGCTTATTAGTCGTTTTATTGTTCAAGCAGACTGTTCTGATTGCCAGTTGGTCAAGAACTTAATTTATTTGAGGACTTTGTCAGTCACTTGTTTAAGTCTAGTCGAGTCGTGAGACATAGCGAACTACTTAGAGCACTTACACACATACACACTTACTTGTACATATTTGTAATATCTTATTAAATGTTAATGTACCAGACGGTACTTAAGAATTATAAAGGTGATATGTGCTTTCAGCACAATAATATTGTACTCGAGAGAAGTGATATTATTTTAATTACTGTGATTAATTTAATTTAATATACGCCTAGACAACTTAATGACTAATAAATTTATTAAATTTTAATTTATCTAGTTAGTAGCCTACCAGTTGAAATCCTGAAGCACTACTGAATCATACTGAATTCTAATTCTAATTGGACAAGGATACTGACTAATTGTTACGAAAACCCAGTAACAGGCTGGATGCTAGAAGGGCAGTTCTTTCTAGTATTACCTGGAGATCTCTAAGCTTTTAGAATCGAGTTTTTTGTAACATAGTGGGTTTAGATAATACTTCGTAGGTGGCCTAAAGTTAGTACCAGGTACAGGTATACTGATGTGTTTTATGTAATATGTAGAGGATAGGTTGTTGGAATATCTAGTTTTTGTATTAATTGTGGTAGAATTACCTACAATATGTAAAGTAAAAGGACACAAGTGTAGCTAATGTGACATTTTATTGTGGCAACGTTTCGCTCTCCAGGAGCTTTGTCAAGCTGTTACAAACAATACATGGACACAGAGGGTATACATTGGCTCAGAGAGAGGTGCAATACTAGTGGTGGTAGTGTTATAACTGTTAAGAAAGCCCTTCAGGTTGTGATTTCTATTACAATTGACTGTTCTGTAAATGTAGGTGGCACAGTAGTACGAGGGAATGTTTTGTATAGCGAGTAGGTTTAGGTCTTTGAAATGTGTGTGGGGGATGGGGGGGGTGTTGTCTAACATGGATTGCGTGATCATTCTCACTGCAGCTTTTTGTTGGGTTATTAATTGGCTTTAGGTAATTTGTCGTTGTGGAACCCCAGCACAAATAGCGTAGTTGAGATAGGGTAGATCAGTGAATGGTATAGTGTAAGTACTGGCTGTTTGTGGTACATAGTAACGTATCTTTGAGAGGATGACAACTGTTTTAAATACGCTTTTTATTATGTGTTGGATATGGGTGCTGAATTTCAGGTTGCTGTAAAGGTGCAGACCTAGGAATTTTCCTTCATTATGTTAGGAATAAGGATGTTGTTAAGCATAATGTTTTCTTGGAACTCACTTGCTCTACTCCCAAAAACATAATGTATAATGTAAAAGGCTGCTACTTTTGCTAGCTCTTCGTTAACAATAGTTTTGAGTGAGGCTAGATTAGGATAGGAGATGACAAATGTCGTATCGTCAGCAAGAAAAATAGGCCTAAGTTGTGATACGCTTGGAAGGTCGTTGATGCATAAAAGGAAAAGAAGGGGCCAAGAACGCTACCCTGTGGGGACATCAGTGTCCAGGGGTCTTGTTGAGGAGGTTGTGTCCTTGATAGAGACATATTGCTTTCTATTCGTAAGGTACGACTTTATACATGTAAATGCGTGTCCTCTTATACTGTAATGATCAAGATTGAGGAGTTTGGATGTTTTTGGTCTTCTGTATCAAAAGCTTTCTTAAGGTCGATAAAGAGTCCAAGCAGGTATTCATTTTTTCAAGTGCTGTGTAAATTAGGTCTAGTATTTTTATTATTGCGTCATTTGTGCTTTTGTTTTTCCAGAAGCGAAACTGGCAGCGGTTGAGGATGCTTTGTGACGTTATGAAGGAGTATAACCTTTTGTGTATGAGCTTCTCGATGATTTTGGGTTTAAATAAAGGCAAGTTTGATATTATCCTATATTTGTTTACACCTTTATGTATTGGTGTAATCCCTGCTATTTTGAGTGATGCCGGGAAAGTGTTGGTTTCTAGTGATTTTTTAAAGAGTAACGCAATGATTGGTGAAAGGATTTGAGCCGCTCGTTTGTAGAGTAGTGGTGGTACTTGGGCTACATTTCCTGATTTTTTTTTAGGTTTAATAATCATGGTAACGTCAGTGAGCTCTGTTAGTGTAAGATAGAGAGATGCTGGAAAGTTTCCATCTAGACAGTCATTATCTCCGGCACTGGTAACTGGAATTTTGCTGGCGAGATTTGATCCTATGTTTGAGAAGAAGTCATTTATCTTGTTAGCTGTATCAATAGGCTCGTTTGGTTTAGTTAGTATAATAATACTAGTTGTGTTTGGATTGTGTTGCCCAGGATCTGAGAGAGAGTCTTCCAGGTCTTTTTAATTAATATCTCCTCTCGTTTCAGTGAAACTATTAGAACAATATAGTTGCTTGGACTTTCTGATTAATTTAGTGAGGACTAACGTATAGTGTTTGATAAATTCTTTAGTTATTAAGCCCCTTCTATTTGTTTTTCATATTGATGATTCATATTTATGGATCTTAGGATGCTGTTAGTAAGCCACGGGTAACTTAGTCTTTTATTAGTGATCTGTTTAAATTTTATAGAACAATGTTTGCTATATAGTCTATGTATTTTTTTCAGAAATATGCCTACCCATCCACTGATACCAACAGCATTGGAAAATTCTGCAGATCAGTCAACTGAGCTTAGTTCTGCAGTGAAGTTACTTATTGATGCCTCATCATGGAGTCGAAAAAAGAACTTATTATATTCCAGTCGTTACTTACAAATGTTAGTTAGGAGGAAAGTTGGGAAGTGGTCAGTAGTGTTGTCCGTGATTATCCCCACTTTAAGAGGGGCTAGTATGTTTGTCCATATATTGTCAATTATGGTTGCACTCGTCTCAGTCTTGTTGGTTTTGTAATTACTGGTATGAATAGTGTATTGTTTATATTGTTAATGAAGTCAGCAACAGGTTGGTCATCTGTTAGGTCAAGGTTGATCTTGAAGTCTCCTGGTAGTAGTAGGCGGTGCTATTCATTTGTGTATCTGTAATCAGTATTTTTAATTTATCACTAAAGGCTGGGATATTAGTATGAGACATCCTGTATATGGCCAGTAGACAGTAGACAGTAGCCAGTAGACAGTAGCCAGTAGACAGTAAACAAATAAGGTTATAATGAGTAGCACCTAACTTTGGATTGTTATTGCACTAACTCTACTACAGACTGCGCACAATAGACAATTAAAAATAAAGTATAGGTCTGTACTAATAGAGGACGGTAAAAGATAGTTACAAATATAAACAAAACAAAAAAAATTAAATTGTATACCATTTTAGACAAACAAGATGGTGATTTTGAGGTGACTAATATAAAATATAAGACAGTGTTTGAATAACTTTGACAATTCACTGCGGTCAAATTAACAAAATAGAAATAAGAATTAGGCTTTATAGAGAATAAACTGATAAAAAAATGGGGTTTCATAACACTGATGGAAAGTGGGTATAAACTGCATTTTGTTCTGACTCAGGCCATCTTCACTTAGGATTTTTTTTAGTTCACTGTTCAGTAGAAATAAAACATCTTCCGTTGATACCTTTTTTAAATGCAATTTTTCAGTCATGGCGAAGCTTTCTTAGTCTATAGAGATTTTGTCTTGTTTTGGTCAGGCACTCGTTAACATATACATCACTTTTCATATTAATAGATGTGTTTAATTGGTCATTTCTTCGTGACTGAAAGGATTTAAAAATTAAAAACAGAAGAAGGGAGTTATAAGAAGGGAATGTGGAGGTACTGGCAAAATGGAGGGAGTATTATGAGGCGCTGTTTAATGTAGATAAAGAGAGGGAGGCAGAGATCTCATGAATTGAACAGGAAGGTATAACATTTTTTAGGAATGAGGAAGAGCCAGATGTAAGTGTGGGGAAGATGCGTGATACAGTGGGTAAAATGAAAGAGGGTAAAGGACCTGGGATTATTTGGATAAAAACAGAAATGTTAAAAGCAGTTTAAGATATAATTTTGGAGTGGTTGGTATTTGATAAATGTGCCGTAGCCCGTGGCCTGGTAGGCAGCGCTCTCGTTTCACACACAGTGTTCGTGATTCGATCCCCAGCAAGCGTGGAAGCATTGAGGAGTGTTTCCTTACACCTGTTGCCCCGTTTACTTAGCACGCAAGTAGATACCTGGATGCTAGTCGACTGGGGGGACAAGATTTAAGGACTCCAGTGGAAATAAAACAGACTGTTCTGGATGATGCACTGACTTCCTTGGGTTATCCTGGGTGGTTTAACCTATGGGATTAAAAATCCGAAGAAAATCTTATCTCTTAATGTATGAAAGGGGAGAAGGTAACTAGGGATTGGCAGAAAGATGGCATAGATCCTTTAAATAATCGAAAAGAGGATGAAAGGGAATGCAAGAACAACAGGAAAATAAGCATGTTGAGTATCGTAGGCAAAGAGTATGGTTAGGTTACTATTGAAAGAGTTTTTTTTTTTTTTTATTTTATTTAAAACAATACAATACATTAAATAAATAAAAGAACACATTATCAGGTCTTACACAGAATTATAAATTTCGTTAACAAAGCACACAAACATTTAACTTTGTGCTAACACAAACTGTCCCTCATCCCCAATGCATTTTATTTTATTTAAAAGTACATCACAGCACATAAAAAATAACAAACAGGTTTTAAATCTGCCAACAAATGTAAAAACTTTCCAGGGCCCCAATAATACCACATACAGATATAATTATACATCATTTAACAAAATTATCTAATGAAAACACCAACAGTAACCAAAGTAAGGGAGAAAATTGATACCGTACTAACGACAACAAAAGTAAAACAAGATATTCTCTACTATGACTGAACGTCATAAGGGTACAAACTCAAAAGGGCACAGTATGTTACATACCGTAGCCCTGAAAAACTAAAACCCCCCTTCCCTAGACAGAACCCCCCCTTCCCTAACACATCTATAATGCATATCCAAAAGTATGAATCTTATGACACGTAAGAATATGAAGCATAAAACACAATGATACATCTGTTCCCTAAACTTGTAATGGTAAAGGATATAACTGCCTCACGGCTTACAAAACAAACTGCAAGTGCAATAAATACATTATGTAAATATAGAACAGTTTGATTTCTAACATTGGATTAGAAAGTATTTCCTATAGTCAAATTACATTAACAAGATCCACGACAAACGGCGCTGTACAATATAATGGTAATACACCTACACACAAAGTATTGACGATGGTTTTATACTCAGACACAACACATTATACATTATTAAAGAAAAAGTCTAAACTTGGTGTTTTATACAAATGGCAAGCACACTTGGGTAAGTATATAGACTGCATAATAAGTGTTAAAACCCAACACACACAATAACACACACACACAAGCACACTCATACACGTCAACGTAGACATAGGTATTAATGGATCGAGGGACAAAAAACATCCATTACATGCAATATCATATATTACATTTTAATAGGAAAACACGTCTATACAAATACAATGATTGGTATACAAGATAAAAGGGCATCACATTGGAGACATACATAAAACCCATGGAGACATATATACAACATTAGAGACATACATACAATTAAACGCAGCTGACCAGCCCGAAAGATTACCACTGAACAAACACAAATTATCTAAAATTTCCTTTAACTTAACGCTCTGTATGCAGAGGGGAAATCTTTCTCCCATCTCCCCTCATATACTAACTGATTTCTACACTTAGTTCTAAGAATTGTTCCCGCTAAAACCCGGATTCTGCTATTACCTTCAACATGTCTCATAGCCCATGACACATATATATAATCGGCTACGACATACGACACTGCACGTTGTACACAGATGTCGACCCCACCCACATCAAAACTCAACGCCCTAATTACAGACAAACCTCCCCCCCTACCATTCGTAAAACCCTGCTTAACCACGCACGTACTATACCTAAATTTTCACAGAAATACACAACGTGAAACGCTGATTCGTCCTCCCCCCCCAACACTGAACAACTCCGGTCCTCCTCTACACGTCGATTAGACACCACCCCCTTTGGGACGGCAGAATCCCGTGCAAAAATTTAAAAACCACTTCGCGTACTCTAGGAAGGAGATGTAACTGATGAACTCGCTTCCATATATCACACCACGCGTACATGGGAACATTCCTTAAAACTCTCACCTCAACTTTCACCATACCCACTTTTTCCCAAAGTACTCAATTTAACACCCCGCACGTCTCGCATGCACAGTAACACACGTAGCATCGTATCGCACTTGATTACATCTGCCCGTCTCCACCACCTACGCAGGTCACATACATTTCTGTTAAACCACCATGCCGGGCCACCCAGTCGGGGGAAACGACGTTTCACGTAACAAGAATGAACTCGGTCTCTTAAAGGAACAAGACCTAACCCTCCTTGACCATTGGTGTCTCTACCACCGCTCTTGTGAGCCAGTCGCACCCTGAACCCCCACAGAAATCTATAAACTCTATTTAAAAGATGTTTGATATCCCCCTTTTTAGTGGATACAGCGCAGCAACGGCCAAACTTTACTATAAAGAAGAACATTAATTACTATCGCTCGTTTGGTGTGGGGTTTAAATGTCGTGGCCTTAGACTATTTAAACGCCTCAAAACATTATTACCACCCTCCCCGAATTACATCCCTCGTCTCATTCAACCTCTCTCATATACTGTATCCCACATATAGAAACACAGTCAACCACCGTCCACGTCTCTACACCAACCTCCTCTCTCGCCCAATCTCCCAACTTCATAATCTTTGATTTTTCTTTATTAACTCGCATTCCTGTTGCTCTGCCAAATATATCTACAAATCTTCCTCCCACGGCTCAACTGCTCCCTCGTACGTACTAGGACAGTTGTATCATCTACATAACCTACTACGGCAGGTCGATCACTACTCGAACCCCACGACGAATCTACACCCGCCCACAAACTGTCCAATAAAAAGGGTCCTGCAGGGCAAGCAAAGAGCATTGAGCCCATAGGGCATCCCTGTCGATGCCTCTATTCAATTTGACTAAGTCTCCTAACTTCCCATTATTTGTACTCTAAACCCACACCATTATACAAAGAGCGAGCCCACATGATGATCTCTTTACCAAACCCCTGCCATCTCATAAACTTCCACAGCACATCCCTTTCTACACTATCAAAAGCAGCTTGCCAGTCTAAAGCCAAAACACCACCCCCCCCCCCTCATTCCGCATTCCTCGACAAACTCCCTGATATGCCCATGACCATCATACATTGTCCTACCTGGCACGCCTAACTGACCCTTATGTATTACCTTGTAAAACACTTTCTTACCCTATTCATTAAAATTTTTGCATATAATTTATAATCACTACACATTAGTGATATTGGTCGGTAATCCTTGATGTATACGGGTACGTCACATTTTTTAACTAACACCAAAACCGCCGTACTCTGAGACATACCTAAACGCCCCCCTCCTTCATCGCATTGAGTAAACGTACCAGAAAAGTCCGTATGACCTCCCAATGTTGAATTTTAAAATTCACATGGAAGCCATCAATACCTGGCGCCTTACCCTTGCACATTCCCCGCAAAGCCTCCCCACCTCACTTCAGTTAAGGCCCCCATGAGAAAGCGATCATTATCATTCAACCTCACATCGTACCCTTCTGCCCCAATTCCCCCTATTGCATCCACGCTTACTTCTTTATTTAGCATTTTGATATTAAACCTTTATCAACGTAATAGCTTATTCCTTCAGTTGTTTTTACAACCTGACCCTCACTATTTCCCTTCAACGCCATCCTGAACCACTAAACTCACGATTTCGGGCGCCTTCCTCCTTTTTGTCTGACTACGTAAGACACAAGCGGACGGCTTATCACCCCACACAGCCTCCTCAGCTCCACTCGAAATACGCGCTCCATCAAAAACCGATTTTTCAGCTTCTGGATGTGATCTTTTAGATTGGGCAATCTCGTCCACAGGGTAAATTCCGATACCTCCCCTTGGGGCATAACAGTGCTGTAAAGAACCCCTCCTCAGATTTTAAAAACCAAAAATAATCGAGAGGCCCCCTTACCCCGATGTACATAAAAATCCTTGATAAGAGGCTTTATAACCTCGTCCCATTGTCGCACTAAATCACTACCTTTCCCAAAGGGGTCTACTCCCATAGACGTCCATTTAAATGCGTGAAGAGTGTCTTATCTTCATCACTTTGAAGTAAACGAGTATTTAACTTCCAATATCCTTTAAAACGAGTCGGGAGACCTCTCCAGTCAAGCTCTACGAGAACACCGCGATGGTCGGAGAAAAACACATCTAACACACGCACTTTGGTTACAACTACGCGCCCAGACACATATACCCTGTCTAAGCGCGAGCATAGTCCTTACGCACGAAAGTGTGCTCAATCCCTAAGTCACTGCTTCCACTTACATCCCCAAACCCAGCCCAGACAACCCAAAACACCCAAAAATAATCGAACAATAACCCGCTCCCCCTCGGTTCTACGTCTTTACGGCGCACCACACAGTTCCAGTCGCCACCAACTACTGTATATCAGGCAGAGATCTCAATTTGTACACAAGAACGTCGTTAACAAAAGTTATTTTAAATATTAACATCAGTTCAGCTGGCCCATATACTCCTACAAAACCCCCCCGTTGAGTACCCCACTCACCTATGACGCGTACCACGCGACCCCCCCCCCCCCTTCCTCCCAATGTTTCATCACGAACGGGCTGGTCGCTTTTATTAACACAGCTACACCACCTTTCAAACGACTCGAGTGAGCCATATAAAAAATCATAACCATCTATCGCAAACGAACTTCCAACTTTATGGTTATGTTTTTGCACGAAACATACATCTACTGCAAAGCGATGCAACCACTCATGTACCTGCACTTGCCTTCTGTTATTTTTCATACCCTTAACATTTATGGTTTATACACCTAACTTTGCTAACGGTTGCTTTCCTCGAGGGACCACCACACCCCTTTTCCCTTTATGTTGACTAACGCCAAAGGCGCCACCTTTACCTTGTTACATTCTTTGTTATATTACTCGCTGTCCTGGAAAACACACGACGCCCCACCCGTGACTTCCGACCACGTCTTCTTCCCCGAGCGCTGTCCAGGGGGCAAACATCGTCGGAGTCGGGGGGTAGCCCACGCTTCCTAGAAACAGCATCCTCAACTTTATCAGGACCTGTAATGTTCTCCTTGTGAACTTCTACTTCAACAGTATGAACTCTCGGGCCTTCAAACCCCACTCACGGGTTTAAATTTAAATGATCGACCCTCCTTTAACTGTGGTTCTCTCCTCATCGAACACTCCAACGCATGCACACACGGGACAGAATCATACTCCTGCGAAGCTAAAAGGTCGCTCAATGTCGATACATGTTAGCGTCCATATCAGCATCCTCTCTTGCTTGAAAGGGGTCTCACGTCCACCATATTCTACCACATCGTGGTTGACCGTACCAGGTAGAGTCACGCAGGATGACTCCACGGGCATGGCCCGATCCACCTCATCACCCACGATTTCAGGCGCGGTAAGTCCTCGATTACTTCATCTGCCAAATTCCGTCGAGGAGGCCTCCACCCCTCCGGGCATGACCACTTCCTAGGGCGGCTGGCGCTTGACGCATTGTCAGCAATGTGGTCCATGCTCCGCAAAGGCGAAAAAGTTCGTCTCTGGACCAGGATAAAGTAACGTACACCTGGTACGGAACTCCTCTAGGTTTTTGTACGAAGGTATTGGTTGGCGCAGGACATTTTTAACGTAAACGACCCTTCCTGTAAACCAGCAAGCGGGCCCTCAGACCACCGACACATAGTAACCTGGTGGAATCGTCCCATAGTATTTGAAGGCGTCACGTATGTCAACTCGTTAGCCTCAAAAGGCACGTTTCCCCACACGTACCCATGATAGTAAAAGTGAAACGTCGTGGGAACTTAACTGTGACTGCTGGGGTTACTTGCTTGCTAACAAACCTGATACTGGTTGACAATCTGCTCCCTAGGTCTTGGTATCGCAAAACTTGACGAAGATCCGTGATAGTCCATTTAAGGCAACGCCACACAGGGATTCACGCTGGATGCCATATACATCGCAGATGATCATCGGCACCAACACATTAATCGATGAGCTGGGGATCGTGCCCTTTATAAGGTCAATACACACAGTATTAACTCTTCTTCGATAACCCGTCGCCATTGTTGTTGTCGTCTCAAAGCTCCTCCACCAGGTGTCGGGACTGAGGAGAGACAGCTGACGACCGCTCAGCACAGCGTCTGAGCAGGGAATGATTGAAAGAGTTAAGGGTAAGACAGAGTAGGATCGCAAGCGAGCACGAAGGCCTTAAACCTTTACCTATTCGGCAAAACTGGCTGCCTTCCACCGAGGTAAGGTGACCAGGATAGGAAACGTTTTCACCATCTTTCTCTGTGAGGGAAAAGTTCAACAGATAGGAGTAGTGAGCGAGTATATGGTAACGATAGTTTGACTGCTGGCTGCTTGTTAAGGTAGGGTCAGTCTAGCTCCGGCTATCCCCTACCCCCTCCTTTTTCCCCACCCCGAAAGGTGACGTGTTGGGCTCCGGCCAAACAGTAATCACTCGACTCACAGCTCCCAGCACAACTGTAAGTAAAAGCCTCTGCTCCTATTCTAGTGGATATTAGTTGAAAGCTTCACTTTTGACCAATAATAAACTTTGTCCTTTCAGTTTTAAGCTCCACATGAGACTTTTCGATAATCACCATCTTTTTTAAATATATTTCACTTATCATGGAGAGTGATTTCTTAAGCAGTGGGTAACCTGTGTCTCTTTCCAGCTTGGAATGACAGATCGGGTCACCTGCCAACCAACGAGAAGTGTTGAAGGAGACGGACTGAAACAGCCCATGAGACGTCATTCATAATCTACCTACCTGGTTACTTACAGTCAACCGCAGACGACTACCCCTCATCTTCGCAGTGGTAAAGAATCTGCGTTCCCGTCATCTGGACTGACTATTCAAGGCTATAGACTCTGTGAAGAACTAGTCGTTGGGTTGTCACTCAACACCTGTGACCCTCCCCCCCCCCCCCACATCATCATCAACGGCTACAATTTCTACAAGACGGTGTCAACCTCAACCAGACACCCCAGTATAACTGTACATATTATCGTTGAATTCAAATGTCATTTTTCCATTTCATTTTTCATTTTTCTTTCAAGTAGGATACACTTTCATTTTTTAATGTTTTATCTTTGCATTACTAGGTAATAAAGTGTTTATCTTTGTGAATTATTATTTCTTTTCCTATTCATTAATTTTCCTGAGGAGGAGCCAGCCTTGGTAATACTGTCTGAAGTTGTTACAGGGCTGAGTAAACCTTCACATTCACACTATCACTGTCCTGCAAAGGGCAGGCATTGTACTTCCCACCTCAAGGACTCAAGTCCAGCTAACTGGTTTCCCTGAATATCTTCTCAAAATATGACCCTGCTCACATTCCTTACTCTCTAAATGACAAAACCACCTCAACAACCTCTCTCTCTAGCCTTCTTGATAATATTTTTGGTAACTCCACACCTCATCCTTATCTTTAACTATAAATTCTCCGCATAATATTTACGGCATATATTGTCCTCAGGCACTACGTCTCCATTTCCACCAACCTCCTCCTTGCTGCAACATTCACAACCCATGTTTCACACCCATATATGAGTTTTGGAACCACTATACTCTCATAAATTTCTCTCTTTGCTTCCATGGACAACGTTCTTTGTCTCTACAGATGCCTCAGTGCACCACCCACCCTTTTCAGCTCATCGGTTCTATGGTTCACCTCATCTTTCATATACTCATTCGCCGACAATTCAACTCCCAAGTATCTCAACACATTCTCTTCCTCCATTCTCCCTCCCTTCAATCTGATATCCAGTCTCTCATTACCTAACTCGCTTGTTACCTTCATCACTTTCCCTTATAAACCCTCCCAGATTCGTCCACTAATCTGTGCAACATATATGCTCAAGAAATTATCCAATATTTCAACCATATTGACTTTATCATATTTTTTTCGAAATTCCCAAATTTCGCCATATTTAAATAACTCTTCAGAGAGAGAGAGAGAGAGAGAGAGAGTATAATAATGCTACACTATTCTTTCTTTCCGCTCTCCCAGGCAGTCATTAATTATGTTAAGGCGTCGTCCTTCATAATGGTATGCAAATATGGCAGCATGTGGCTGCTCTGGACGCAAAGTTAATCACACATTATGGTAATTATCCCTCATCAGCCAGTATTAATTTTACACTATCTCCAAGGCGGCCCAGCCAGGATATGCACGGCCGTCCCTGCTGATAATATTGTGTTTGATGGTGGTGGTGGCGAGGTGGGGTTGGAGGATGCAGTGGTTGGGGGGTTTGCTGTGGTACGGATAGTGTGGTCTGGAAGTGGGGATGCTACTAGTAGGGATGCGGGTGGCGATGGTAGCTGTGACATTTGTGGTACTGGTGGTTGTGGAGGGTGGAGTTGGTTTGGGGGATATTGGTTATTATTAAGAGGTCATAATAGGTAGGAGAAAGTGTGTGTACTCGAGGAGTGGAGTCACCGTTTGTGGAAGAGTTAGCTGGATGTGGGTCTGGGGAGAGGATAATGATGGAGGTAGTAATGGCATTACGGATTTTTTTTTTTTAAGGAGAGGTTGTGGTGATAATGGTGTAGTGTGTGTTGGTAGTGATGGAAGGAATTGTGGTGATAGTAGTGGTTCTGTGGGGGGTGGTAGTTGAGGCGATGCTTTCAAGACAGTGTTAATGATGATGGGGGGATGTCGTAGTTGTGTTGGGAGTTAGGGTTGTGGTGATGGAGTTAGGTGAGGTGTTGGTGTTATGTTTGGGGCGGTTGTACGTAATTTACAGTAACCTATACGTAATATAACTGACGCATAATTCATGAAATCATAATGATGCGTTATCTAGTGTTCCATGGAAGTTCTAGGAGAGGTTTGTTATGGATTGGAACCCCTGAGTGTATGATTGAGTGTAGGTTAATGTAAACTTGACTAAGTTGTAATAGTTTAGAAAACTGACAAATTGAAGTAAGAATTCCCATATGTGCAACATTTGGGAATTCTTACTGAGGGAACATTTCGCCAGCCAGTAGCTTCTTCAGTCTAATACAGAGAAGAACGGTGAAAGATGGGGATTAAAATGAGAAAATCAGTCTTTCAGCCTGGATTTATCCAATGGTGACACCGCCTCCTGCTCATTACACACTAAAGTACATAAACCATTTTTCCGATCAAATTCTGTAGTTTTCACATAACTGATGGACTGAGCGCATCGACTTCAGGCTGAAGGACTCGTTACCTCATTCTCCTCATCTTTCACCGTTCTTCTCTGTATTGGAATGAAGAAGCTAATGGCTAGTGAAATGTTTCTTCAGTAAACATTCCGAAATGTTTCACAAGAGTCTCATTAATGAAGCATTACGGTGAACCTGAGTGAAGATTATACAAAGGATATAACAGTATTAGCAGTGGACAAGGGAAACAAGATGTTAATGATCAAGGTTAGTAGAGGATGTAAGAGAGCACTTGTGGGCATGTAAGGTGGATGGTGATGTGCACTGTTAACACCGGCGGTGCTGTGCACTCTTTATATCAGCTGTGATGTGTATTGCTGACGCCCGTGGTGATGTGTAGTGTTAACACCCGTGGTAATATATGGTGCTAACACCCGTGGTAATGAAGTGCTAACACTCGTGGTAATGTGTAGTGCTAACACCCGTGGTAATGTGTAGTGCTAACACCCGTGGTGATGAGTTTTACTAACGCTCATGGAAGGTGTGAGATGCCTGGATGAATTAACTGACTTGGAGTATATTTTGTATTTACAATCTCAGGTTTTTTAATTCTAAAAAAAAAAGTGTATGTTAAGAACCTTTTAGGTATTATTATGTCTTTTAATTAACGAGATATTTAGAGTTCATATAGAATACATAAATATAATTTGAGGTATTACAAATGTATAGTGAACTGGAACAACTGAATAATGAACATATTAGTGAGTTTCATGTTTATTATACAGTGTATACTGCATAATAAAATACAGTGCTATTTTAATGCTAGACTGAGTTATATGTGTATAATCATTAGGGTTATAACTTATCTTACAACGTAATATTCCTGTACCTTAATCAGATAACCTATTTCCTAAAAGCAAAGACATGACCTTTCATTTCAATATCTTTATAGAAAATGTCACCACTAAATGAAAAAAAAAGAGTAACGAAAACAAGTAACTTGAATGCATATTGCATGTAATGTTAATAACAAATAAAACAGCTTACAGCATCATTGTTATTATGATTGTACTTATATTACTACTTATTGCTTAGAATAAACCGAAGTTGGAGTTTGTTTTTGTTTCTGCAGCAACAGACAGTTCCTGCATAACTTTGACTGCACGTTCAGTACATTCATTACTTCTTGGCATATTGAGTGCGGACGGCTCCTGCTTCCAGTGATTTTTCAACGAGTTCAGTGCTTTTTTGTAAGGTACCAATATTTCTGACAAATTCTTGAAGTCATTTTCACCGTACATCTGATCAGTAAACCAATAATCTTCTCAGGTTTATGAATGAATCTGCATATTCTCTCCAAAGTCTTCCATCTTGAAGGTATAAGAATGAATGCAAGAATGGCTAGAATGGCTCTTGAATTCCACCTCGCATTGCTGATGTTTAGAATTTTCTGAAAGTTAATCAAAGGAAAGTGACCTTTTGTTTCAAAGAATCTAAATACTCATGTTAGATGGTACAAAAACTAAATATAAGAACATAAGAACATAAGAAAGAAGGAACACTGCAACAGGCCTACTGACCCATGTGGAGCAGGTCCATGTCCCCCCTCCTGGATTAGCCCAATGACCCACCCAGTCTGGTCACCTCCACTCATGGAAGGAGAACGGCACCAGACCCAGCAGCACAAGCTAATCAGGTCAAACTCACACCCACCCACACCCACTCATGTATTTATCAAACCTATTTTTAAAACTACACAACGTTTTAGCCTGAATAACTGTACTCGAGAGTTTGTTCCACTCATCCACAACTCTATTACCAAACCAGTGCTTTCCTATATCCTTCCTGAATCTGAATTTTTCCAACTTTAAACCATTGCTGCAAGTCCTGTCTTGCTGGAAATTTTCAGCAAGCTATTTACATCCCCTTTATT
>NC_069411.1:64088269-64140769 GCF_026875155.1 Cherax quadricarinatus
GAGTTTGAATGGAAAGTCTGACATAAAAAAGGGGACTACTAGGGTTGAAGAACTCCTGCGGGGGGTCAAGTGGGACAGAGAACTGGAGGAAAGCCAGTAAATGAAATGGGTGGAATATGTAATAAAAAAAAATGCAAGGAGGCAGGGGAAAAAATTTATTCCCCAAAGGGGAACAGTAAACAACGGGGGAAGGGCCAGAACGAGCCCCTGGTTTACCCGACGGTGTAAGGAGGGAAAAACAAAGTGCAATAGAGAATGGAAAAAGTACAGGAAGGCAGAGAAAAAACACGAAAATAGGGAGATCAGTGCAGAGCCAGGAATGAGTACGCACAGGTAAGGAGGGAGGCCTAGCGACAGTATGAAAATGACATAGCATCGAGAATCAAGACTGACCGAAACTGCGGGGAATAGACAGGTGGACAGAAAATAGGATGTTCCAGAGAGGGGGACACAGAAACAAGGGGTCACAACTGGAAAGCTGAAGACTCAGACGAGTCACAGGGACATTAGGAAGTATTTCTTCAGCAGCAAGTGGAATAGCCTAGCAAGTGAAGTAGTGGAGGCAGGAACCATACATAGCTTTAAGAAGAGGTATGACAAAGCTCAGGAAGCAGAGAGAGAGAGGACCCAGTAGAGATAGTGAAAAGGCGGGGACAGGAGCTGAGGGCTCGACCCCTGCAACCACAATTAGGTGAGTACAATTAGGTGAGTACACACACACACACACACACACACACACACAGAATACACACATACACACACACGCACACCACACCCCACACTCACACGCATACCACACACACACACACAACACACACACATACACACACACACACACACACCACACATAGAGAAAGTGCCCAAAAGGGTTTTCAACAAGACTAGTCCCAAAAGCTACGGGGATTGTCCTACGAAGAAAGGTTGAGGGAAATCGGCCCCGACGAATGGAGGACAGGAGGGTCAGGGGAGACATGATAACGACATATAAAATACTGCGCGGGGAAAAGACAAGGTGGACAAAGACAGGATGTTCCAGAGATGGGACACAGACACAAGAGGTCACAATTGGAAGTTGAAGACTCAGAAAGAATCGAGGGATGTTAGGAAGTATTTCTTCAGTCATAGAGTAGTCAGTCATGGAATGTCTAGAAAGTGAAGTAGTGGAGGCGGGAAAACCCTACATAGTTTTAAGGCGAGGTTGATAAAGTCATGTAGCAGGGAGGAGGAGGACCTAGTAGCATCAGTGAAGAGGCGGGGGCCAGGAGCTATGACTCGACCCCTGCAACCACAAATAGGTGAGTACAAATAGGTGAGTACACACACACTCACAAACACACACACACACATTAGACCAGAATAGACCATGACAAATTTCTTGCACGAGGCTCAGTGTGAAAGAGAACTGGTGGGAAATTCAGTAATGTAAGGAGGGAATACGTGGCAACAAAATGTAAGGAAAGAGAGTAGAAGTTTGTAGCCAAGTGGAGCAGAAATAATGGGAAGAACAGAACGAGACTTTAAGATGCACAGAGGCTACATAAGTGCGCTAGACAATAGGAAAAGGACCCAGGTAAAACACCGCTAAAAAACACCTTAACTCCTTAACACACCCCACCGGTAGCTGACACACCCCACCGGTAGCTGACAACCCCCACCGGTAGCTGACACACCCCACCGGTAGCTGACACACCCCACCGGTAGCTGACACACCCCACCGGTAGCTAACACACCCCACCGGTAGCTGACACACCCCACCGGTAGCTAACACACCCCACCGGTAGTGACACACCCCCGGTAGCTAAACACCCCACCGGTAGCTGACACACCCCACCGGTAGCTAACACACCCCACCGGTAGCTAACACACCCCACCGGTAGTGACACCCCCCCACCGGTAGCTGGGCACACCCCACCGGTAGCTAACACACCCCACCGGTACCCAACACACCCCCCCGGGAGTAACACACCCCACCGGTTTCCTAACACCCCACCGGTAACCTAACACACCCCACCCGGGAAGCTAACACACCCCATCGGTGTCTAACACACCCCACCGGTACCTAACACGCCCAACCGGTAGCTAACACACCCCACCGGTACCTAACCCCACCGGTAGCTAACTCACCCCACCGGTACCTAACATACCCCCCCGGTATCTAACACACCCCGCCGGTTAAACCCAACACACCCCACCGGTATCTAACACACCCCACCGGTAGCTAACACACCCCACCAGTACCCATCACCCCCACCCGGGACCCAACACACCCCACCGGCAGCTAACACACCCCACCGGTAGCTAACACACCCCACCGGTATCTAACACACCCTACCGGTACCTAACACACCCCACCGGTACCTAACACACCCCCACCGGTACCTAACACACCCCACCGGTACCTAACACACCCCACCAATAGCTAACACGCCCCACCGATACCTAACACGCCCCACCGGTACCTAACACACCCCACCGGTACCTAACACACCCCACCGGTACCTAACACACCCCTCTGGTAGCTAACACACCCCACCGGTAGCTAACACACCCCACCGGTAGCTAACACACCCCACCCGGGATCTAACACACCCTACCGGTACCTAACACCCCCCCACCGTTTCCTAACACGCCCCACCGGGGACCCAAACACCCCACCGGTACCTAACACACCGCACCGGTACCTAAACACCCCTTGGTAGCTAACACACCCCACCGGTAGCTAACACACCCCACCGGTAGCTAACACACCCCACAGGTAGCTAACACACCCCACCGGTAGCTAACACACCCCAACGGTAGCTAACACACCCCACCGGTAGCTAACACACCCCACCAGTAGCTAACTCACCCCACCGGTACCTAACACACCCCACCGGTATCTAACACATCCCAAAGGTACCTAACACACCCCACCGGTACCTAACACACCCCGCCGGTGACTAACACACCCCACCGGTACCTAACACACCCCACGGTACTAACACACCCCAAAGGTACCCCAACACCCCACCGGTATCTAACACACACCACCGGTATCTAACACACCCCACCGGTACCTAACACACCCCCACCGGTACCTAACACACCCCACTGGTACCTAACACACCCCATCGGTAGCTAACACACCCCACCAGTAGCTAACACACCCCACCGATAGCTAAAACACCCCATCGGTACCTAACACACCCACCGATAGCTAACACACCCCACCGGTAGTTAACACACCCCACCTGTAGCTAACACGCCCCACAGGTAGCTAACACACCCTACCGGTAGCTAACACACCCCACCGGAAGCTAACGCACCCCACCGATACCTAACACACCCCACCGGTGCCTAACACAGCCCACCGGTAGCTAGCACACCCCACCGGTACCTAACACACCCCACCGGTACCTAACACACCCCACCGGTACCTAACACACCCCACCGGTAGCTAACACAACCCACCGGTAGCTAACACACCCCATCGGAAGCTAACCCACCCCACCGGTGGATAACACACCCCACCGGTAGCTAACACAGCCCACCGGTAGCTAACACAGCCCACCAGTACCTAACCCCACCGGCAGCTAACACACCCACCGGTACCTAACCCCACCGGTAGCTAGCTCACCCCACCGGTACCTAACATTCCCCCCCCGGTATCTAACACACCCTGCCGGTACCTAAAACACCCCCGGTATCTAACACACCCCACCGGTAGCTAACACACCCACCAGTACCTATCACACCCCACCGGTACCTAAAAAACCCCACCGGCAGCTAACACACCCCACCCGGGAGCTAACACACCCCACCGGTATCTACACACCCTACCTGTACCTAACACACCCCACCGGTACCTAAAAACACCCCCACCGGTACCTAACACACCCCACCCGGTAAACCCACACACCCCACCGGTACCTAAAACACCCCACCAATAGCTAACACGCCCCCCCGATACCTTAACAGCCCCACCGGTACCTAACACACCCACCGGTACCTAAACACACCCCACCGGTTTGTTAACTCACCCCACCCGGGAGCTAACACACCCACTGGTAGCTAACACACCCCACTGGTACCTAACACACCCCACCGGTACCTAAACCACCCCCACTGGTAGCTAACCCCACCCCACAGGTTTGCTAACACACCCCACCGGTGCTAACACACCCCATCGGTAGCTAACACACCCCACCGGTAGCTAACACACCCCACAGGTAGCTAACACACCCCCACCGGTAGCTAAAACACCCCAACGGTAGCTAACACACCCCACCCGGGAGCTAACACACCCCACCGGTTGCAAAACACCCCACAGGTAGCTAACACACCCCACCCGGTAGCTAACACACCCCACCGGTACTAACACACCCCACCAGTACCTAACACACCCCACCCGGGATCTAACACACACCCCGGTATCTAACACACCCACCGGTACCTACAACCCCCGCGGTTTCTAACACACCCACTGGTACCTAAACACCCCACCGGTTTGCTAACACCCCACCAGTAGCTAACACACCCCACCCATAGCTAAAACACCCCATCGGTACCCAACACACCCCCCCGATAGCTAACACACCCCCGGTAGTTAACACACCCCACCGGTAGCTAACACGCCCCACAGGTAGCTAACACACCCTACCGGTAGCTAACACACCCCACCGTAAGCTAACGCACCCCACCGGTTCCTAACACACCCCACCGGTACCTAACACACCCCACCGGTAGCTAACACACCCCACCAGTAGCTAACCCACCCCACCGGTACCTAACACACCCCACCGGTACCTAACACACCCCACCGGTACCTAACACACCCCACCGGTAGCTAACACAACCCACCGGTAGCTAACACACCCCATCGGAAGCTAACCCACCCCACCGGTGGATAACACACCCCACCGGTAGCTAACAAAGCCCACCGGTAGCTAACACAGCCCACCGGTACCTAACCCCACCGGCAGCTAACACACCCACCGGTACCTAACCCCACCGGTAGCTAGCTCACCCCACCGGTACCTAACATACCCCCCCGGTATCTAACCCAAAACCCGCCCGGTTTCCTAACACACCCCACCGGTATCTAACACACCCCACCGGTAGATAAAACACCCCCCAGTACCTATCACACCCCACCGGTACCTAACACACCCCACCGGCAGCTAACACACCCCACCGGTAGCTAACACACCCCACCGGTATCTAACACACCCCACCGGTACCTAACACACCCCACCGGTTCCTAACACACCCCACCGGTACCCAACACACCCACCCGGGACCTAACACACCCCCCCAGTAGCTAACACGCCCCACCGATACCTAACACGCCCACCGGTACCTAAAACACCCCACTGGTACCTAAACACACCCCACCCGGGAGTTAACTCACCCCACCCGGTAGCTAAACCCCAACCCCACTGGTAGCTAACACACCCCACTGGTACCTAACACACCCCCCCGGTACCTAACACCCCCCCAGGTAGCTAACACACCCCACCGGTAGCTAACACACCCCACGGTAGCTAACACACCCCACCGGTAGCTAACACACCCCACCGGTAGCTAACACACCCCACCGGTAGCTAACACACCCCCAAAGGTTAGCTAAACACACCCCACCGGTAGCTAACACACCCCACGGTTGCTAACACACCCACCAGTAGCTAACCACCCCACCGGTACCTAACCCCACCCCACGGTATCTTTAACACCCCCAAAGGTACCTAACACACCCCACCGGTACCTAACACACCCCGCCGGTACCTAACACACCCCATCGGTACCTAACACACCCCACCGGTCCCTAACACACCCCAAAGGTACCTAACACACCCCACCGGTGTCTAACACACACCACCGGTATCTAACACACCCCACCGGTACCTAACACACCCCCACCGGTACCTAACACACCCCACTGGTACCTAACACACCCCACCCGGGAGCTAAACACCCCACCAGTAGCTAACACACCCCACCGATAGCTAAAACACCCCATCGGTACCTAACACACCCACCGATAGCTAACACACCCCACCGGTAGCTAACACACCCCACCGGTAGCTAACACGCCCCACAGGTAGCTAACACACCCTACCGGTAGCTAACACACCCCCCCCGGAAGCTAACGCACCCCCCCCGGTACCTAAACCACCCCCCCCGGTACCAACACACCCCACCCGGGATCTAACACACCCCTCCGGTAGCTAACCCCACCCCACCGGTACCTTTAAAACACCCCACCCGGGACCTAAACAACCCCACCGGTACCTAACACACCCCACCGGTAGCTAACACAACCCACCGGTAGCTAACACACCCCATCGGAAGCTAACCCACCCCACCGGTGGATAACACACCCCATCGGTAGTAAACACAGCCACACCGGTAGCTAACACAGCCCACCGGTACCCAACCCCACCCGGCAGCTAACACATCACGGTACCTAAGCACCCCACCGGCATCTAACACACCCCACCGGTACCTAACACACCCCACCCGGGATTTTAACACACCCCACCGGTACCTAAGATACCCCACCCGGGATCTAACAACCCCCTCGGTTCCTAACACACCCACCGGTAGCTAACACCCCACCGGAACCTAACACACCCCACCGGTAGCTAAAAACACCCCACCAGTAGCTAACACACCTCACCGGTATCTAACACACCCCACAGTACCTTCACACCCC
This sequence comes from Cherax quadricarinatus, assembly GCF_026875155.1. Lineage (NCBI taxonomy): Eukaryota > Metazoa > Arthropoda > Malacostraca > Decapoda > Parastacidae > Cherax > Cherax quadricarinatus. The sequence continues at coordinate 64,094,964 of NC_069411.1, forward strand.
ACCAGTACCTATCACACCCCACCGGCAGCTAACACACCCCACCGGTAGCTAACACCCCCCACCGGTATCTAACACATCCCTCCTGTACCTAACACACCCCACCGGTACCTAACACACCCACGGTAATTAAATCACCCCAACGGTAGCTAACGCACCCACGGGTACCTAAACACCCCACCGGTACCTAACCCCCACCCTACCGGTACCTAAACACATCCCACCGGTACCTAAAAACCACCCCCACGGTACCTAACATACCCCCCGGGTACCCAACACACCCCACCGGTACCTACACACCCCAACCCGGGAGCTAAACCACCCCCCGGGTACCTAACACATCCCCCGGTACCTAACACCCCCACCGGTACGTAACACACCCCACGGGTACCTAACACATCCCACCCGGGACCTAACACACCCACGGGGTAACCTAACACACCCACCGGTTACCTAAAACATCCCACGGTCCTAACACACCCCCCGGGTACCTAACACATCCCCCCGGTACCTAACACACCCCACGGGTTTCCTAACACATCCCACCGGTACCTAACATCCCCACCGGTACCTAACACATCCCACCGGTACCTAACACACCCCACGGGTACCTAACACATCCCACCGGTACCTAACACTCCCCACCGGTACCTAACACTCCCCACCGGTACCTAACACTCCCCACCGGTACCTAACACACCCCACGGATACCTAACACATCCCACCGGTACCTAACACACCCCACGGGTATCTAACACATCCCACCGGTACCTAACACACCCCACCAGTACCTAACACACCCCACGGGTACCTAGCACACCCCACCGGTACCTAACCACATGAAAATTACCTTATCCTGCACATATCCAAATACACTTATTTGATATCTCTGACTTCTCCTAATTCACACTAATGACTGTCAACATGAAATTCTGAATCTAACTTTTGCCACTTGATTCTTAAGTTAGTCATAAGATTGTCTAAGACACTCCATTATAGGAACTTTAATTAATAGAAACTGTATCATGCCAAGATGAGAACATTCTCATTAATTGGTAAACTAATTTTTAATGTCTAGACCTACCTAGGCATATTAGTGGCATTCTTTGTAATAAGTACTTTATTTTATAATTGTCTTATAATATGTAAACCACACATTGTAATCTATACAGAGAAATAAACATTTGAATTTGAATTTGAATTTGAAGGAGATTATTCGAAGTGCCAAAAATGAATATGCACGGATACGGTGGGAGGCTCAGTGGCAATATGAAAATAACATGGCATCGAAAGCCATGTCTGGCCCGAAGCTATTGTACAGCCACATCAGGAGGAAAACAACAGTCAAGGACTAGTTAATCAGGCTGAGGAAGGATCCTTCCTTCCTCAGGAAGGAAGGATGTGCAGAAGTATGTGCAGACCTCAACAAGAGATTTAAGGAAGCATTTTCTGTGGTGATAGAAAGGGATCCAAAAACCTGGAATGTAGTGTACGCCAACAAGTGCTGGACACAATGCACACAACCTTGGAGGAAGTGAAGAGGCTGCTAATTGAACTAGATACCTCAAAATCAGTGGGACCAGATATCTCTTCGTGGGTCCTGAGAAAGGGAGCAGAGACGTTGTGTGTGCGACTAACAGCACTCTTCAACACATCTATTAAAATCGGGCGACTACCTGAGATGTGGAAGACAGCAAATGTAGTCCCAATTTTTAACAAATGAGACAGACAGGGAGCATCAAACTACAGACTAGTGTCATTGACATGCATATTATGCAACGTCATGGAGAAGATTATTACGAGAAGAGTGATGGAAGATCTAGAAAGGAATGAGCTTTTACGTGACAACCAGCACTGTTTCACGGAAAGGAAATCCTGTGTCACAAGCTAAATGGAGTCTTACGACAAAGTGACTGAAGTAAGACAATAGAGAGAGGGGTGGGTAGACTGCATTTTCCGGTATACGTGAATGACATGACAAGAGAGATTCAGAATGCCCCTGTTTGCTAACGATTTTAAGCTAATTGAGGAGAATTCATTCAGAGGAGGGTCAGGCAGAGCTACAAAGGGATCTGGACGGGCTGCAAGCCTGGTCTAGCAACTCCCTACTCGAGTTTAACCCCACCAAGTTCAAAGTCATGAAGTCTGGAGACGGGCAATTAAACAGTAGACAAAGTACAGGCTAGGGGGCCAAAGACTGCAAACCTTACTCAAGGAGAAGGATCTTGAGGTAAATATAATACCAGGCACATCTTATGAGGCGCACATCAACCAAATAACTGCTGCAGCAAATAGGCACCTGGCAAACCTATGAATAGAGTTTCGACACTTCAGTAAGGAATCGTTCAAGACTCTGTACACCCTGTACATCAGGCACATATTGGAGTGTGCAACATCAGTTTCGAACCCACACCTAGCCAAGGTCTTCAAGAAATTAGAGAAAGCACAAAGGCTTGCAACAACGCTAGTCCCAGAGTTAAGGGGCATGTCCTACAAGGAGAGGTTAAGGGAAATCGACCTGACGACACAGGACAGGAGGGATAGGGGCGACATGATAACGTCGAATAAAATGTTAAGAGGAATTGAAGGTGGATAGGGACAAGATGTTTCAGAAATGGGACACAGTAACAAGGGGTCACAATTGGAAGTTGAAGACTCAGCTGAGTCAGAGGGATGTTTGAAAGTATTTTTTCAGTTCTAGAGTTGTCAGGAAGTGGAACAGTCTGGAGAGTGACTTAGTATAGACCTAATAGCGACCAGTGAAGAGGCGGGGCCACGAGGTATGATTCAACCACTACAACCACAATTAGGTGAGTACACACTGGACCCCACACACATACACACACACACACACACACACACACACACACACCCCACACACACACACACACACAAAACACACACACACACACACACACACACACACACACAGATGGGACACAGCAACAAGGGACACAGTTGGAAGTTGAAGACACAGATGAATCACAGGGATGTTAGGAAGTATTTCTTCAGCCACAGAGTAGTCAGGAAGTGGAATAGTTTGGGAAGCGATGTAGTGGAGGCAGGATCCATACATAGCTTTAAGCAGAGGTAAGATAAAGCTCACGATTCAGGGTGAGTGACCTAGTAGCGACCAGTGAAGAGGCGGGGCCAGGAGCTTGGACTCGACCCCTGCAACATCAACTAGGTGAGTACAACTAGGTGAGTACACACACACTGGACCACACACATGGACGAGATTGGACAAGATTGGAGAAAGAGACTACATAGTAGGTACAATTCAATCTGCGGAACATAGTCATTCGAGTGATGTACAACCCACCACAGAACTGGTGGAGGCCAAGAGAGGAGTGGACACACTGGCTGAGGTGGCAAGTAGAGCTCACTCGAGCAGAGCAAAGTTACTAGTAATGGGTGATTTCAACCACAGGGAGATCGATTGGGAAAGCCTGGAGCCACATGGGGGTCCTGAAACATAGAGAGCCAGCATGATGGATGTGGTACTGGAAAACCTCATACATCAACATCTCAGGAACACTACCAGAGAGAGAGAGAGAGGGGAGGATGAACCAGCAAGACTGGACTTTGTGTTCACCCTGAGCAGTTCAGACATTGAGGACATCACTTACGAGAGGCCCCTTGGAGCTAGTGATCACGGGGTTCTGAGTTTTGAATAAATAGTGGAGTTACAAGTGGAGAGAGGGTAACAGGAATTGAATGGGAAAAGACAATCTATAAAAGGGGGAACTACACAGGTATGAGGAACTTCCTGCAAGAGGGTCAGTGGGACAGAGAAATGGTAGGAAAGTCAGTGAACGAGATGTTGGAATACGTAACAACAAAATGCTAGGAGGCAGAGCAAAGGTTTGTTCCCAAGGGCAATAGAAATAATGGAGACCAAAGGGAGTCCTTTGTTTACGCGAAGGTGTAGGGAGGCAAAAACTAAGTGCACCAGAGAATGGAAAAGGTACAGGAGGAAAAGGACCCAGGAAAATAAAGAGATTAGTCGAAGAGCCAGAAACGAGTATGCACAGGTAAGGAGGGAGGCCCAGCGACAGTATTAAAACGACATAGCATTTACAGTCAAGCCAGACCCGAAACTGCTGTATAGCCACATTAGGAGAAAGACAACAGTAAAAGACCAGGTGATCAAGCTGAGGAAAGAAGGTGGGAAACTCACAAGAAACGATCAAAAGGTATGTGAGGAGCTCAACATGAGATTTAAAGAAGTATTTACAGTAGAGACAGGAAGGCCTCTGGGAGGACAGAACAGAGGGGGACACCACCAAGGAATATACCAACAAGTGTTGGATGACATACATACAACTGAGGAGGAGGTGAAGCTGCTAAAGGACATTGATACCTCAAAGGCAATGGGACCGGACAACATCTCCCGTGAGTCCTTAGAGAGGGAGTAGAAATGCTGTGTGTGCCGCTAATCACAATTGTCAACATATTTCTTGAAACTGGGCAACTACCTGAGGTATAGAAGCCCGGGAAAAGGGAATTTCCCCCCTTTTTAAAAAGGGGGAAGACAAAAAAAAGGGGAAACAAAACATAAACCAGTGTCCCTACGGGGAAATAAAGGAAAGGGTCAGGGAAAAAAAATAACCGGGAGAAAGGGGGTGGAGCACCGGGAAGGGAAAAAGATTATAAACCCCAAAACCAGCTTTAAAATTAAAGGGGAAGGGGAAAAAGCGATTTAAACAAACCTTCGGATTTTAAGACAAAGAAAAACAGAAGAAGACACAGAAAAGCCCGGGTTTTTTGGATTGCATCTTCTTGATCTGCAAAGAACCCTTCGACAAATTTCCTCACAAGAGATTAGTGCGGGAAAGCTAGAAGATCAGGTCATATGACAGAAAGGGCACTGCAAGGGAAACAAAGAATCCCTTTACAGGGAGGCAACAACGACCCATGAAGTGATGAGGTAAAAAGTGGGCCCCTTTGTGATGAGGGGGGTCCCAAAAGGGGTGGGTTTCCCTGACCATGTTTTTTTTTTTAAAAAAAGTGAATGACTTTGTTTTAAGGGTTTTAGAATCGAAGTGTCCATTTTTGCGGGAGGGGAAATGTAATTTAAATGACAAGAAATTAAATCAGATGGGATCAGGCGGGAAATTTAAAAGAGCCCTGGACGGGCGGGAAAACCCCTGGTCCAGCAATTTGGGCTTTTCAATTTTAACCCCCCCAAAATGAAAAAGTAAATGAAGAATGGGGGAAAGGGGGCAAAAAAAACCCCCGCAAAACCGAGCATGGGCTAGGGGGCGGGAAAGAAAATATGGGGGTAAAGAAATAAAAAACCAAGCATGCCCCTCCGGGAGCACACATAAACCCGGAAAACGCTGCAGCATAGGGGGGGCCTGGCAAACCTCAGAACAGTTTTCCCGGGGAAACTTTAGAAAGGGAATCTTTTCAAGACACGTACCCCCTTTGTACTTTCAGGCCCAAACTGGAGTATGCAGCCCCCCGTTTGGAACCCACACTTATAAAGACGTAAAGGGAATTAAAAAAAGTGCAAAGGTTTGCTACAAAAGGTTATTTTCCCAGAGCAAAGGGGGAATTTCCAAATAAAAGGAAAATCGGCCTAATGACACGGGGGGACGGGGGGCTAGGGGAGACCGATAACGACATAAAAAAAATTAACTGCATGGGAATAGAAAAGGGCGGACAAGACAAGATGTTCCATAAGGGGACACAGAAACAAGAGGCCCACAATTTGGAAGTTAAAGACCAGTGAATAAAAAGGGTTTAAGGGGAAGTATTTCTCAGTCACAAGTAGTTGGGAAAGGGGAAAAACCCAGCAAGTGGGGTAGTGGGGGGCGGGAAACCATACAAAATTTTTAAAGATGAGGTAATAAAGCTAAAAGGGAAAAGCAGGGGAGAGAGAGGCCCTATACCACCCCAGTGAAGATGCGGGGCCCAGGAGCTAGTGTTCGACCCCTGCAACCACAATTAGGTGAGTAAAATTTTACCCCGAGAACAACACAACACCACAACAAAACAAAACACACACACACACCACACCAACACACACACACACACACACAAAACAAAACACACACACAAACACCACACACAAAAACCAACACACACCAGGTAGTGGTCAAAAAGGGGCCAGGCCCAAAGAATCTTAGTCCCTTTTGGGGCGGGGTTTTAGCAGCTAAAAAGCAACCATGTTAGGACAAGGGTTCAGTGAACAACCCTACAATTGAAAACCCGTGAAATTAACAAAAAATAAAATAAATTTGAAGGCGAGAGAAAGCCTAAAATTTAAACCCAACAAAATTTCAAAGCCCCCAGTCGTTTTGAGGCCTAGTTGGCCCACCTGTTGCCACATTGTTACAAAATAACAAAGTACAAACCCGATGACTAAAAGAAAAAGGACCAAATAAAATTTAAAAGAGGCTTAAAGTGAAAACCAGTGTTTTGGGCAAACATAAATAAAGTGAAGGCGAGAAAAAAGCCTGAAATTTAATCAAAAAAAATTTTTAAAAAAGCGCCATCGTTGAGGCCAGATGGCACTTTTTGCCACTTTTGTTACCCCCTATAAAAAGGGTACAAATCGAGTGACTAAAGAGAAAAGACCAAAAAAGAATTAAAAAAGGGGGGGGCTAACGACAAAATGTGATGTAGCACACAGAGTGAAAAAAGCTAGCCAAAAGGGGAATTTTATATAAATAAATTACATATACAAAAATTTAATATAAGCAGAGGTGGGGGCAGAAAGGGGGGCCCTAGGGAGAAGCGGCCCGGCCTTAAAAAAGGCGGGGTGTCATAAAAAAATTTAAGTAGGTACTTCCCCCAAATGGTGAAGTGTAAAAAAAAAGTAGCAGTAAAACAAGGATTTGGAAATGAGGACCCCCAAAAGGGGCAACGAAAATTAAGAATGCGAAGAAACCAGCGGGGGGAAGGGCGAGGTCCCACGAGTAAACGTACAGCAACCATCGTAACCGACCCATCGAAACATCGGGCATCGGGAGGGGACGCCCTCTAAACCATAACGTAAAAAACACCCTTTTTGTGGTTTTGGCGGGAAGTCTAAAAGTGATAGAGCCGGCCCCCCAAAGGGGCCCCACTGGTAATTTTCCAAATATCAAAAACCCTGCCCCAAAGAGCGATTATCATCACACAACACCTACAGTAGTGGGAAGAAAAACTTTGAGGAGAAGGATTAAGCGGGGAGGATTAAGTCTTTGGCTAATGGGACAAAACAGCCCTGACAACAGTTTTCGAGAGATAATGGGTCTGGGACAAAAAAGACAGTACAATCTAGAAGCAAGAAACGGGGTTACACATGTGGGTAAAAGGAAAATAACAAAACTAGGGAAAGAAGAACTTGTTAACCCCACGCTATTATTAAAATTTTTTTTAAAAACCCCTTTATTTTTAAGTGTTAATAAAAACTCATTAGTTTTAAGGGAAACACAGAAGTAAATTTGTATTTCGGGGACATATAAAAACTGACTGCCCCACACACACACACACGCGCGCACACCCCTACACACTCGGGGAAAGGAGCTGGTCTCGCCCCCTGAAACCCCAACGGGTTTGAGTACACAAAAGCTGATCCTTGGAATTTGACCGCCTCCCCCACAAAACCCTTTTAAACCTTTTCCCCCTCCCTCGCGTTTCTCCCTTTTTCAATACCCTTTTTCCCTCCTTTTTTCCCCTCTCCTCCTTTCTCCCCCATTCCCACTTTTTCTCCCTCCCTCAAACCCTTTTTTTCCCCCTCACATTTCTTTTCTCCCCCCCTTTGGTCTTTTTTCCCTCACCCCCCAAAACCCTCCCCTCCTCTCCCTTTTTCCCTCCCCTTTCCCCCCTCTCTCTCCCTCTTTCTACCCCTCCCTCTCTCCCCCACAAACCCCTTTTCCCCCTCAACCCTTCTGTCTTGGTATAAAAAGTAAAAAAAAAAAAAAAAATGGGTGGCCTTAGAGGGGGGAAAACCCCAGAAAAATTTTGGTGGACAAACCCAGGGAGGAAAGACGGGACCCAAGACCCTCCAAAAAAGGGAGGAAGAGTGGGGAAGGAAGATAGCAGAGTTGGTAAAAAAATTGGAGGAGCGGATACTAAAGGAGTGCAGGAAGGGGGAAGAAAACAGGTCTTAGCAGCAGAAGCGGGATACAGTCTTAAAAAAAAAACATGCAAAGCCTGAAAAAAGAAAGAGAACAAATAAACAATTCGGGTGTAAACATCAGGAAATAAAAAAGTCAGGCCCAGAAAAAGGGGAGGGTAAGCAACAACGGAGACTGCCGAACATAAAAGGCCAAAAAAAAACCCCACGGGGGCCAGGGAAAAGACGACAGCCCCACTAAAAATCAAACGCCAGGCCCCAAAGACATAAGGTATGTTTATATCAAGATTCTAACACCCAAACTGCAAACCCGGGACAGCGGGTCGGGAAAAGACATTCCACGAAAAATAGAAATTTCCCAGATAAGGACGGGGACTGAAGGCAAGAAACATGCCCAAAGGGAAAGGGGAAAAAAAATGCCTCAGAGGAGGGCCGATGGAGACTCAGTGGGGGGAGGAAAGGGCGGGGCCCATTTTTTGTGTAGGGGCTCCAAGGACCCAAAGGGGGGGCCCAACTTTGAAGAAAAAAAACCCAGGGGAAAAAAAAAAATTTTAAAGGGCATCATAAAAACAATAGGGAGGGAAAATGACCCGGGGAACAAATTTTCAGGGGGAATTGGGTGGTTTGCGAGGGGAAAGGATAGGGCCTGTCTATTTAATTTTACGGAAGAACCAATTTCAAACCCAAAGGATTGCAAGAGAAAGCAAGACGGGGGAAAGAGGGGAAACCAAGAGAATACCCGACAGGGGGACAGAACCCCAAGAAGAAAGGACTAAAACAAAAAAGAGAGGGTACAGAAAACGCAAGGAGGAACAAAGGGCAATGAAAATGGAGCGGGAAACCCAAAACCCCAGGGGGAAGGCAAACACACCCCATAAATCCCCCAAACCAAAAGCCCTCCACCCCGGCCATTCCCAACGAAACGAGAAAACCTATCCTACAACCCACTCACTTTTTCCCCTCTGCCACCAACCCCCATATCAAAAACCCTCCCCCCAAAAAGCTGCCCTTAGGGGCATTCTACCCCCCCCCCATAAACACAAACCCCACCAAACCCCCCACAGCCCCATGGGAGGCCCCCCCAAAGGGCCCTCTCGTTTCCCCCCCTACCCCCCAAAAATTCTTGCATGACCAAAAATAAATAAAAAAAAACCCCTAAAGGTTTGGTACCCCAAACGCGGTTTGGAATAATGAAAAAAACATGGGGATAAAATGAAAAAAAATCAGTGAAAAATCCCCAGACATCTAGCAGTCACAGAAAAAAAACTCGCTGAGACAATAACAACACAAATTTTCCCCAACGGAAATCAGTTTCCTGGGGAAAGATAAAGGGAGAAAGGGGGGAGGGGGGTTTGCACTGCTAAATTAAAACACCGATGGGGATTTGGGGAAAAGGGGAAGGCATGGACTTTATTGGAAAAAAGAGACTACATTGAAAGGAACAATTCATCCCGGAGAACATAAAGTAGTCTTTGGGAAATGTGTAAAAACCCACCAAAAGAACTGCAGGGGGGCCCAAGAGGGGAGTACGAAAAAAAACAACAGGGGTTTGGGGGACACACTGGCTGGGGTGGCAAGAAAGCTCACCGAGCAAGAAAAGTTACTTTTAAAGGGGGCGTTTTTCAACCACAGGGAATCGACGGGGGAAAACCCTGGAGCCACAGGGGGGTCCCAAAACCCATGGAAGCCCAAGATAAATGGAGTGGTACTTGAAAACCTAAAGCATCAAAATTCAGGGACACAACCGAGAGAGGGGGGAGGATGAGCCGCAAGACGGTCTTGTGTTCACCCTGGGGCATTTTTCAGCCCTTGGGAAGGACATCACTTATGAGGGGCCCCCCTTGGACTACGATCATGGGTTTCTAAATTTTGCCCTAAAAGAATATTTAAAAAGGGAGAAGGTAACGGGAACTAAAAAAAGGGGACAAGCCAAACTAAAAAAGGGGGGGACTACACAGGTATGAGAAACTTCCGCGGGAGGTTCAGTGGGACAGAGAAATTAAAGGAAAATCGTAAACGAGATAAAGGAATATGGGGCAGCAAAGGGGAAAGGGAGGCAGGGGGAAATTTTTTGTTCCCAAGGGAAACGGAAAAAAAAGGAAACCAAAACGATTTCCTTTGGGTTTTTTACCCAAAGGGTGAAGGGGGAGGCAAAAACTAAGTCAACAAGAATGGGAAAAGGGGTACAGGGGGAAATAGGACCCGGAAAAAAAGGGAGTTTAGTAGAAGAGCCAAAACGAGTATGCACAGATAAGGGGGGGAGGCCCCGCGACAAAAAGGGAAAAACCCCATAGAAAGGGAAAATCAAATCTGACCCAAAAACTGCTGTATAGCCACATTAGGAGGAAGAAAAACAGAAAGGCCCAAGGTGAATGGGGCTGGGGAAAGAACGGGAGAACTCACAAGAAACGACAAGAGGTATGTAGGACTAAAAACGAGTTTTAAGAATTTTTAAAAAGAAGAACAGGAAGGACTCGGGGGGGAAACAGACCAAGGGGGAAACACCACAAGGAATACACCAACAAGGTTTTAAACGACATAAAATACGAGGGGAAAGGGGGGAAGAAACTGCTAAGGGAAAATCGATCCCCAAAAGGCAAGGGGACCAACCAACATCTCCCCGGGGGTTTCCTTAAAAAGAGGGACCCAAATGTTGTCGTGCCACTTACCCCCCCAATCTTCAATACACCCCTTTTGGAAAACCGGGGCAACTACGGGGGTTTAGGAAAGACGGGCAAATTTGGGCCCCAAATTTTTAAAAAAGGAGACAGAAAAGAGGCACAAAACTATAGACCTGGTCATTGACTGTATAGTATGCAAAATTTTTGGAAAGTTTTATCAGGGGGAGATGGTGGGCACCTGGAAGGGAACAAAAGTAAAAAAGCCAACCAAAACGGTTTCACAAAAAGGGCAAATCCGTGTCAAAAACCCCTTCTGGAGTTTTTATGTAAAAAAAACCAGAAGTAAGAAAAAGGGAATAGAGGGGTGGGTTTTTTTTGCATCTTTTTGGGGAATGCAAAAAGGGGCCTTTGACACAGGACCCCCCTCACAAAGTTTTAGTGCAGAAAGCTAGAGCACAGGCGCAAAAAACCGGGAAGGGGCACTGAAAAGGACCCGAGAATAAACGGGGAGGCCCAACGAGTCTTTGGTACGAAAATGATGTAACAGGGGACCAAACCGCGAGCGGGGTCCCACGGGGTTGGGTCCTGGGGACCAGTGCTATTTTTGGGAAAATTTTGGAACGACATAGGGAAAGGGGTTTAAGACTCAAAGTGCCCCCCTTTTTGCAGATGATTTAATTTTAATGGGGGAGAATTAAATCTAAAGAGGACCAGGCAGGACTTCAAAGAGACCTGGGACAGATTTGGAACCCCCTGGCCCAAAGGAAAATGGCTTTCTCAATTTAACCCTCCCAAAAATGCAAAGTCATGAAAAAATGGGGGGGGGGCACAGAAGACCCCAACAGATTTAATAGGCTAGGGGGGCCAAAGACCCCAAACCTCACTAAAGGAAAAATTTTGGGGGTAAAAGGTAAAAACCCCGGGCATTCCCCGGGAAACCCAAAACATAATCAAAACAACGCGCAGAAATATGGGCCCCTTTGGCAAACCGGGAGAACACCCTTCCCCGATACCTTAGTAAAGGAATCATTAAAGAAAACTTTTTACCCCCGTGTTTGCCGGGCCCCATCCCGGAGAATGGCAGCACCTGTTTGGGAAACCCGCACTTGATAAAGCCGTCAAGAAACGAAAATAAAAAAGGTTTGCGAAAAGGGTTTTGTTCCAGCCCAAAGGGGAAAAGTCCTATGGGGAAAAAAAAAAAGGGGAAATCGGCCTGACCACACGGGAGGGACGGGAGGGTCAGGGGGGGACATGATAACGCCCAATAAAAAATACTGCTTTGGAAAGAAAAGGGGTGGAAAAAGACAGAGGGGTTCCCGGGGTTGGGGCCCAACAGAAACAAGGGGCCCCCTTTTGGGAAAATTTTGAAGACCCCCAAATGAGTCAGAGAGATAGGGGGAATTTAATTTCTTCAGTCAAAAGAGTTGAAAGGGCAGGAAAAAGGGCCAAAAATAAACGTAGTGGAGGCGGGAACCATACACATTTTTTAAGACAGGTTTAAATAAAGCTCATGGACCGGGGAAAAAGGGGGCCTATTTACAACCGGTGAAGAGGGGGGGCCGGGACAAGGCCCTCGACCCCTTTGAAACCACAAATTTTGGGGTAAAATGGGTGATACATACAAAAACACATAAAACACATAAAACACAAACACACACACACAAACACACACACACACACACACACACACACACACACAAACCCCCCCCATCCCATACACACACAACACACAAAAACAAACACACCCCCAAACCCCACATACACACACACACAACACACACAAAAACAAAACATAAAACACACAAAATTCACACACAAAACCACAAAAAAGCCCCATAAAACACACACACATACACACACACAAAACACACACACATACACACACACACAAAACACACACACACACACACACACAAACACCACACACAACACCACACACACTTACACACACACCCCAACACACACAAATAAAATACACAATACACACACAAACACATACATACACATACAACACAACACACACACACACACCAAAACACACACAACAACACACACACAACACAACACACCTACACACCAACACCACACACAAAACCCACACACACACACAAAACACCCCACACACACAGGAAAATCAGTAAACAGATGAGGAAAATTGTGGAAAACAAAGGGGCAAGGGGGCGAGGAAATTTTTTTTCCCAAGGGAAACAGAAAAAAAGGGAAGACCAAGACAAACCTTTTGGTTAACCCGAAGGGGGGGGGGAAAAAAAGCTAAAAGTCAACAGAGAAGGGGAAAAGGAAAACCAGGAGGAAATAGGACCCGGGAAAAACCCAAAAAAATTTAGTAGAAACCCAAAAAACCAGTATGCGCAATAAGGGGAGGCCCAAAAACAGTATTAAAAAAGACATAGCACGAAAATCAAATCGGGCCCGAAACTGCCGTATAGCCACAAAAAGGGAAAAAACAACACCCAAAGGGCCAAGGGGATAAGCTGGAAAAAAGAAGGGGGGAACTCCCCAAAAAAACGATCAAGAAGGGATGTGAGGGGCTCAACACGAGATTTAAGGGAAATAAAATTTTCAGTAGAGACAGGGAAGGGTCCCGGGGGGGCAGACCAGATGGGGGCACCAACAAAGGGAAACACCAACAAATGGGTTTTTACGACAAAATACAGATGAGGAAGGGGTGAAGAACCCGCAAAAGGGCATCGATACAAACAAAGGCAATGGGACCGGAAAAACTTTTCTCCATGGTTCCCCTTTGAGAGGGAGGCGAAAAAGTTGTGGGGTACCACTTACCAATCTTCAACACATCCCCTTTAAACTTTTTAACTACATTAGGGTTTTGGGAAAACAGCAAATGTAGTTCCCATTTTCCAAAAAAGGGGACAAAAAGAGGCACTAAACTATAGACCTGTGGGCATTGACTGTAAAAGTAAGCAAAAATTAAAGGAGAAGATTTTTTTAGGAGGAAAATGGTGGGGCACCTGGGAAAGGGAAAAGGGGTATAAAAAGCCAACCAACCCCGGATTCAAGGGAAAGGGGAAATCCTTTGCACAAACCTTCTGGAGTTTTTGATAAAATAACAGAAGTAAGACAAAGAGAGAGAGGGGGGGTTTTATTTGCATCTTCTTGGGCTCAAGAAGGGCCTTTTACAAAAGGTTTTTCCTCACCAAAAATTAGGCAAAAAGCTAGAGCATCAGGCGCATATAACAGGAAGGGCAACTTTCAAAAAGGGATCAAAAAACCTGAAGGGGGGCAAAACGAATTCATGGTACGAAAAGGATCACAGTGGGCAAACCGTACGAGCGGGGTCCCCCCAGGGGTCGGGTTCCCTTTGGGGGGATGCTATTTTTTGGGTTTTAAGTGAACGGGCATGACGGAAGGGGGTTTTAAATCAGAAGTGTCCCCCGTTTGCAATGAAAGTGAATTAAAAAGGGGGAAATTAAAACTGATGAGGACCAGGCAACTTCAAAGAGCCCCCGGGCAGACTGGAAAACCAGGGGCCAGCAAATGGCTTTTTTTGAAAATTTAAAAAAACCCCCAAAAAGCAAATCATAAGATAGGAAGGGGACAGAAGACCACAGACAGAGAAAAAGGGTAGGGGGGCCCCAAAGGAAATTCAAAACCCCACTCAAGGGGGAAAGGGTCTTGGGGGGAATAACACCTAGCATTCCCCGGGAAAACACCCCAATCAATAACTCTGCAGCAATGGGCCCTGGCAAACCAGAGAACAAACAATTTTCCCAAAACCTTTTAAAAAGGGAAACATTTCAGCCCCAAGACAAACCCTTTTAAATTTAGGGGCCCCTACTGGAGTATGCAGCACCTGTTTTGGGAAACCCCCACTGATAAAGCACGTCCCAAAAACTAAAAGAAAGTTTCAAAGGTTTGCAAAAAGGTTAGTTCCCCAGCTAAGGGAAATTTCCCAAAAAAGAAAGAATTTAAGGGGAAAAGCCTGAAAGACAAATTGGGGGACAGGGGTCAGGGGAGACATATAACGACATATAAAATACTGGGGGAATAACAAGGTGGACAAGGACAGGGTGTTCCAGGGAGGGGAACAGAAACAAAAGGCCACAAATTGGGGAATTTTAAGACACAAAAGTTTCCCAAAAGATAGAAAGGGAAATTTTTCTTTAGCATAAAAGTTGTAAGGCAGTGGAATACCTAGAAAATGACGTAGTGAAAGGGAGGAACCCCTTTCCCATTTTTAAAAACGGAAAAGGGTTTGATAAAGCTCATGGGGCGGGGGGGAGAGGGGTCTAGTAGCAAACCGTGAAGAGGCCCGGGGGGCCCGGAACAAAGGGCCTTTGACCCCTTTCAAACCCCAAAATAGGTTTAGTACAAATAAAAGGGGTACACACCCCACCCCAAAAATAGAAAAGAAGAAACTCAACAACCCGCAGCCAACACGGGTTTTCAGGGATTGGGGGGAAATCTTGTTCACAAACCTATTGGGGTTCTAAGACAAGGGGAAAGCATTTAAAACCCCAAAAAGAGAAGGGGTGGGTTTGGGTTGCCCTTTTTTTTGGGGCTGCAAAAAGGCGTTTTTACACAGAACCACACAAGAGAGATTAGTGCAAAAACTGGAGGACCAAGCAGGGATAACAGGAAAGGCACTACAATGGATCAAGGGATACTTGTCAGGAAGACAGCAGCGAGTCATGATACGTTGCGAGGTGTCAGAGTGGGCGCCTGTGATCAGCGGGGTCCCACAGGGGTCAGTCCTTGGACCAGTTCTGTTTCTGGTATTTGTGAACGACATGACGGAAGGAATAGACTCCAAAATGTCCCTGTTTGCAGATGACGTGAAGTTGTTAAGAAGAATTCATTCGATCAAAGACCAGGCAGAACTACAAAGGGATCTGGACAGGCTGCAGACATGGTCCGGCAATTGGCTCCTGGAGTTCAACCCCTCCAAGTGCAAAGTCATGAAGATTGGGGAAGGGCAAAGAAGACCGCAGAATAGGTACAGTCTAGGGGGCCAGTGACTACAAACCTCACTCAAGGAAAAAGATCTTGGGGTGAGTATAACACCAGGCACATCTCCTGAAGCGCACATCAACCAAATAACTGTTGCAGCATATGGGCGCCTAGCAAACCTCAGAAAAGCATTCCGACATCTTAATAAGAAATCGTCCTGGACCCTGTTCACCGTGTACGTTAGGCCCATATTGGAGTATGTGGCACCAGTTTCGAACCCACACATAGCCAATCACGTGAAGAAACTAGAGAAAGTGCAAAGGTTTGCAACAAGACTAGTCCCAGAGCTTAGGGGTATATCCTACGAGGAGAGGTTAAGGGAAATCGACCTGACGACACTGGAGGACTGGAGAGATAGGGGGACATGATAACGACATACAAAATACTGAGAGGAATAGACAAGGTGGACAAAGAATGTTCCAGAGATGGGACACAGCAACAAGGGGACACAGTTGGAAGTTGAAGACACAGATGAATCACAGGGATGTTAGGAAGTATTTCTTCAGCCACAGAGTACTCAGGAAGTGGAATAGTTTGGGAAGCGATGTAGTTGAGGCAGGATTCATACATAGCTTTAAGCAGAGGTAAGATAAAGCTCACGGTTCATGGAAAGTGACCTAATAGCGACCAGTGAAGAGGCGGGGCCAGGAGCTAGGACTCGACCTTCTCCAACCCTCAAACTAGGTGAGCACAACTAGGTGAGTACACACGCCCAGACTCACACACACACACACACACACACACGCAAACACACACACACACACACACACACACACACACACACACACACACACACACACACACACACACACAACACACACACACACACACTGAATCACACATACTCCTGCAGAGTGTTAATGGAGTAATATGTGTTATTGTTTATGGAGTAATGTGTTACTGTTTAAATATTACTACAGTATAAGTACAGCCAGCAAACAACACACCTCAACCACACACTAAACAAACAACAACACTCCTCACACCACACACTAAACAAACAACAACACTCCTCACCCACCACTAAACAAACAACAACACTCCTCAACCACACACTAAACAAACAACAACACTCCTCACACCACACACTAAACAAACAACAACACTCTTCACCCACACACTAAACAAACAACAACACTCCTCAACCACACACTAAACAAACAACAACACTCCTCACCCACACACTAAACAAACAACAACACTCCTCAACCACACACTAAACAAACAACAACACTCCTCACCCACACACTAAACAAACAACAACACTCCTCACCCACACACTAAACAAACAACAACACTCTTCACCCACACACTAACAAACAACAACACCCTCACCCACACACTAAACAAACAACAACACTCCTCACCCCACACACTAAACAAACAACAACACTCCTCACCCACACACTAAACAAACAACAACACTCCTCACCCACACACTAAACAAACAACAACACTCTTCACCCACACACTAAACAAACAACAACACTCCTCACCCACACACTAAACAAAAAACAACACTCCTCAACCACACACTAAACAAACAACAACACTCCTCACCCACACACTAAAACAAACAATAACCACTCCACAACCACACACTAAACAAACAACAACACTCCTCAACCACACACTAAACAAACATAACACTCCTCACCCACACACTAAACAAACAACAACACTCCTCAACCACACACTAAACAAACAACAACACTCCTCAACCACACACTAAACAAACAACAACAATCCTCACCCACACACAAACAAACAACAGCAATCCTCCACCCACACACTAAACAAACAACAATACTCCTCACCCACACACTAAACAAACAACAACAATCCTCACCCACACACTAAACAAACAACAACAATCCTCACCCACACACTAAACAAACAACAACACTCCTCCCCCACACCACTAAACAAACAACAACAATCCTCACCCCACACACTAAACAAACAACAACAATCCTCACCCACACACAAAAACAAACAACAACAATCCTCACCACACACTAAACAAACAACAACACTCCTCAACCACACACTAAACAAACAACAACACCCCAACCACACACTAAACAAACAACAACACTCCTCACCCACACACTAAACAAACAACAACAATCCTCACCCACACACTAAACAAACAACAACAATCCTCACCCACACACTTAACAAACAACAACACTCCTCAACCACACACTAAACAAACAACAACAATCCTCACCCACACACTAAACACAACAACAACAATCCCACCCACACACTAAACAAACAACAACACTCCTCACCCACACACTAAACAAACAACAACAATCCTCACCCACACACTAAAACAAACAACAACACTCCTCAAACCACACACTAAACAAACAACAACAATCCTCACCCACACACTAAACAAACAACAACACTCCTCACCCACACACTAAACAAACAACAACAATCCTCACCCACACACTAAACAAACAACAACAATCCTCACCCACACACTAAACAAACAACAACAATCCTCACCCACACACTAAACAACAACAACAATCCTCACCCACACACTAAACAAACAACAACACTCCTCACCCACACAAAACTAAACAACAACAACAATCCTCACCCACACACTAAACAAACAACAACAATCCTCACCCACACACTAAACAAACAACAACACTCCTCACCCACACACTAAACAAACAACAACAATCCTCACCCACACACTAAACAAACAACAACAATCCTCACCCACACACTAAACAAACAACAACACTCCTCAACCACACACTAAACAAACAACAACACTCCTCACCCACACACTAAACAAACAACAACACTTCTCAACCACACACTAAACAAACAACAACACTCCTCACCCACACACTAAACAAACAACAACACTCCTCAAACCACACACTAAACAAACAACAACACTCCTCCACCCACACACTAAACAAACAACAACACTTCTCACCCACACACTAAACTAACAATAACACTCCTAACCCACCACACCTAAACAAACAACAACACTCCTCAACCACACACTAAAACA
The DNA here is from genome assembly GCF_026875155.1 of Cherax quadricarinatus. Lineage (NCBI taxonomy): Eukaryota > Metazoa > Arthropoda > Malacostraca > Decapoda > Parastacidae > Cherax > Cherax quadricarinatus. The sequence continues at coordinate 64,113,694 of NC_069411.1, forward strand.
AACAACAACACTCCTCACCCACAAATTAAACAAACAACAACACTCCTCACCCACACACTAAACAAACAACAACACTCTCACCCACACACTAAACAAACAACAACACTCCTCACCCACACACTAAACAAACAACAACACTCCTCACCCACAAATTAAACAAACAACAACACTCCTCACCCACACACTAAACAAAACAACAACACTCCTCACTCACAAATTAAACAAACAACAACACTCCCTCACCCACACACTAAACAAACAACAACACTCCTCACCCACACACTAAACAAACAATAACACTTCTCACCCACACACTAAACAAACAACAACACTCCTCACCCACACACTAAACAAACAATAACACTTCTCACCCAACAAACAAACAACACTCCTCACCCACACACTAAACAAACAATAAACTTTCTCGCCCACAATCTAAGCAAACAATAACACTTCTTTCTGCCCACAAACTAAACAAACAACAACACACCTCACCCACACACTAAACAAAGACACAACAACTCCTCACCCACCACACTAAACAAACAATAACACTTCTCACCCACACACTAAACAAACAACAACACTCCTCACCCACACACTAAACAAACAATAACACTTCTCGCCCACAAACTAAACAAACAAAAACACTTCTCGCCCACACACTAAAACAAACAACAACACTCCTCACCCACACACTAAACAAACAACAACACTCCTCACCCACACACTAAACAAACAATAACACTTCTCACCCACACACTAAACAAACAACAACACTCCTCACCCACACACTAAACAAACAATAACACTTCTCACCCACAAACTAAACAAACAAAAACACTTCTCGCCCACACACTAAACAAACAACAACATCCCCTCACCCACACACTAAACAAACACTAACACTCCTCACCCACAAACTAAACAAACAACACTTCTCACCCACACACTAAACAAACAACAACACTCCTCACCCACACACTAAACAAACAATAACACTCCTCACCCACACACTAAACAAACAAAAACACTTCTCGCCCACACACATAAACAAACAACAACACTCCTCAACCCACACACTAAACAAACAATAACACTTCTCACCCACAAACTAAACAAACAACAACACTCCTTACCCACAAATTAAGCAAACAACACTCCTCACCCACACACTAAACAAACAAAAACACTTCTCACCCACAAAACTAAACAAACAAATAGGCTCACCAGACAAAACAAGTCTCCACTATCACTGGATAATATATTAGTCACCGCAATTGAAATTTTTTGGTGCCCCGTCTAATTAATGTTTCCAGACTTGTATAATTTATGACTGTGTTCGAAATGATCTGTTCATTTATTTACGTCTCAAAATATTATAAGGTATTTCTGACATATGCAAAAAACTTATTTATATCTCCCAGACGGTTTTCTCCACTTATATAAATAAATAATATAATAACATAATTTAAGAATATGGAATTATAAATATATTTCATATTTTTTTCCCTGCAGGATATCTGAATTACTTTGTATATGTTTCTTAAATCATGTTCATGTTTTAGCTTTTAATGGAGAGGTTGACTTCCTTCACTTTTTATTAAGTATGAAGTACTGGACACCTGAAAACTACTTCTCGAACACTAGGCTTTTTAAAATATAATATTTGTTTGACTGAAGAATTCTTCGTTGCAGTAAAATGATTCATCAACAAAGATACCCATTGTTCATCATTTTGATAACACATTGTTCATCATTATGATACACATTGTTCATCATTATGATACACATTGTTCATCATTATGATGCACATTGTTCATCATTATGATGCACATTGTTCATCATTATGATACACATTGTTTCATCATTATGATACCCATTGTTCATCATTATGATACCCATTGTTCATCATTATGATACACATTGTTCATCATTATGATGCACATTGTTTATCATTATGATACCCATTGTTTATCATTATGATGCCCATTGTTTATCATTATGATACACATTGTTTATCATTATGATACCCATTGTTTATCATTATGATACCCATTGTTTATCATTATTGATACCCATTGTTTATCATTATGATACCCATTGTTTATCATTATGATACCCATTGTTTATCATTATGATACCCATTGTTTTCATTATGATACCCATTGTTTATCATTATGATACCCATTGTTTATCATTATGATGCCCATTGTTTATCATTATGATACACATTGCTTATCATTATGATACCCATTGTTTTATCATTATGATACCCATTGTTTATCATTATGATACCCATTGTTTATCATTATGATACCCATTGTTTATCATTATGATACCCATTGTTTATCATTATGATACCCATTGTTTATCATTATGATACCCATTGTTTTATCATTATGATACCCATTGTTTATCATTATGATACCCATTGTTTATCATTATGATACCCATTGTTTATCATTATGATACCCATTGTTTATCATTAATGATACCCATTGTTTATCATTATGATGCCCATTGTTTATCATTATGAACACATTGTTTATCATTATGATACCCATTGTGTTTATCATTATGATACCCATTGTTTATCATTATGATACCCATTGTTTATCATTATGATACCCATTGTTTATCATTATGATACCCATTGTTTATCATTATGATACCCATTGTTTATCATTATGATACCCATTGTTTATCATTATGATACCCATTGTTTATCATTATGATGCCCATTGTTTATCATTATGATACACATTGTTTATCATTATGATACCCATTGTTTATCATTATGATACCCATTGTTTATCATTATGATACCCATTGTTTATCATTATGATACCCATTGATTTATCATTATGATACCCATTGTTTATCATTATGATACCCATTGTTTATCATTATGATACCCATTGTTTATCATTATGATACCCATTGTTTATCATTATGATGCCCATTGTTTATCATTATGATACACATTGTTTTATCATTATGATACCCATTGTTTATCATTATGATACCCATTGTTTATCATTATGATGCCCATTGTTTATCATTATGATACACATTGTTCATCATTATGATACCCATTGTTCATCATTATGATACACATTGTTCATCATTATGATACACATTGTTCATCATTATGATACCCATTGTTCATCATTATGATACCCATTGTTTATCATTATGATACACATTGTTTATCATTATGATACACATTGTTTATCATTATGATACACATTGTTCATCATTATGATTCACATTGTTCATCATTATGATACCCATTGTTCATCAATATGATACCCATTGTTCATCATTATGATGCCCATTGTTTATCATTATGATACACATTGTTTTATCATTATGATACCCATTGTTTTATCATTATGATACCCATTGTTTATCATTATGATACCCATTTGTTTATCATTATGATACCCATTGTTTATCATTATGATGCCCATTGTTTATCATTATGATACACATTGTTTTCATTATGATACACATTGTTCATCATTATGATACCCATTGTTCATCATTATGATACACATTGTTCATCATTATGATACACATTGTTCATCATTATGATACCCATTGTTCATCATTATGATACCCATTGTTTATCATTATGATACACATTGTTTATCATTATGATACACATTGTTTATCATTATGATACACATTGTTCATCATTATGATTCACATTGTTCATCATTATGATACCCATTGTTCATCATTATGATACCCATTGTTCATCATTATGATGCCCATTGTTTATCATTATGATACACATTGTTCATCATTATGATACACATGTTCATCATTATGATACACATTGTTCATCATTATGATACACATTGTTCATCATTATGATACACATTGTTCATCATTATGATGCACATTGTTTATCATTATGATGCCCATTGTTTATCATTATGATACACATTGTTCATCATTATGATACACATTGTTCATCATTATGATACACATTGTTCATCATTATGATACACATTGTTTCATCATTATGATGCACATTGTTTATCATTATGATGCACATTGTTCATCATTATGATGCACATTGTTCATCATTATGATACACATTGTTCATCATTATGATACACATTTTTCATCATTATGATACACATTGTTCATCATTATGATACACATTGTTCATCATTATGATACACATTGTTCATCATTATGATACCCATTGTTTCATCATTATGATGCCCATTGTTTATCATATGATACACATTGTTTATCATTATGATACACATTGTTCATCATTATGATACACATTGTTCATCATTATGATACACATTGTTCATCATTATGATGCCCATTGTTTATCATTATGATACACATTGTTTATCATTATGATACACATTGTTCATCATTATGATACACATTGTTCATCATTATGATACACATGTTCATCATTATGATACCCATTGTTTCATCATATGATGCACATTGTTCATCATTATGATGCACATTGTTCATCATTATGATGCACATTGTTCATCATTATGATACACATTGTTGAAAATGGAATAAAACACCGACAAGATGAAGGTTAAGATAGATGTCCAACAGTTGGGAGTCTTTATGGATGAAATGTTTCTCCTACACAGTGGCCTTCATCAGTCAAATACAGAGGAAGCAGTCTTAATGAAATATAGATAATATAATCTGCCCAACAGCCTTGGAGAAAAAGTATTTGAGGTAGTCAGTCCCTCAGCCTGAAGAGTTCAGTATAATGGTCTGGAACAGTATGAAGTTTAAACATGAGAACGGAGTCAGTATACTATCTCATACGAATCCGATTAAGGATTCAGTATCAGGTGACTGTAATTTGAATGATTATTAAAGCAAAAGACTTTAAAATTAATAATCATACATTGTTGGTAAATTTGCTTAAACCTATCGAATTTCTGACACTGTGCTGGGAAGAAATTGTATCTGGTAGGTCAGACAAGGTAAACACAGACGTTAATATTACCTTTATAAATGTATTAACGGAGCTTGTAACGGCGATTGTGAGTGGTTAACAAAATTAACTGCCTATGTGTTTTATGTATTTACTGTGTTACGCTCCCATATATATATATATATATATATATATATATATATATATATATATATATATATATATATATATATATATATGTTTACTGTGATCTTATTGCATATATATATATATATATATATATATATATATATATATATATATATATATATATATATATATATATATATATATATATATTATATATATATATATATATATATATATATATATATATATATATATATATATATGTTTACTGTGATCTTATTGCATATATATATATATATATATATAATATATATATATATATATATATATATATATATATATATATATATATATATATATATATATATATATATATATATATCGTGCTGAATAGGTAAAACCGGTCAAGTAGCAAGAATTCATTTAAAATTAGGTTCTTTCTAAAATTTTCTCTTATACGTTTAAACATATACTTTTTCATTTATGTTCATGTAAAAATTAATAATTTTGTACCAAAAGAACCTTAGAAAACTTACCTAAACTTATTATAACAAACGCAATTAATTAAGCCTTATGCAACTAAATATATTTTAGATAAATCTGCAGTCATTTAATAATAAAACAGAATGATTTTTGCGAAATTATTCCATACAAAAATTTTCGCTTGCCTTATTCGTCAAGAAGAGCGTTGCTATTTATGCCCACATCGCAAGTTTTACCTATTCATCACAACTATATATATGTCGTGCGGAATTATAAAGAAAGAATACCGTACTTACACTGAGTAATAATATATAATGAGTAAAAATATCAAAGATGAGTCAATACTCTAACAGTATAATCAGTTAATGAACCACAGATGATTAAGGCTGACTTATGATTAATTTGCACACGATTAATCGGAGTGTTGGAACTGGTTTTTTAATTTCAAAATATTGCTGAATTGAAGTTTATAGTTTTAGGAGATAATTATTAGAATGGACTTCTAATACACATCAGATAAATTAGTGAGATGTTTGTATGTGACGTATTTCATTTCCAAAAAATGTTTGTTCATAAAGGTACATTGTACCAGAAACTGATACAAATCCACAAGCAAATTGCTTCAGATTTGGAAACTGTTCAGGCTGGATCAGATTTCCTTCTTATACTTTTCTTTCATCATGTCATCTAACTGGAGGTCAATAATTTCCACTTGAAACTGACTTGGGAGTTTCAACATTGCAGTCAAATAGATTTTGAAACGATTTTATTTCATCTGTTTTTCCATTTTGATCAGAAAATCTTTACTGAAATTCTTTTTGCAAGTCAATGATTTCTGTTGTAAATGAGGAAGGAAATTCTGCTTCACTTTCTCCATGAAATTTTTCACAACCTAGGAAATGAACCAAGTTAGAAACTTTCACGTGGTGCAACTGTTATCTGTCTGTCATGAGGTGAAGTGAAACGAGTTCTTTTGCAGGGTTGGTCAGTACAAGAGTCCAACTGCTTTTGGAATCTGCTTCTGCGGAAACCCTCTGTTTCAAAGGTATCTAGACACAAACTGTACTCAGAAACTGAGTGACAAATGGTGGATCCTATATGCATTCTCTAGAAGGGTACATCAACACCACTGAAATTCGCTTTCCAATCAGCTGGACCTAGGTGAATCTTGAGGTCTGCAACCGTCTCAAGACTAATAAGATTATCAAGGAAGACTGTTATCGATCACTAAGAGTTTTGTCGACAGCTTCCTTCCCTGAACCTCAAGCTAAATTGTTGTCCTTTCCTGAACTCTCAGGGAACTCCCTGAGACACCGCTGAAGGTTCGGATGTCTTATGGCTCAGTTAAAATTGCTACAGGAAGGCCATTGTTATAGAAGAAATTTGACAGTACAATGTTTGCTACTGAACCTGAATAGAGGAAGAGTTTGATAGGTTCATTACTTACATAGAACTGCTGGGCTGGTCATAACGAACATGGAGACATGAGAGTTCATCCATGTCGCTAGAGTCGTAGTTGTTAGTGGCTCGACGCTTGGTGATAAAGCTAGACTTCCTGAGATGTTTGGTAAGAACCCTGTAACTACCTTCGAAACATTCTTCGTCTGATCTGTCAGCAAGTACGTCAACACTGACAGCGAACAGAGAAGGAATACCGTGACTACCTTTGTGGTCTTTGGTGAGTGGGAGTCTTTCCCCGAACTGTGGAAATGACTGCTGCTGCCGCGCCCATTTCCACTAGAGCATTTGCCACTCTTTGCCTTATAATGGTGGGTACTGGAGTGTGCATCCCCTTCCCCCATCTGCAGCTGGAAGTGGCTGACTTTAAATGTTTGAGAGTATTACATTCCTCTTTGGCATGATCTTAACAGTCGTGGTACAGGTAGGTCCCATTTCACGATGGTCCATTTTACGAATTTTCACATGAACGACCTTTTCAAAATTACGTAAAAAATGAAAATTTGTAAGTTAGAAAAAATGAAAATAAAAAAAAATCTCAACTCAGTAACACAGCAATAATGCCTGCGAGTCCTAACACGTGAATGGTACATCGCATACTTTTGTCCAGAGGTTACTCAATTTTGTGCAGCAAATGGCTAGCCTTCCAAAGTCATGTTGGTACTGGACAATGCCCCAAGCCATCCTCCAAGAAATCCACAACCATTTGAAAGTTGAGGTTGTGTATTTATCCCCCATCTCAATTTCACTCTTGTAACTGATGGACCAGGGTGTAATTGCAACCTTTAAGGCGTTTTATTTGCGTACGACTTTCAAAAGGATTGTTGAGGCTGTGCAGTTGGACATAATTGTGAGGGACTACTGGAAGTCGTATAACATCCTGAAAGCCTCCACAAACATTGATTCTGCCTGGGAGGATGTGTCAGTCCTGCATTAATGGCGTCTGGCGTATTTTGTGGCCCGAAGCAGCGACTGTTTCTTTAAGGATTGAGCCACTTTCGGAAGTGGTCAACGACGTTGATCAGTTGCTGGTGAGCCATGGTGAGCCACTTTCGAGGGTGGAATTGGAGAAACTGGTTGTGAAATTTCAAAAAGATGAGGCTGACACATCAGGCTAAGTGGAAGAGTTGGAGCCAATAAGGCCATTCAAAATAAAAGAGTTTAAGAGTATTCTTTCCAAAATTCGCAGTACATTTGATGAACTCTCTGAAAATAATCTTGATTGGGAACGTAGACGTGGCATCCAAAGAATGTGTCAACATGATGTTGAAGCACTACTATAGCATCTTGCAAGGAAGAAGTAGGATGTCACGCCAAACGTCAGTACTGTAGTTCTTGACATAGAAGGGAAAGGAAACCTCAGCAAGGAATTAATGTCGCCTCAATACACCATTGTCACATAAAAATATTAGTGTTTATGTGTTTAAATCTTTAAAATATTTAATTATTTATAAAAAAAACAATGTTAGTACATACTTGGGAATTTTTTTTATAATTTTGGAACCTAACTCATTTAATTACATAATAATTTGGTTTTGTTTTACGACTTTTTATTTTACAACCTTGTTGTCTGGAACTTAACCCTGTCGTAAAATGGGTCACCGAAGCGACTCTGGTTATGTGACTGGAGCCGAGTTATGTACACTCCTACCTATAATTTCCTCGTTTACCATAGTTGAAGGATGTGACATCAAGCTTAGACTGTAATGCAGGTAACGGTGAATGGTTAGCAGTCTTACTTATTGTGTTAGCATTTGTACTTGGCCAATACGAACTTTTACGAGTGTGGATGCTTCTGGTAACCAACTCTTTAATATGTGCAGCATAAGTGGTTGCATGCTGCACATTCGGTAATACGGATGCGAGCGGGACTGTCTTAAATGCTTGGTACACCCTTGATACACGGCTTGACTTTGTCTGTGGCTTCGAATGCATCCATAATCTCTTGTTCTGGGCAGAGATTTAACCTGCGGCAAACACTAAATCATCAACTCTTGTCCATGTGATCTCTTTGGTAAACCCTACCTAGTCTTAGAAGTCAGGTCAGATCTACAAATATATTCGCGAGGATTCTCATCCAGTGTTATGTGTTTCACACCACACTCTTGTGAGAATATCAAAGTAGTATTGTCTCCGCCAACAATAATATCTATGGAACTCCTCCTCCTTGGAATCTTCCCATTTCTCCAGGTTACTGATACGCTAGAGACGGATGAAGGAGTTAACGATCCCATTATCATGAATCACTAATGCAACAACATAGCTAATATTCTGTTCATCTCTGGGATTATCATGTTTACTCTGGATATCGGTCTTGAAAGACCTTATCCATGTCTCTAACATGGGTGTGAACAACTAGTGGAAGCTCCGTGGGTTGCCACAACGAGTGGAAGCTCCGTGGGTTGCCACAAGTAGTGGAAGCTCCGTGGGTTGCCACAACTAGTGGAAGCTCCGTGGGTTGCCACAACTTGTGGAAGCTCCGTGGGTTGCCACAACGAGTGGAAGCTCCGGGGGTTGCCACAACTAGTGAAAGCTCCGTGGGTTGCCACAACGAGTGGAAGCTCCGTGGGGTTGCCACAAAAGAGTGGAAGCTCCGTGGGTTGCCACAACTAGTGGAAGCTCCGTGGGTTGCCACAACGAGTGGAAGCTTCGTGGGTTGCCACAACTAGTGGAAGCTCCGTGGGTTGCCACAACTAGTGGAAGCTCCGTGGGTTGCCACAACGAGTGGAAGCTCCGTGGGTTGCCACAAGTAGTGGAAGCTCCGTGGGTTGCCACAGCTAGTGGAAGCTCCGTGGGTTGCCACAACTAGTGGAAGCTCCGTGGGTTGCCACAACTTGTGGAAGCTCCCTGGGTTGCCCAACGAGTGGAAGCTCCGGGGGTTGCCACAAAATAGTGAAAGCTCCGTGGGTTGCCACGAGTGGAAGCTCCGTGGGTTGCCACAACTAGTGGAAGCTCCGTGGGTTGCCACAACTAGTGGAAGCTCCGTGGGTTGCCACAACGAGTGGAAGCTCCGTGGGTTGCCACAACTAGTGGAAGCTCCGTGTGTTGCCACAACTAGTGGAAGCTCCGTGTGTTGCCACAACTAGTGGAAGGTCCGTGGGTTGCCACAACTAGTGGAAGGTCCGTGGGTTGCCACAACTAGTGGAAGCTCCGTGTGTTGCCACAACTAGTGGAAGCTCCGTGGGTTGCCACAACTAGTGGAAGCTCCGTGGGTTGCCACAACGAGTGGAAGCTCCGTGGGTTGCCACAACTAGTGGAAGCTCCGTGGGTTGCCACAACTAGTGGAAGCTCCGTGGGTTGCCACAACGAGTGGAAGCTCCGTGGGTTGCCACAGCTAGTGGAAGCTCCGTGTGTTGCCACAACTAGTGGAAGCTCCGTGTGTTGCCACAACTAGTGGAAGGTCCGTTGGTTGCCACAACTAGTGGAAGGTCCGTGGGTTGCCACAACTAGTGGAAGCTCCGTGTGTTGCCACAACTAGTGGAAGCTCCGTGGGTTGCCACAACTAGTGGAAGCTCCGTGGGTTGCTATATGAGCTAAAGCTTCACCCACTGTGGAACGTAGACCTTTAGAAGCACTATTTGAGTCATTCTTTATATGAGAATCACTGGTCAAGCCAGTCTGAGAAGGTGAAATATTTCGTTATTGTCGGTATTGCGAGTCATGATGAAGTCAAGTACAAGAAAAAGGAACAAAGTATAGAAGGAAAATAAGCAGAAGGCTGAAAATAGTAAATAATTTACTTTAAATTAGTCTGGGAGTCAGCGAGAACATACACTGTACAATGGTAAGTAGTAAATGCTTGGTACGTATTACGAACACAGGTATAGTATAGCCTGCGACCTGGTCGTAATGGGTTTCAAGGTGGAGCAAACAAACTCAACGAGAGCATATAACTTGTATTTCCTTCACCAGATATAATTTGCCAGATATATACAAGGATGTACAGTCATATACACTATGTACAGAGGTTGAACGGTAAGTGTACCACACGGTGACAAAAGATGACAAAAGCAGAAGCCAGACAGAGTGCACTGTATCAACCAGCAGCTCAGGAAAGTCTGTCAGTGTAGAAATAAAGATATTTATTTATTTGACGATGGTTACCCTATTGATCGTTAAACCCTTAGCACAGGGTTCTTTTGTTGGGAGGCAGCCTATATGGGAGTTTACCTGGAGAGGGTTTCGGGGGGTCATCATCCCCGCGGCCCGGCCTGAGATCAGGCCTCGTGGTGGATCAGGGTCTGATCAACCAGGCTGTTACTGCTGACCGCATGTAAACCGACTACGAATCACAGCCCGGCTGATCAGGCACTGACTTTAGGTGTCTGTCCAGTGCCTTCCTGAAGACAAAGGGTCCACTGGTAATCCCCCTTATGCATGCTTGGAGGCAGTTGAACAGTCTGGGCTACCTGACACTTATTGTGTTATCTATTAGTGTACTCGTGGCGCCCCTGCTTTTCACTGGGAAAATGTTGCATCTCCTGCCAAGTCTTTTGCTTTCGTAGGGAGTGATTTTCGTGTGTAGGTTTGGTACTAATTAGTCTAGGATTTTCCAAGAATATATTATCATATATCTTTCTCGCCTGCGTTCGTACTTACGTGTGGCATGAAAGTTCTCTGTACATTCTCCAGTTCAGCAATTTCGCTTGCCTTGAAGAGGGCAGTTAGTGTACAGCAGTATTCCAGCCGAGAGAGAAGTGATTTGAAGAGAATCATCATGGGCTTGGCTTCTCTAGTTTTGTTTTGAAGGCTCTCGTTATCCATCCTATCATTGTTCAAGCAGATGAGGTAGATACATTTGTGGTCTTTGAAGGTGAGATTCTCTGACATTATCACTCTCAGGTCTTCACATTAGTTTTTCGCTCTGTGGTTAAAATTTGTTTTTATACCCTGATAATGTTTAAATTTCGTTAAGTTTTCTATATCTGATTAGTTGAAATTTCCCTTCATTGAACTTCATATTGTTTTCTGCGGCACATTTAAATAATTGGTTGATGTCCGTTGGAATCTTGTAATGTCTTAGATGGAAGACACTGTCATGGAAATTTGGGTATCATCAGCAAAGGGGACGTACGTCTCTGTCTGTGTCAGATATGAGGATGAAGAACAGGCTGGGAGAGAGTACTGTGCCTTGGGGAACAGAGCTCTTGACTGTAGCCGCCTCAGACTTTACTCTGTTTACTATTACTGTCTGTGTTCTGTTTGTTAGGAAGTTATAGATCCATCTACAGGAAACATACTGTTAGTATGGCAATTTAAAAAAAATACAAAAAATATGAGAAATGTTACATTCTGAATATTAACATTAATACCAGCTTATGCAAATGGATACAGAATAAAAAGTCACAGTTGATTAGAGGTAATTACAAGGGAAGATATGCAACACTGCTTCTAATAGTAGCAATTGCATTAAAATATTCCAATTGACAAAATAAAAATATGTATTATGCAAACAAGTGGAATAGTTGCAAATTGAAACAAAAAACTGATCCAGTTGCAAAAGGACAAGTGAACACGAGGTTTTTGTCAAAGAAAAATAAATGGTATATAATAAACAAAAGTAATGAATAATTGCACACAAAATGTAATTTAAAGATTGTTATACACAAAGTTCAATCCAGACTATTTATCAGAGAAGTGTAAACACATAAAAAACATACTATGTTACACAGTGGTAAGGCGATGTAAATAAAGTAATGAAAAATTACAGTAAATGACTGTTACTGTGACTGTCGCTGCACTAGAGAACACAGTCGAAAGATTACCTCACTTAAATATGCAAGAAATACCAAAGATAACTAATTATTAAAGTGTAACTGCAAACAAGTTAAACTGAAGAATTTAAATGTCTTATGCACAAACAGTTAAGAACTGTAATTATTGTAGCAAATCTGACACTGTATCAGAGTTGTAATACACCGTCACAGAAATGAATAATGACATATATAATTAAAAATATTATGAACAGTTTGCAGGTAATAATAAATAAAACCAGAGAGAAGATTTCAAGAATTGTAAAATAGCTGAAATGATTTTGATTACAAGAAAAATGTATATACATATGTATGTACAAAAGATAATTATTGAATGTAGTTGGTAAGTTTATCTAGCAGAACAATGCAGAAGTCACTGGTATATAAAAAATATGCTAAAGCAGTGAATAAATCACCGGTGTAAATGCACTGCAGCAAGATTAAAAACTTGCGACATAAATTACAATATCTGGTAAGAGTGTCCGTATTGTGGTATGCAAGAAAATATTACAACAACAACAACAAAAAAAAAAAAACTGGTCAAATCATTCGTTGCGTTTAACTGTAAGAAAAGTCCGTGAGCTGTTTAATATATATTCTCTTAGTTTTAATTCCTTCAGAGACAATTGCTATGACACAACTTATGAAGCATAAGTGGATTCGCGTTTTCAAAACCACTAAGTGTTTTTGGAGAATTTTGATTACATTATGTCACCTTAGAACATTTTGACAAAGACTCAAGATTTATCCTTGACAGTGGTTGGAATGCAGCTCTTGGCCTGCAACACTGCTTTCTTTTATCAAGAGAAATCGTAAATGACATTTTCGGTTTCTTTTGAAAGTTTGATAAAATGCTGCAGTTGAGATCATGCTGCTTAATTAAATAATAAGAAAGATGTAAGTAAAATAGTTTTTAAGTTTAAGGAACGTGAACATATAGAAAAGTTATCGAACCAAGAAGCTGCTGATATCTCAAAAGCCAAGGAAAGTTTTCAAGAAATGTTGACACTTATTATACGATGACACAACAAACTTGCACCTACACTGATGATCCACCATTCTTATCCATTTATTTTAACTTTTTTGAAAACATTACAACAGAGTGACAGCAGATTTTCTGAATTCAAATCTTCCCTCCTGAAATCATTATTAAGTTGGTTGATTTTCTATGATAACTCTTCTGGCATTGGAATATTTGATTTAAGTTTATCACTTAAAAACCCAGAAGTGCCTCCAGACACCGCGCTCCTCGGTCGCTGCAACATGCAACATATCTTCAAAGTTACCTCATTAACAATAGTATTTTGATAATACAATGCTGAACTTTTTTTTTTGTTTGGAATGGTTCAAGAAGTTCAATATTTCCGAATATTTACCTTTGTGTTTAATATTCTCCTGCGACTTTTAACACAAGCTTCAACGGCTCACTCCACTATAAACTCAAACTAAAGACAACACATGAATCATGTCAGGAAATGTCAACTAGTCAATTATCATCTGAAAACGAGTAAACGACAATACTTTTAGTAGAGGATATTTTGTGAGTTTAAAAACAAACTCAAGACTGATGTTATAATGGCTACTTTGGCTCTTAACAAGTTTGTCTTATTATACAATGTTTTCGCTTTGTATATTTATTTTTTGTGGGATATTTATAATATTGAATATTATCTGGTAAGTCTATGAAAATTAGTTAATTATTAGACTGGTTTAATTTCTTTATAACAAATACATAATTATAGTCTTAATTTAATTAACATTTAACTGTCTGCATAACCCATTATTACTATATTTCCATCGCATTGTTACTGCATTACTAACCCATTATCACTATATTATTAACCCATTATTACTGCATTACTAACCCATTATCACTATATTACTAACCCATTATTACTCCATTACTAACCTATTATCACTGCATTACTAACCCATTATTACTACATTACTAACCCATTATCACTACATTACTAACCCATTATAACTGCATTTCTAACCCATTATCACTGCTTTGCTAATCCATTATAATAACATTACTAACCTATTATCACTGTATTACTAACCCATTATTACTGCATTACTAGCACATTATTACTGCATTATTAACCCATTATTAGTGCATTACTAACCCATTATTACTGCATTACTAATATATTATCACTACATTACTAACCCATTATCACTACATTACTAACCCATTATTACTGCATTACTAACCCATTATTACTGCGTTACTAATATATTATCACTACATTACTAACCCATTATCACTACATTAATAACCCATTATCACTGCATTACTAACCCATTATCACTACATTACTAACCCATTATCACTACATTACTAACCCACTATCACTGCATTACTAACCCATTATTACTGCATTACTAATATATTATCACTACATTACTAACCCATTATCACTGCATTACTAACCCATTATCGCTACATTACTAACCCATTATCGCTACATTACTAACCCATTATCACTACATTACTAACCCATTATCACTAAATTACTAAACCCATTATCACTACATTACTAACCCATTATCACTAAATTACTAACCCATTATCACTACATTACTAACCCATTATCACTAAATTACTAACCCATTATCACTACATTACTAACCCATTATCACTAAATTACTAACCCATTATCGCTACATTACTAACCCATTATCACTACATTACTAACCCATTATCACTAAATTACTAACCCATTATCGCCACATTACTAACCCATTATCGCTACATTACTAACCCATTATCGCTGCATTACTAACCCATTATCACTACATTACTAACCCATTATCACTAAATTACTAACCCATTATCGCTACATTACTAACCCATTATCACTACATTACTAACCCATTATCACTAAATTACTAACCCATTATTGCTACATTACTAACCCATTATCACTACATTACTAACCCATTATCACTAAATTACTAACCCATTATCGCCACATTACTAACCCATTATCGCTACATTACTAACCCATTATTACTGCATTACCAATACATTATTACTACATTATTAATACATTATCAGTGCATTACTAGCCGATTATCACTACATTACTAACCATTATCACTGCAAAGCTAACCCATTATCGCTGCATTACTAACCCATTATTGCTGCATTACTAACCCATTATTGCTGCATTACTAACCCATTATTGCTGCATTACTAACCCATTATTGCTGCATTACTAACCCATTATTGCTGCATTACTAACCCATTATCACTACATTACTAACCAATTATCACTGCATTTTTAATACATTATCACTGCATTAATAACCCATTATCACTACATTACTAACCCATTATCACTGCATTACTAATACATTATCACTGCATTACCAAGCCATTATCACTGTATTACTTATCCTTTATCACTACGTTACTAAACCATAATCACTAAGTTACTAACCAATTATCACATCATTACTAACCCATTATCACTACATTACTAACCCATTATCATTATGTTACTAACCCATTATCATTACATTACTAACCCATTATCACTACATTACTAACCCATTATTACTACGTAACTAACCCATTATCATTACACTATTAACCCATTATCACTACGTCACTAACCCATTATCACTTCATTACTAACCCATTATTACTACGTTATCAACCCATTATTACTACGTTACTAACCCATTATTACTACGTTACTAACACATTATCACTTCATTACTAACCCATTATTACTTCGTTAGTAACCCATTATTGCTACGTTACTAAACCATTATTGCTACGTTACTAACCCATTATTACTACGTTACTAACTCATTATCACTACATTACTAACCCATTATTACTACGTTACTAACCCATTATTACTACGTTACTAACCCATTATCACTACGTTACTAACCCATTATCACTACGTTACTAACCCATTATCACTACGTTACTAACTCATTATCATTACGTTACTAACTCATTATCACTACGTTACTAACCCATTATCACTACGTTACTAACCCATTATTACAACGTTACTAACCCACCATCACTACGTTACTAACCCATTATCACTACGTTACTATCCCATTATCACTACGTTACTAACTCATTATTGCTACATTACTAACCCATTATCACTACGTTACTAACCCATTATCACTACGTTACTAACCCATTATCACTATGTTACTAACCCATTATCACTACGTTACTAACCCATTATCACTACGTTACTAACCCATTATCACTACGTTACTAACCCATTATCACTACGTTACTAAAACCCCTTATCACTACGTTTACTAACCCATTATTACTACGTTACTAACCCATTATCACTACGTTACTAACCCATTATCACTACGTTACTAACCCATTATTACTACGTTACTAACCCATTATCACTACGTTAATAACCCATTATTACTACGTTACTAACCCATTATTACTACGTTACTAACCCATTATCACTACATTACTAACTCATTATCACTACGTTACTAACCCATTATCACTACGTTACTAACCCATTATCACTACGTTACTAACCCATTATTACTACGTTACTAACCCATTATCACTACGTTAATAACCCATTATTACTACGTTACTAACCCATTATTACTACGTTACTAACCCATTATCACTACATTACTAACTCATTATCACTATGTTACTAACCCATTATCACTACGTTACTAACCCATTATCACTACGTTAATAACCCATTATTACTACGTTACTAACCCATTATCACTACGTTACTAACCTATTATCAATGCGTTACTAACCCATTATCACTACGTTACTAACCCATTATTACTACGTTACTAACCCATTATCACTACGTTACTAACCCATTATTACTACATTACTAACCCATTATTACTACGTTACTAACCCACTATCACTACGTTACTAACCCACTATCACTACGTTACTAACCCATTATTTCTACGTTACTAACCCACTATCACTACGTTACTAACCCATTATCACTACGTTACTAACCCACTATCACTACGTTGCTAACCCATTATCACTACGTTACTAACCCACTATCACTACGTTACTAACCCATTATCACTACGTTACTAACCCACTATCACTACGTTACTAACCCACTATCACTACGTTACTAACCCACTATCACTACGTTACTAACCCACTATCACTACGTTACTAACCCACTATCACTACGTTACTAACCCACTATCACTACGTTACTAACCCACTATCACTACGTTACTAACCCACTATCACTACGTTACTAACCCATTATCACTACGTTACTAACCCACTATCACTACGTTACTAACCCACTATCACTACGTTACTAACCCACTATCACTACGTTACTAACCCACTATCACTACGTTACTAACCCACTATCACTACGTTACTAACCCACTATCACTACGTTACTAACCCACTATCACTACGTTACTAACCCACTATCACTACGTTACTAACCCACTATCACTACGTTACTAACCCATTATCACCAAGTTAGTATGTCAAGACAAGGTACAGAGAAAGTTTTAACCTCACTTAAAATAACTCTTTTCAAAACCTTTTCAAATTTTTGTATTACTCCCTTAAGAAAAAATCTGGAGACGAAATACGCCAAAACTGCGTATTTTAATAGCCTTTAGGTATTAATTATCCGATAAAAAATTCTCAATATCCACTATTATTTTTCCTCATACTAATAGGCGAATATTGCTGAGCACATAAAGCAGACAGCCTTGATAGCTGTCTAGACAGCTGAGGTCACAACCAGTTCTAACAGTCCTTTCAAACATATGTTTCTAATCTATTTCAGTAAACACACAAATTAACATGTATAAATGATATTAAGAAAGTTTTGAAGGGACCAGGACTCCCCTGGGCCACGAAGCTGAATATTAAAGGTCACAGCTGAAGCACCAAGGAACAGGCCAGAGCTGTGTTGTTGCCATATTAACAAAGTTAAACACTCAGCCATATTTCAACACCTGCCACTTAAGTCTTTTACCCGGAACTTGGAGGTAATGTATGCATGTGGGGGCGTCACGCTGCAGCCAGACCAACACAAACTTGGGCCATGAATGAGAATACTTCGTAGAGAAATACTTTTGAAGAATTCCGACTTAGGAGAGTGGTGGGAGTTTTATTCGTTAGGAAACAAGAAAATACCTTCTGACTAGTTTACTGGTCTTAGGTATCAGTGATTATGTTGTTACTGGTTTTCTATTGCTGGGGTATCAGTGATTGTGCTGGGAAGTGAGGTTCAAGTTACCTTTGTTATTCAGGTGCAGGGAAGTAAGGGTGAACCTGCCGCTGGTGTTCAGGTGCTGAGTATTGGTGCTTAAGCGACTGCTCGTGCACGGTGATAGGTATGAGTAATTAATAAAGCGCCGGTGTACAGGTGCTGGGCATCAATGATAAAGCAGTCGCTGGCATACCGGTGCTCGGTATGAGTGATCAAGTGGCAGCTGGTGTACCAGTCCTGGGGTATCAGAAAGTCAGCAACCGCTGGGTAGCAGAGACCCCTCTCGCGAGCTCTAGTATGCTATGGAGCGAAGCAAAGACACAGGTGAGTTTCCACAGTCACTGAAAACAACGGATATAGCCCCTTTCCATAAAGGTGGCAGCAAAACAATAGCTAAGAACTTTAAACCAATAGCTCTAACATCCTACATCATAAAAATCTTCGAAAGAGTTCTAAGCAGGATTGCAAACCACATGGACTCCCAACAACTGCACAATCCAGGGCAACATGGATTCAGAGCAGGTCGATCCTGCCTCTCGCAACCACTGGATCGATATGTTCTTGGATGTACTGGAAGACAAACAGAATGCAGATGTAGTATACACAGATTTTGCAAAGCCTTTGACAAGTGCGATCATGGTGTAATAGCGCACAAAATGGGTACTAAAGGGATAATTGGCAAAGTTGGCAGATGGACCTTTAACTTTAACCAATCGAGCAAAAATAGTAGTGGTAAACAGAAATAAATCGGAAGCTGTCATAGTGAAGAACTCTGTTCCACAAGACAGTACTCGCCCTCATCCTGTTCCTCATCATCATATCAGACATTGACAGAGATGTAAACTATAGCACTGTATCATCCTTTGCTGACAATACTAGGATTTGCATAAGAGTGTCATCCATTGAAGTCGCTGCCAATCTCCAAGAAGATATAAACCAAGTTTTCCAAGTAAGATGACAGTAAACAAGTGATATCACGATATGCATATTAACCACTGTGAAAAAAAATAGTGAATTTCCAAGCGTTTTCGTGATTTCTCACATTATCAAGGAACTGTAAAGTAATAGGACAGCAGAAGGTTATAGGATTGAGATATCATCTCACATATGAGGAGGCCTGGTCACAGACCGGGCCGCGGGGGCGTTGACCCCCGAAACTCTCTCCAGGTAAACTCCAGGTAAACAACTGACCCAGTATGCAGAGCCTAGGAGTGTAGTGAAGATTTTGACGGGTCACTTGTCAGTTTGAGAGTGACATCTCAGACAAAGCTTAAATTCCTCACAAATTCTATTAATTATAAATGAATTTAATTTATATAACCCAGAACCTATATTCACATTAAAATCAATTCCATTTTTTATGAAAATTCCTTTGATTATATTTCTCTCAACCATGAATGTGCTTGATACAGCTTTCTCGGTCTTTTTTAAAACAATTAAATGGTTAAAATCTCTCACATGAATAAAGAGAGCATTAGAATATTATCCAGCTCTAATACTATATTTTTGTTAGTTCAAGGTTTTTACGGTTTGATCATAATAAACTTTATTTCATTTTTTTTGCAAGAATCTTATGAACACCGCCAACAGCATTTTGGGGGGAAATCTTACTCAAATATTTTTTTTAAGTGTATCAAGTTTTTAAAATTCAACCTTGATTTAAAATTAAATAGAAATGGTATATCAAGGTTTTCTTGGTAAGGGAGAACCGGCATATTCTTGGTTAATTATGGCTGTCATTTCTCGTATTAAAAATGTATTTCTGGAAATTTTATATTATTTACTAGTTATGTTTATTGGGTATTTTAGATCGTTAGCTATATCATAAATCTTTAAAACATCTTCATCTGTGAACTCTGGGCTGCAAATACGCAAAGTTCACAAAAAAACAAATGAGAATACATAAATTTCAACTCTGTCATGATGTGAAAAATAATAGTGCATATAAGAACAATTAATTATTAGTTTTCTCTTTATTTTGAATATAAAATCATGGTTCCCCTTAATGTATAATTAAACTAATTACAAGGTAAAATGAATAATCTTTTAAATGACACAAATACTTGTTCCATAGAAGAAAATACCTTAGATTCAGTACTGTGTCAAAATCCTTCTTACAGTTCAAGAAAATGCAATCTGCCCAACCCTCTGTCTCCCGTTATATTTCTGTTACCTTGTCGTAGAACTCCAGGAATTTCCATCTCTGAAGCCGTGGCGGTTGTCATGCATGAACCCACTCGTTTCTAGATGCTCCACAGTTTTTCTCATGATAATCTTCACGATAATTTAACATACTGTGCATGTCAGTGACACTGGTTTGTAGTCTATCGCTGACTGTCTCCCCCCCCCTTTTTTTTTTAATTTTAGACTACTTTTGTTGTTCTCCGCATCTCTGGAAATGTCCTTGTGTCATATCCTGAGTTTTTTTGTCTTCTATGCATTTTGTATGTCCTAGCACATTTGGCTTTGGCCTCTCTAGACCTCTTTGTAAACCATGGGCTCACTTTGGTCTTCCCATTGTTTCTAT
Source organism: Cherax quadricarinatus (assembly GCF_026875155.1). NCBI lineage: Eukaryota > Metazoa > Arthropoda > Malacostraca > Decapoda > Parastacidae > Cherax > Cherax quadricarinatus. Next base: position 64,135,243 of record NC_069411.1, read on the forward strand.
TGATCCAGAGTACGAACTTTACTTCCACATCCCTCCACTTTTAGTCTCATGCTCCATCATATCATTCACTGTCTTTTCCACTAGTTTTCTTTCCCACTGCACCTCAAACAGGAGTTGCCTCTTGCTTATGTAGTCCCCTCTTCAGGAGTTTGGCTTCTTTCCTTCCATGCTGTCTCACTCACGAATGTCACTTCCATAAGGTACTCAAAACTCTGGTCCGTGTGATCGCAAGCGCTGAGGAATTTCAAATGTATTATTCCCTATGTCGGAACTACTCAGTGTGAACACAAAGTCCAGCCTTGCTAGTTCATCCTATCCTCTCTGTCTCTGGTTGTATCCCTAACAATTTGGTGAATGAAATTGTTCTCCGTTATCACCTCCAGCATCTTAGTCCATCATGATTCTGGTTTCCATATGGTACTAGGTTCTGCCAGTTAAATTCCTTGTGGCTAAAATTCCCCATGACCAACTCTTGTGGGTCCTTCTGGTCACCTCAGACCGAGTAGCCACCATTGCTTTCATGATATTCTTGTCTTGGTCTCTTATAATTGGTGGAGGGCTGTACATCACTGAAATCACTTTGGGACTCTCAGTCATCAGTGCGCCTACAAAGTAATCATCTTTTTCCCTATACCCATTCTTTCCATATCCTTAAAACTCCACTGGAGTTTACCTGGAGATAGTTTCGGGGGTCAACGCCCCCGTGGCCCGGTCTGTGACTAGACCTCTTACATGGACAGTGGGTGTAAGGAGACTCGCCCGTATGTCTCGCCCTGCCCAGGATCCGAACCTGGGACCAATCGGTTGTGAGCCGACTGCGCTGATCACTGCCACTGGGATGAAGGGATGAAGGAAACCATTAATATGTGTAAAAAAAAAAGGGAGGAAGTGTTGGAATGGGAGAGGAGAACAACCGACGATTGAAAATGAAGCCAAAAACTTGACCAGGAAATGAATAAACTGAAGAAGGCTCAGGAGATAATCAGAGGAGGGGAGGAGGGGGCAGTGGTAATGAAAGGTAAAGTAGAAGTAGAGGAATCATGAAGGGACACTGGAGGAACGATTTTTGCAGAGACGCTCACAAGAGAGCGGGAGGCACAGGAGGCGAGAAAAGAGAGAATATATCTGAGGATAACAGACAACGTCGCCTGGAGGAAGATCAAGGAGGGCACTGATATTCTGTAGACTTCACGAGGCCGATGACAGATCAGGAAGGAGATGGAATTAGGAGAAAAATCGATTGCAATGATCAATAAATATACAAGAGTAGTCAATGAATAACAAAGAATGAAAAAATAAACTGAGCATTGACAAACACTCCCAGGACAAACGACGGTTAACAAAACTGACCTTCTGGTCTGGAGTTGCTTTAAAACAGGATCCAGTGTTTAAGTTTAATATGTTTATTATGCACCCCATACCCATCCTGTGGGCGGTAGTCAAAAGATTACAGAGGTACATAATGGGTCCAGGGACTGGGCCTCAAAGTTTTGATAGCTGAGCAAGTTACAGAGGTAATGAATTCACAATTTACAAAGGTAATGAACTCACAATTTACAAAGGTAATGAACTCCAGGTAGGTCTAGTCACATTCATGACAAGTTACAAAGGTATTTACAGATTACAGAGGTACACAATGGATCCAGGGACCGGGCTCCAAAGTTTTGATGGCTGAACTAGGTACAAGGTAATGAACTCACAAGTTACAAAGGTAATTAACTCACAAGTTACAAAGGTAATGAATACTGTAAGAATGGTTACTTACGTTTATACATGGCTGCAATCATGAACAAATTTTAGAGTAATGAGCAATTCACACTTCCACACCCGGTCACAACTGTAGTGAGTTATTGGTGCAAATGTTGATTGCTGAGTCTCTCTCTCACACACACACACACACACACACACACACATACAAATTCATACACACACACACATAAACAACACACACACACACACACACACACACACACACACACACACATACACAAACTCATACACACACACGCACACACACTCATACACACACACACACTAATACACACACACACACTCATACTCACACACACACGCACACACACCACACACACACACACACACACACACACACACACACACACACACACACACACACACACTCACACACTCATACACATACACACAAACACACACACACACACACACACACACACACACACACACACACACACACACACACACACACACACACACATGCACATATGTGGTAATGCTTTATTTACAGCTAGCAAAGTCAGGGTATTTCTCCAGAATGGTCTGTAATATACCACTGTGGATAAAATACTTAGCCATTTCTTGAACACTTCTGAGCGAGTTGTTTCTAAATTCATTAATTTTATCGCACTCCAGTACATAATGACGCAGGGTGTGACAATAATCCATCTGGCAAAGTTTACATTTCGTTTGGTCTACATCTGGTGGTGGTGATTTAACCTGCCAAAGATACTTGTAACCCAGCCGGAGCCGGGCAGTAGTGACATCCAAGAGTCTGCTTATTTTGTTGGATGCACCATAGACATGTGGCTCCTCCTGCATGATAGAATGATGATAGATGGACTCACTGGTGTCAATCTCCCTGAGCCTTAAGTCCATAAAATTCAGCTGAAGTTCTTTTCGTATTATTGTTCTCAAACTACTACCTGACAAGCCAAGATTGTAATCTACTCCCTCTTTGAAAGCATACAGCTTAGCCAATTTATCAGTTCTATCATGCATCTGAAGACCAATGTGAGATGGGATCCACAGCATGTGCACTCTGACTCCACTGTCCACAATCCTACCATACCTGTGTCTGGCTTCTGACACAAGCATGCCACAATTTATGCTTAATGAGTTGAGAGCATTTATGGATGACAGAGAATCAGTTACAATTAAACTGTCAATCTTTGATACATAGATGCATTTCAGTGCAAGGAGTATGGCAAACAGTTCTGTCTGAAGGGTAGAGGCCCAATTATTGATGCGTGCTCCAATTTCTTTAAGAGAGCCATCACTCTGTACGACAACAGCAGCACTACCAGCTGCACCAGTGGATTGGTGAACAGAACCATCAACGTAAATAATTTGCAAGAGTGTGTGCTGTGTGACTAAGTTATCAATACAGCTTAAGGCCTCATGTTTGGCTTCAAGGCGAAGTTTTGGTTGTGATTTAAGAAGTAGTTTGGGGGGAAATGGAGGAATGGTAGTTTGGAATGGGTAATATTCCATGGAGCGGAGAAGTGCCGCTGTTGCCTTACTTGACATAGATCATGTATCTGATTCATGCGGAGGTCGGTTCCAGTCTTTTCGATCCATCTGGAGGAGTGTTCACCAGTGCTGAGGAAAGTTTGGAGGCTTCTGTGCAGGGGTTTGAATGAGCTTGCCTGAGCATATTAATCCCAATTAGGATATTTCTTTCAGTAACACGATCTCTGATGCTTGGAATATCAAGTTCTTTTTGCATATTTAAAATTTTGGCAGTACGAGGGCATCCTAGGATGATCCTCATTGCTTCGTTCTGCAGTTTTTCCAGCCCTCCAAGCTTCCAGTCAGACACAAGAGCAAGTAGTGGCGCAGCATAATCAACCAATGATCTAATATAAGCAAGATACATCATTTTCACAATTTTAACATTAGCACCATACCTGGGGTGAAGCCCTGCCACAACTCTAAGTGCTCTTAGTCGTTCTTTGCATTGGCGACAAAGTCTTGTTACAACAGGTCCAAGTAGTGGAACCTCAAAGCCTAGATACCTGTATCTGCTTACATATTCTAGAAGAGACCCATCATGCAATTGGATCTGACGAACTGTGCCTCTCTATCGAGGAGGACGCCTATTGAGTATCTTTGTTTTATCAGTAGAGATTATCAACCCCAGGTCCTGACACGAGGCTAGTACATGATTAAGAATGTTTTGGGTGTTGGAGAATCCGGTGGTGTGAATCATTATGTCATCAGCAAAACTAATCACATAATTATGGGGCTGACTAGGCATAGAATTAAGTAATGCATTAATTAGAATATTGAACAGTGTGGGACTGAGCACACCTCCCTGTGGGATTCCTAATTCAAAGTCTTTAGTTACACTTCTATGTCCCTGGAACAACACAGACGATTTTCTGTTGGACAGGTAGCCTTTAATCCAGCGGAGAAGCCATCCTCCAACATCCATTCTGGCAAGTTCACTAATTATTACATGTCGGTTGGCTACATCGAAAGCGGATTTAAGGTCAAGGAAGGTAGTGTAGGAGCTGTCAGTGTGCAGGGTGAGAAAGGTGGCTATGCAATGATGCACGCTCCTTCCATGCATGAAACCATGTAACCGGGGAGACAAAAATTGTTTGATTCTGTACATGAGGATCCAGTGGTGGAGTGCATCACAATATTGTCATGTTTACCTTGGCTGGGGCAGAACAGAACCGGAGAGGAAACAGCTGAAGTAGTACTAGTACTATAATTGTTATGCTAATAGTAGAAGTAGAATTAGTAGTACTAGTAGTTGCAAAATAGCAGTAGTAGAAGTAGTAGTTGCAGCATTAGCAGTAATAGTAGAAGTAGTAGTTGCAGCATTAGCAGTAATAGTAGAAGTAGTAGTTGCAGCATTAGCAGTAATAGTAGAAGTAGTAGTTGCAGCATTAGCAGTAATATTTAGAAGTAATAGTTGCAGCATTACCCAGCAATAGTAGAGGTATAGTTGCAGCATTAGCAGCAACATTTAGAAATAATAAGAACAATAGTAGCAACAAGGTCGTCATGTCTGTTTACAAACATTGTATCTCCACTGCCTCTGCATCCTCCTCTTTGTAACGATTAACGACCAGGCTTCTTATCAGTAAATATCTATGCTCACCCCCATATAAAAACCAGGCTTGGCACCAATATAAAAACAATGTTTACCACATAAAGCCCATGCCTCACACCTAGTACAAACCACGATTACACCTAGATACAAACCACGATATACACCTAGATACAAACCACGATATACACCTAGATACAAACCACGATATACCACCTAGATACAAACCACGATATACACCTAGATACAAACCACGATATACACCTAGATACAAACCACGATATACACCTAGATACAAACCACGATAATACACCTCGATACAAACCACGATATACACCTAATACAAACCACGATTACACCTAGATAAAACCACGATATACACCTAGATACAAACCGATATACACCTCGATACAAACCACGATATACACCTAGATACAAACCACGATATACACCTAGATACAAACCACGATATACACCTCGATAAAAACCACGAATACACCTAGATACAAACCACGATATACACCTCGATACAAACCACGATATACACCTAAAATACAAACCACGATATACACCTAGATACAAACCACGATATACACCTAGATACAAACCACGATATACACCTAGATAAAAACCACGATATACACCTAGATAAAAACCACGATATACACCTAGATACAAACCACGATATACACCTAGTAAAACCACGTTATA
>NC_069411.1:64142945-64162168 GCF_026875155.1 Cherax quadricarinatus
GTTTATAGTCAGAGCACATAAGAGATATTGCTCATATGCACTCAGACCCTCCCCCCTCCCTTTTTGGGCACCAACACAACTACCCCCGTACTTTGTGACATACCTAACCTCCCCTCCGTGAGCATGCAATTTAATACATCAACCAAACAATGCTTAATACTTCCCCAATGCGCCCTATAAAAATCATTCGAAATGCCATCTATACCTGGTGCCTTTCCTTTACTCATACTAAAAATCGCCTCCTCTACCTCCTCCACTCGAATTCTACCTTCTAGTACCGTTCTATCCCTGTCACTTATAACTTTTCTGAAATCCCTCCTCACCAGGCCACCCTCATGGACCCCCCCTACTCCCCTCCGTAGCTTTTCCCCAAACCATAGATCAGCATAAAAACTCATGCTGTCCGTGGTGAGGAGTACTTGACCCGGCAGGTAACCACCCAAACCCGTGCATACTTCCAATTGCAAGAGGGACGTCGCCTGTTGCCTGACCCTAAATTTGCTCAAGACACAACCCGAAGGTTTGTCACCCCATAGCACTTCTTCCATACCTGCTCTGACTCTAACCGCATTGAAACGTTCATTGTGAATTTCTGCAAGTCGACTACGAAGTTGTTCAATGTCGTCATACCTACTACTCCCGCCCCCCACATAGTAATCATTTAGCTGCCCCTCCAGATAGTTTTGCAGCCCATACCTCCACCTCGCCTCCTCTTTTCCCCGCTTCTTATAATAACTCGCTATTCCAGGTTTGGCACGTGTTTCCCACCATTCCAACAAACATTCACCTGCCCGTCGCGTTTCCCAATATTCTTCCACCAGTCCTGAAAAGCTGACCCATCCCCCTCCCCCTCCAATAGCCGCACGTTCAGTTTCCAATAACCTGGATAAACCTTGATCATTCCATCCCAGTTCAAGTCCGCTAGCACTGCACGGTGATCTGAAAACCCCACATCAAAGGTCTGTACGTGCCCAACTCTAATTCCTTGTGTTACATAAAGTCTATCCAGGCGGGCCGCATAGCCCCTGCGAACGAACGTATGCTCCATCCCCACCCACCCCCCCCACCACATCGTAAACCCCTGCATCCCCCAGCAGATTCCGTAAGACAGGTAAAACGCACCCCGCCCCCCTCGGCTCAACATCGCTATGGCGGATAACGCAATTCCAATCCCCACCCATGACGGTAATGAACGGCAAACCCGAGGTAAAACGTTAAATCCTCCCTCACAAAATCTATTTTAACTTTGTGTTGCTTTCCGCAGGCATGTAAACGCCAATAAAACAAACCCTCACCTCATCCCCAGTACCCATCTACCCTCACACCCCCCTCCCCCTCCTCCCCTTCCACTACCCGTTACACACGCAGGGCTGGACTCCTTCACCGCTATAGCGTACCCCACCCTTTAATTTTAAAGAACTGCTAACATACATTCTGTCCTTTTAACCTAATTCTCGCCCAACTTATAATTGTGTTCTTGTATGAAACATGTCCACAGCGTACCTGGGACAAGAACACTCCTCCACACACACTTAAACTCTAGCCCGCAGGCCATTTACATGATGGTAACACACTTGGAATTCCAAGGGAAGGCTTCGGTTAAAGTCGATGGGACTTCCTTTCCCATACGTACATTACCTGACCCCCTTCTTTGACCTTTGATTCCCAAGGCCCCCCTCACCCCCTGCCAGTCTCCCCAATATACTGGGCGCTTGCCATAACCCCAGGTCTGCAAGAGCTCCTCACACACTAACTTCGGACCATAATTTTCTTCCCTGGGCTTCCTGTCCGGGTCCGCCTCGTCCATATCGACACTTTCCTGCCGTCCGTTTGCGGAACCACCCTTCCACCACTCCTCCTCGACAGCCCAAGCCTCCTGTGGACCTTCCACACCACCTCATGCAACGTGTCATTGTATCACGTCCAGGTCTCCCATTTGGCGAATCATCCTTCCACCACTTCTTGACACTCCGTGAACGTCTGGGCTATGCTCTCCCCCATCCAGGAGATCGTTTGGCAGGGTTCCCCAAAAAAAACTCTCCGGGGGAAAAACTCCACAGGCTCCGTGGGTCCCCCCAGGTGGCGGGGGGTTCACGTTTTGTAGTGTCCACCGACGGGGTTTGGCACACGCCTAGCCCGGTTCCTCTTTTTCCTTCCTCACTCCAAAGCGTTTTTGGTCGTTTTTTAAGGGGGTGGACCAGTCTCCAGTTAAAAGGCCCTTGGTTTTAGGCCGCGGGAAAAGGAAGGTTCCCGGATACATACAAACCAGGCGTCTGGAGCCGGCAGCCATAGGGGCTTCGATTTGCAAAAACCTGAAAGTTTTCGTTGGCCTGCTTTAGTGAAAAAAAACTTGGGTTTTTAGTGTTCTAGATAAAGAAAGTGGAATCGGCCCTTTTTTTAATGTCATCTTTGGGGTGCAGGACCCTTCCCGGGGCCCCCTTTGTAGGGGGCCCTCCCCCCATACCCCCTTGGTCGCTGCATGTCCCGTGCCGTATTTACCAAAAAAATTTTCCCAAATAACATACTCCTCGCTCAAAAGGGGCACTTTTCCTTATTTTTGCCCCGGGTTTGACGAATGTGGGGGCCCGTCATGCAGGAAACCCCTCTAGGGTAAAATTCCCGCCTTTTTCCTCTCTTGAAAATCTTCCACAATTTTGGATTTAAAAGGGGCCCATTTGCAAATTTTAAAAAAAACCTCGAATCCCATTGGGGGCCACACCATAAAATTTCTCATTTGGGGAAATGCCTGGGACGTCGCGAAAAATGGTAGGCAAAAAAGGACATGCATTTTTTGCACCATGAGAAGCCAGAATAAATTTCCACACAGACCGTGTTTACTCTTCTACCCTGACGATCCGCCATCTTGCGTACTGTAGTACACGGTTCGCCACCAGGTGTAAGCAAGAGCAGGCTCAGAAAGCGTCCTCTCAGCCCGCAGGTTGATTATTATTATTATAATCAAGGGGGAAGCACTAAACCCGTAGGATTATACAGCGCCTATGGGGGGATGGAAGGTATTCAGGCTTAATTCAGGGAACTGGAGCACAGATCCAACTGGAGAACAGATCCAATTCCCTAGATCAAGAGCCCCTCACCAGCGTCAAGGAGCCTTCCTTGAGGGGCCCGCAGGTTGAGAGACGAATGGTTTTATTTAATTGAAACTAATTTCCGCAGACGCAAGTGCCTCGAATCAGCACTGATCGCTGTTTCGAATACAATTAAACAAAACAACGGCAGCTTCACCATCTCTGAAGTCTTAGCAAGAATCCTCCTGAAAACAGTAAACCCTGCCATCACATAGTCTCTCCTGTTATACTACACAAAGCACATTACAGAGAGTGAACACTGAAACAAGCTGCCTCTTTCCAGTCTATATTTGTCCAACCTATTTTTATGTTACCCAAGTAATAGCTTTTATATCCTTTTACTCATGTACGAATAAATTGCTCTACCATATTGTATTACTTTTGTCATTACCACCACTACTACTACTACTACTACTACTACCACTAGTGAACATCGAAATGGTACCTCACTAGTATTGCACCTCACTCAGAGCCTTTATATACCCTCTGTGTCCATGTATTGTTTGTAATGGCTTGATAAAGCTCCTGGAGAGCGAAACGTTGCCACAATAAAATATCATATTAGTTGCACTTGTGTCCTTTTGCTTTACATATTGTCGGTAATTCTACCAACTTTATTACAATGATAATGGGTTAGTAATTTAGTGATAATGGGTTAGTAACGTAGTGATAATAGATAAGTAATACAGTGTTAATGGCTTAGTAATGCAGTGATAATGTATTAGTAATACAGAAATAATAGGTTAATAATGCAGTGATAATGGGTTAGTAATGCAGTGATAATGGATTAATAATGCAGTGATAATGGGTTAGTAATGCAGTGATAATAGGTTAGTAATGCAGTAATAATGGGTTAATAATATAGTGATAATGGGTTAGTAATGCAGTAACAATGCGATGGAAATATAGTAATAATGGGTTATGCAGACAGTTAAATGTTAATTAAATTAAGACTATAATTATGTATTTGTTATAAAGAACTTAAACCAGTCTAATAATTAACTAATTTCCATAGACTTACCAGATAATATTCAATATTATAAATATCCCACAAAAAATAAATATACAAAGCGAAAACATTGTAAAATAAGACATTGTAACATCAGTCTTGAATTTGTTTTTAAACTCACAAAATATCCTCTACTAAAAGTATTGTCGTTTACTCCTTTTCAGATGATAATTGACTAGTTGACATTTCCTGACATGATTCATGTGTTGTCTTTAGTTTGAGTTTATAGTGGAGTGAGACGTTGAAGCTTGTGTTAAAAGTCGCAGGAGAATATTAAACACAAAGGTAAATATTCGGAAATATTGAAACTTCTTGAACCATTCCAAACAAAAAAAAAGTTCAGCATTGTAGTATGAAAATACTATTGTTAATGAAGTAACTTTGAAGATATGTTGCTTGTTGCAGCGACCGAGGAGCGCAGTGTCTGGAGGTAACTTTGAAGATATGTTGCTTGTTGCAGCGACCGAGGAGCGCAGTGTCTGGAGGTAACTTTGAAGATATGTTGCTTGTTGCAGCGACCGAGGAGCGCAGTGTCTGGTGGCACTTCTGGGTTTTTAAGTGGTAAATTTAAAGGAAATATTCCAATGCCAGAAGAGTTATCATAGAAAATCAACCAACTTAATAATGATTTCAGGAGGGAAGATTTGAATTCAGAAAATCTGCTGTCACTCTGTTGTAATGTTTTCAAAAATGTTAAAATAAATGGATAAGAATGGTGGATCATCAGTGTAGGTGCAAGTTTGTTGTGTCATCTTATAATCGTCAAGATTTCTTGAAAACTTTCCTTGGCTTTTGAGATATCAGCAGCTTCTTGGTTCGATAACTTTCTATATGTTCACGTTCCCTTAAACTTAAAAAACTATTTTACTTACATCTTTCTTATTATTTAAACTAAGCAGCATGATCTCAACTGCAGCATTTTATCAAACTTTTAAAAGAAACCGAAAATGTTCCCTTTACGGGTTTCTCTTGATAAAAGAAAGCAGTGTTGCAGGCCAAGAGCTGATTCCAACCACTGTCAAGGATAAATCTTGAGTCTTTGTTTAAAATGTTCTAAAAGGTGACATAATGTAATCAAAATTCTTTCCAAAACACTTAGTGGTTTTGAAAACGCGAACCCACTTATGCTTCATAAGTTGTGTCATAGCAATTGTCTCTGAAGGAATTAAAACTAAGAGAATATATATTAAACAGCTCACGGACTTTTCTTACAGTTAAACTCAACGAATGATTTGACCAGTGTTTTTTTTTTTTTTTTTTTTTTGTATATTTTCTTGCATATCACAATACGGAAAACTCTTACCGATATTGTAATTTATGTCGCAAGTTTTTAATATTGCTGCAGTGCCTTTGCACCGGTGATTTATTCACTGATTTAGCATATTTTTTATATACCAGCGACTTCTGCATTGTTCTGCTAGATAAACTTCCCAAACTACATTCAATAATTATCTTTTGTACATACTTTATGTATATACATTTTTTTTTTAATCAAAATCATTTCAGCTATTTTACAATTTTGAAATCTTCTCTCTGGTTTTATTTATTATTACCTGCAAACTGTTCATAATTTATTTTTAATTATATATCATTATCATTTCTGTGACGGTGTATTACAACTCTGATACAGTGTCAGGTTTGCTACAATAATTACAGTTGTTATCTGTTTGTGCATAAGACATTTAATTTCTTCAGTTTAACTTTTTTGCAGTTACACTTTAATAATTAGTTATCTTTGGTATTTCTTGCATATTTAAGTGAGGTAATCTTTCGACTGTGTTCTCTAGTGCAGCGATAGTCACATTAATAGTCATTTACTGTAAGTTTGCATTACTTTATTTATTTACATCGCCTTACCACTGTGTACCACAGTATGTTTTTTATGTGTTTACACTTCTCTGATAAATAGTCTGGATTGAACTTTGTGTATAATAATCTTTAAATTACATTTTGTTTGCAATTATTCATTACTTTTGTTTATTATATATCATTTATTTTTCTTTGACAAAAACCTCGTGTTCACTTGTCCTTTTGCAACTGGATCAGTTTTTGTTTCAATTTGCAACTATTCCCTTGTTTGATAATACATATTTTTTTTTTTCAATTGGAATTTTTAATGCAATTGCTACTAATTAGAAGCAGTGTTGCATATCTTCCCCTTTTAATTACCCCTTATCAATGTGACTTTTATTCTGTATCCATTTGCTTTAAACTGGTATTAATGTTAATATTCAGAATGTAACATTTTCATAATTTTTTTGTTTTTTTTTTAAAATTGCATACTAACAGTATGTTTCCTTTTAGATGGATCTATAACTTCCCAACAAACAGAACACAGACAGTAATAGTAAACAGAGTAAAGTTGAGGCGGCTACAGTCAAGAGCTCTGTTCCCCAAGGCACAGTACTCTCTCCCAGCCTGTTCTTCATCCTCATATCTGACAAGACAGAGACGTACGTCCCCTTTGCTGATGAACCCAAATTTCCATGGGCAGTGTCTTCCATCTAAGACATTACAAGATTCCAACGGGCATCAAAACCCAAATTTTTAAATGTGCCCCAGAAAACAATATGAGTTCAATGAAGGGAAATTTCAACTAATCGGATATAGAAAACTTGACGAAATTTAAACATTATCAGGGTATAAAACAAATTTTAACCACAGAGCGATAAAAATAAGTGATGACCTGAGAGTGATAATGTCAGGAATCTCACCTTCAAAGACAACAAATGTATCTCCTCATCTGCTAGAACAATGATAGGATGGGGGTAACGAGAGCCTTCAAACAAAAATAGAGAAGCCAAGCCCATGATGATTCTCTTCAAATCACTTCTTCTCTCTAGGCTGGAATACTGCTGTACACTAACTGCCCTCTTCAAGAGCAAGCGAAATTGCTGAACTGGAGAATGTACAGAGAGAACTTTCATGGCACACGTAAGTTACGAACGCAGGCGAGAAAGATATATGTAATGTATTCTTGGAAAATCCTAGATTGATTTAGTACCAAACCTACACACGAAAATCACTCCCTACGAAAGCAAAGACTTGGCAGGAGATGCAACATTTTCCAGTGAAAAGCAGGGGCGCCACGAGTACACTAATAGATAACACAATAAGTGTCAGGTAGCCCAGACTGTTCAACTGCCTCCCAGCATACATAAGGAGGATTACCAGTGGACCCTTTGTCTTCAGGAAGGCACTGGACAGACACCTAAAGTCAGTGCCTGATCAGCCGGGATGTGATTCGTAGTCGGTTTACGTGCGGTCAGCAGTAACAGCCTGGTTGATCAGACCCTGATCCACCACGAGGCCTGGTCTCAGGCCGGGCCGCGGGGATGATGACCCCCCGAAACCCTCTCCAGGTAAACTTCCATATAGGCTGCCTCCCAACAAAAGAACCCGGTGCTAAGGGTTTAACGATCAATAGGGTACCCATCGTCAAATAAATAAATATCTTTATTTCTACACTGACAGACTTTCCTGAGCTGCTGGTTGATACGGTGCACTCTGTCTGGCTTCTGCTTTTGTCATCTTTTGTCACCGTGTGGTACACTTACTGTTCAACCTCTGTACATAGTGTATATGGGTGTACATACTTGTATATATCTGGCAAATTATATCTGGTGAAGGAAATACAAGTTATATGCTCTCGTTGAGTTTGTTTGTTCCATCTTGAAACCCATTATGACCAGGTCGCAGGCTATACTATACCAGTGTTCGTATTACGTACCAAGCATTTACTACTTACCATTGTACAGTGTATGTTCTCGCTGACTCCCAGACTAATTTAAAGTAAATTGCTTACTATTTTCAGCCTTCTGCCTCTTTTCCTTCTATACTTTGTCCATTTTTCTTGTACTTGACTTCATCATGACTCGCAATACCGACAATAACGTAATATTTCACCTTCTCAGACTGGCTTGACTAGTGATTCTCATATAAAGAATGACTCAAATAGTGCTTCTAAAGGTCTACGTTCCACAGTGGGTGAAGCTTTAGCTCATATAGCAGCCCACGGAGCTTCCACTAGTTGTGGCAACCCACGGAGCTTCCACTAGTTGTGGCAACCCACGGAGCTTCCACTAGTTGTGGCAACCCACGGAGCTTTCACTAGTTGTGGCAACCCACGGAGCTTCCACTCGTTGTGGCAACCCACGGAGCTTCCACTAGTTGTGGCAACCCACGGAGCTTCCACTAGTTGTGGCAACCCACGGAGCTTTCGCTAGTTGTGGCAACCCATGGAGCTTTCACTCGTTGTGGCAACCCACGGAGCTTCCACTAGTTGTGGCAACCCACGGAGCTTCCACTAGTTGTGGCAACCCACTGAGCTTCCACTCGTTGTGGCAACCCACAGAGCTTCCACTAGTTGTGGCAACCCACGGAGATTTCACTAGTTGTGGCAACCCACGGAGCTTCCACTCGTTGTGGCAACCCACGGAGCTTCCACTCGTTGCGGCAACCCACGGAGATTCCACTCGTTGCGGCAACCCACGGAGCTTCCACTAGTTGTGGCAACCCACGGAGCTTCCACTAGTTGTTCACACCCATGTTAGAGACTTGGATAAGGTCTTTCAAGACCGATATCCAGAGTAAACATGATAATCCCAGAGATGAACAGAATATTAGCTATGTTGTTGAACTAGTGACTCATGATAATGGAATCGTTAACTCCTTCATCCGTCTCTAGCGTATCAGTAACCTGGAGAAATAGGAAGATTCCAAGAAGCAGGAGTTCCATAGATATTATTGTTGGCGGAGACAATACTACTTTGATATTCTCACAAGAGTGTGATGTGAGACACATAACACTGGATGAGAATCCTCGCGAATATATTTGTAGATCTGACCTGACTTCTAAGACTAGGTAGGGTTTACCAAAGAGATCACATGGACAAGAGTTGATGATTTAGTGCTTGCCGCAGGTTAAATCTCTGCCCAGAACAAGAGATTATGGATGCATTCGAAGCCACAAAGTCAAGCCGTGTATCAAGGGTGTACCAAGCATTTAAGACAGTCCCGCTCGCATCCGTATTACCGAATGTGCAGCATGCAACCACTTATGCTGCACATATTAAGAGTTGGTTACCAGAAGCATCCACTCGTAAAAGTTCGTATTGGCCAAGTACAAATGCTAACACAATAAGTAAGACTGCTAACCATTCACCGTTACCTGCATTACAGTCTAAGCTTGATGTCACATCCTTCAACTATGGTAAACGAGGAAATTATAGGTAGGAGTGTACATAACTCGGCTCCAGTCACATAACCAGAGTCGCTCCGGTGACCCATTTTACGACAGGGTTAAGTTCCAGACAACAAGGTTGTAAAATAAAAAGTAGTAAAACAAAACCAAATTATTATGTAATTAAATGAGTTAGGTTCCAAAATTATAAAAAAATTCCCAAGTATGTACTAACATTGTTTTTTTTATAAATAATTAAATATTTTAAAGATTTAAACACATAAACACTAATATTTTTATGTGACAATGGTGTATTGAGGCGACATTAATTCCTTGCTGAGGTCTCCTTTCCCTTCTATGTCAAGAACTACAGTACTGACGTTTGGCGTGACATCCTACTTCTTCCTTGCAAGATGCTATAGTAGTGCTTCAACGTCATGTTGACACATTCTTTAGATGCCACGTCTACGTTCCCAATCAAGATTATTTTCAGAGAGTTCATCAAATGTACTGCGAATTTTGGGAAAGATACTCTTAAACTGCTTTATTTTGAATGGCCTTATTGGCTCCAACTCTTCCACTTAGCCTGATGTGTCAGCCTCATCATTTTGAAATTGCACAGCCAGTTTCTCCAATTCCACCCTCGAAAGTGGCTCACCATGGCTCACCAGCAACTGATCAACGTCGTTGACCACTTCCGAAAGTGGCTCAATCCTTAAAGAATTAGTCGCTGCTTCTGGCCACAAAATACGCCAGACGCCATTAATGCAGGACTGACACATCCTCCCAGGCAGAATCAATGTTTGTGGAGGGTTTCAGGATGTTATACGACTTTCAGTAGTCCCTCACAATTATGTCCAACTGCACAGCCTCAATAATCCTTTTGAAAGTCGTACGCAAATAATACGCCTTAAAGGTTGCAATTACACCCTGGTCCATCAGTTGCAAGAGTGAAATTGAGATGGGGGACAAATACACAACCTCAACTTTCAAATGGTTGTGGATTTCTTGGAGGATGGCTTGAGGCATTGTCCAGTACCAACATGACTTTGGAAGGCTAGCCATTTGCTGCACAAAATTGAGTAACCTCTGGACAAAAGTATGCGATGCACCATTCACGTGTTAGGACTCGCAGGCATTATTGCTGTGTGTTACTGAGTTGAGATTTTTTTTTTATTTTCATTTTTTCTAACTTACAAATTTTCATTTTTTACGTAATTTTGAAAAGGTCGTTCATGTGAAAATTCGTAAAATGGACCATCGTAAAATGGGACCTACCTGTACCTTGACTATTAAGGTGATGCCAAAGAGGAATGTAATACTCTCAAACATTTAAAGTCAGCCACTTCCAGCTGCAGATGGGGGAAGGGGATGCACACACCAGTACCCACCATTATAAGGCAAAGAGTGGCAAATGCTCTAGTGGAAATGGGCGCGGCAGCAGCAGTCATTTCCACAGTTTGGGGAAAGACTCCCACTCACCAAAGACCACAAAGGTAGTCACGGTATTCCGTCTCTGTTCGCTGTCAGTGTTGACATACTTGCTGACAGATCAGACGAAGAATGTTTCGACGGTAGTTACAGGGTTCTTACCAAACATCTCAGGAAGTCTAGCTTTATCACCAAGCGTCGAGCCACTACAACTACGACTCTGGCGACATGGATGAACTCTCATGTCTCCATGTTCGTTATGACCGCCCAGCAGTTCTATTGTAAGTAATGAACCTATCAAACTCTTCCTCTATTCAGGTTCAGTAGCAAACATTGTACTGTCAAATTTCTTCTATAACAATGGCCTTCCTGCAGCCATGTTAACTGAGCCATAAGACATCCGAACCTTCAGCGGTGTCTCAGGGAGTTCCCTGAGAGTTCAGGAAAGGACAACAATTTAGCTTGAGGTTCAGGGAAGGAAGCTGTCGACAAAACTCCTAGTGATCGATAACAGTCTTCCTTGATGATCTTATTAGTCTTGAGACGGTTGCAGACCTCAAGATTCACCTAGATCCAGCTGATTGGAAAGCGAATTTCAATGGTGTTGATGTACCCTTCTGGAGAATGCATATAGGATCCACCATTTGTCACTCAATTTCTGAGTACAGTCTGTGTCTAGAAACCTTTGAAACAGAGGGTTTCCGCAGAAGCAGATTTCCCAAGCAGTTGGACTCTTGTCCTGACCAACCCTGCAAAAGAACTCATTTCACTTCACCTCATGACAGACAGAGAACAGTTGCACCCACGGTGGTGTAACCAAGAGTAAAAACAGTATCTGGTCCCTTGAATCAAATATAAGCTATGAAAACGTAAATAACCCTTGTAACAATCTACAGGGTTATCGGAGATTTAAACTGGGATCTGTTAAATGACAGTCCATCGCTCTACCACTGGACCAGCACTACTCTAAACAGGTTACTGTCCAACCTGCCACGTACCGAAGCTACTGGAGGCTTGCAGAGGCTACTCTCTGTGCCCCAACTGCTGTTTAAATAGACCCCAACTGAAAGCTCTGAAAATAAATAAATTCTTTCTAAAATCTATTTCGTTTTCATAGTTAATAAATAATTAAAGGGGACAAGAGCAAGAGCTGTAAAAATAGCAGCTGAGACACAGTTTATTAGGGTGGTGATGGCTCAGTGGTAGAGAAGGTGGGCTGTCGTTTAACAGATCCCAGTTCCAATCTCCAAAAAAATATGTTGGTAGTGTTCAAAACATATTGTAAGATGTTTTTGTAAATAACGTTTCACCTCTTTCTTACTGTCTCGCTCACAAAGGTTTTTGAATGCTTTCATTTTAGTATAAAAGGTGTTGAACATCATTAAAATATTAATATTCATAATGGTGGAGATAATCTAGTTGTCAATGTGCAAGAATGATTTAATAATGCTCTTTATTCATATATTTCATATTCATCATTTATTTCTTGCCGTAGACCAGCGATCTCCAAACTGCGGTCAGCCACAAGAGTTTATGCGGTCCGCAGCAACTTGAAATATTTATAAATACTAAAGCTAATAAACCCTCGTTTTCAGCTACTTCATGTTAAGGATTTTGTTGCTTGTAACAATTTATATGTCAAAAATTTTTCAAATTTTAGTTCTAATCTTTCCATAAATCAGACATATCCTTCAGTTATTGAAGGAAAATGAAAAGAACAGTGCAGAGTGACTGCCGCTTGTTTAATGAAGAATGAGGGAGTAAAGTACTTCTATGTACAAGCTGATGATAAAAACTTTTGTGTCGTATCCCACGAGATTTGAAGGAGTACAATGTACGTCGGTACTGAGACCAGACATAAACCAAATTATTCCCAGTTCACTGCAACACGGCGTTCGGAAAAAATTAAATCAATGCAAAGCAAGTTGTTTTCCCAACAAGGTTTTTTAGACAAAAAAGGGCTGAAAATGAAGCTTTAACCAGGACCAGTTAGCTAAAAGAGGAAAGTCGTTCACCGAGGAACATCTGATCAAAAAGTGTGTGATGGAAGCACTGGCAGAGTTATGCCCAGAATAAGCAAATCTGTTTAAAATCCTCAGTCTTGCACCAAATGCAGTTTGTATGTAGAATTGAAGATATAAGAAGCAATGTATTTCACCATAACGCAGACAAAGCATGAAATTTCAGTTTTATTCTCTTACACTTGATGAATCGAATTATGTCAATGACACATCACAACTGGTGGTGTTCATCCTCGGCGTCGACAATGAATTTCATGTTACACAAGAATTAACATGAATACATAACATGTACAACGCAGATACTGGAGAAGACATCTTCAAAGAATTCCGAAAAACTGTATTAAAATATAACCTGGAATGGAATAAACTGCAATGCGTGACAAATGATGGAGGAAAGAACATGTTTGAGGTGAAGGAAGGATTAGATGGACAAATCAAACAAGCTTATGAGGATTGTGGTTTCTAAGAGCCCATTTTACTGCTTTGCGTTATCCAACAGAGGTAAATATGTGGATATATCTTGTGTTCTGCAACGTGTTTTTTTCAAAAGTGACTTTCATTCGGTCTCACTGGCTTAATCATCTCCAGTTTTGTGATTTTCTGTAAGAAACTGATTCTGAGCTCGTTGACTTGTCTTATTATACAGCAGTTCAATGGTTTAACTGTGGAAAGGTTCTATCAAGGTTCTTTTAACTCAGAAATGAAATTGATTCATTTCTCACAGAAAAGAATCGACCCGAACCACTTTTGTCAAACGCTGACTGGCTTTGGAAACTGACATTTCTTGAAGTGACAAGCCATGTGTGTCAACTGAATCTGAAATTGGAGGGTGAAACAAATTTGATCTGTGATTTATTTATCCATGTCAAGGTATTCAGGACAAAACTTATATTATTTGAAAGACAGGTGAAAGTTTCTAACTTGCTTCATTTCCTAGGTTGTGAAAAATTTCATGGAGAAAGTGAAGCAGAATTTCCTTCCTCATTTACAACAGAAATCATTGACTTGCAAAAACAATTTCAGTAAAGATTTTCTGATCAAAATGGAAAAAACAGATGAAATAAAATCGTTTCAAAATCTATTTGACTGCAATGTTGAAACTCCCAAGTCAGTTTCAAGTGGAAATTATTGACCTCCAGTTAGATGACATGATGAAGGAAAAGTATAAGAAGGAAATCTGATCCAGCCTGAACAGTTTCCAAATCTGAAGCAATTTGCATGTGGATTTGTATCAGTTTCTGGTACAATGTACCTTTATGAACAAACATTTTTTGGAAATGAAATACGTCACATACAAACATCTCACTAATTTATCTGATGTGTATTAGAAGTCCATTCTAATAATTATCTCCTAAAACTATAAACTTCAATTCAGCAATATTTTGAAATTAAAAAACCAGTTCCAACACTCCGATTAATCGTGTGCAAATTAATCATATGTCAGCCTTAATCATCCGTGGTTCAGTAACTGATTATACTGTCAGAGTACTGTCTCATCTTTGATATTTTTACTCATTATATATTATTACTCAGTGTAAGTACGGTATTCTTTCTTTATAATTCCGCACGACATATATATAGTTGTGCTGAATAGGTAAAACTTGCGATGTGGGCATAAATAGCAACGCTCTTCTTGACGAATAAGGCAAGCGAAAATTTTTGTATGGAATAATTTCGGAAAAATCATTCTGAGCCTAACGAGAAAAATGCATTTTGTGTTTTATTATTAAATGACTGCAGATTTATCTAAAATATATTTAGTTGCATAAGGCTTAATTAATTGCGTTTGTTATAATAAGTTTAGGTAAGTTTTCTAAGGTTCTTTTGGTACAAAATTATTAATTTTTACATAAACATAAATGAAAAAGTATATCTTTAAACGTTTAAGAGAAAATTTTAGAAAGAACCTAATTTTAAATGAATTCTTGCTACTTGACCGGTTTTACCTATTCAGCACGATATATATATATATATATATATATATATTATATATATATATATATATATATATATATATATATATATATTATATATATATATATATATATATATATATATGGGAGCGTAACACAGTAAATACATAAAACACACAGGCAGTTAATTTTGTTAACCACTCACAATCGCCGTTACAAGCTCCGTTAATACAGTTATAAAGGTAATATTAACGCCTGTGTTTACCTTGTCTGACTTACCAGATACAATTTCTTCCCAGCAGTGTCAGAAATTCGATAGGCTTTAAGTAAATTTACCAACAATGTATGATTATTAATTTTAAAGTCTTTTGCTTTAATAATCATTCAGATTACAGTCACCTGATACTGAATCCTTAATCAGATTCGTATGAGATAGTATACTGACTCCGTTCTCATGTTTAAACTTCATACTGTTCCAGACCATTATACTGAACTCTTCAGGCTGAGGGACTGACTACCTCAAATACTTTTTCTTCAAGGCTGTTGGGCTGATTATATTATCTATATTTCATTAAGACTGCTTCCTCTGTATTTGACTGATGAAGGTCACTGTGTAGGAGAAACATTTCATCCATAAAGACTCCCAACTGTTGGACATCTGTCTTAACCTTCATCTTGTCGATATTTTATTCCATTTTCAACAATGTGTATCATAATGATGAACAATGTGTATTATAATGATGAACAATGTGTATTATAATGATGAACAATGTGTATTATAATGATGAACAATGTGTATCATAATGATGAACAATGTGTATCATAATGATGAACAATGTGTATTATAATGATGAACAATGTGTATTATAATGATGAACAATGTGTATCATAATGATGAACAATGTGTATCATAATGATGAACAATGTACATCATAATGATGAACAATGTGCATCATAATGATGAACAATGTGCATCATAATGATGAACAATGTGCATCATAATGATGAACAATGTGTATCATAATGATGAACAATGTGTATCATAATGATGAACAATGTGTATCATAATGATGAACAATGTGTATCATAATGATGAACAATGTGCATCATAATGATGAACAATGGGTATCTTTGTTGATGAATCATTTTACTGCAACGCAGAATTCTTCAGTCAAATAAATATTATATTTTAAAAAGCCTAGTCTTCGAGAAGTAGTTTTCAGGTGTCCAGTACTTCATACTTAATAAAAAGTGAAGGAAGTCAACCTCTCCATTAAAAGCTAAAACATGAACATGATTTAAGGAACATATACAAAGTAATTTAGATATCCTGCAGGGAAAAAAATATGAAATATATTTATAATTCCATATTCTTAAATTATGTTATTATATTATTTATTTATATCAGTGGAGAAACCGTCTGGGAGATATAATATCTTTTTTGCATATGTCAGAAATACCTTATATTTTGAGACGTAAATAAATGAACAGATCATTTCGAACACAGTCATAAATTATACAAGTCTGGAAACATTAATTAGACGGGGCACCAAAAAATTTCAATTGCGGTGACTAATATATTATCCAGTGATAGTGGAGACTTGTTTTGTCTGGTGAGCCTATTTGTTTATTTAGTTTGTGGGTGAGAAGTGTTATTGTTTGTTTAGTGTGTGGGTGAGGAGTGTTGTTTGCTGGCTGTACTTATACTGAGTAATATTTAAACAGTAACACATTACTCCATAAACAATAACATATTACTCCATTAACACTCTGCAGGAGTATGTGTGATTCAGTGTGTTCAGTGTGTGTGTGTGTGTGTGTGTGTGTGTGTGTGTGTGTGTGTGTGTGTGTGTGTGTGTGTGTGTGTGTGTGTGTTTGTGTGTGTGTGTGTGTGTGTGTGTGTGTGTGTGTGTGTGTGTGTTTGTGTGTGTGTGTGTGTGTGTGTACTCACCTAGTTGTACTCACCTAGTTGAGGTTGCGGGGGTCGAGTCCGAGCTCCTGGCCCCTCCTCTTCACTGATCGCTACTAGGTCACTCTCCCTGAGCCGTGAGCTTTATCATACCTCTGCTTAAAGCTATGTATGGATGTGTGTGTGTGTGTGTGTGTGTGTGTTTGTGTGTGTGTGTGTGTGTGTGAGTCTGGGCGTGTGTACTCACCTAGTTGTGCTCACCTAGTTGAGGTTGGAGAGGTCGAGTCCTAGCTCCTGGCCCCGCCTCTTCACTGGTCGCTATTAGGTCACTTTCCATGAACCGTGAGCTTTATCTTACCTCTGCTTAAAGCTATGTATGGATCCTGCCTCAACTACATCGCTTCCCAAACTATTCCACTTCCTGAGTACTCTGTGGCTGAAGAAATACTTCCTAACATCCCTGTGATTCATCTGTGTCTTCAACTTCCAACTGTGTCCCCTTGTTGCTGTATCCCATCTCTGGAACATTCTTTGTCCACCTTGTCAATTCCTCTCAGTATTTTGTATGTCTTTATCATGTCCCCCTATCTCTCCAGTACTCCAGTGTCGTCAGGTGGATTTCCCTTAACCTCTCCTCGTAGGATATACCCCTAAGCTCTGGGACTAGTCTTGTTGCAAACCTTTGCACTTTCTCTAGTTTCTTCACGTGATTGGCTAGGTGTGGGTTCCAAACTGGTGCCACATACTCCAATATGGGCCTAACGTACACGGTGAACAGGGTCCAGGACGATTCCTTATTAAGATGTCGGAATGCTTTTCTGAGGTTTGCTAGGCGCCCATATGCTGCAGCAGTTATTTGGTTGATGTGCGCTTCAGGAGATGTGCCTTGTGTTATACTCACCCCAAGATCTTTTTCCTTGAGTGAGGTTTGTAGTCACTGGCCCCCTAGACTGTACCCATTCTGCGGTCTTCTTTGCCCTTCCCCAATCTTCATGACTTTGCACTTGGAGGGGTTGAACTCCAGGAGCCAATTGCCGGACCAGGTCTGCAGCCTGTCCAGATCCCTTTGTAGTTCTGCCTGGTCTTTGATCGAATGAATTCTTCTTATCAACTTCACGTCATCTGCAAACAGGGACACTTGGGAGTCTATTCCTTCCGTCATGTTGTTAGGTAAGACACATATGCAACAGTTAGACAACTTTATTCCGAAACGTTTCGCCTACACAGTAGGCTTCTTCAGTCGAATACAGACAACCTCCACTAGTAAGAACGGATGGATTTGAGAGGGACCTGACCTCCCAACATCTGAGTTCTTACCTCTTCTAGTGACCTACGTCTCACCTCTTGGCGCTATATAAGGCTCCATCTTGCCACTTCATCTCCAAATTGTTTCATACTATGGAACAATGCTCTTCTCCAGACTGAGGGACTGACCACCTCAAAACTTTAAGGGTGATGGACTGATTACATCGTCTTCAAGTATCTTCTGCTTCTATCAACTTTGCTGTACTCGACTGAAGAAGCCTACTGTGTAGGCGAAACGTTTCGAAATAAAGATACCCAACTGTTGCATATGTGTCTTACCTAACAACGAATACAGAAAGTAGGCAGGAACAGTAGAGATGTGAAGACGATGTAATCAGTCCATCACCCTTGAAGTCGTAGAATTTGAGGTTGTAAGTCCCTCAGCCTGGAGCAGTTCAGTTCCCTAGTCAGTTCCCGCAGGAAGTTCTTCAACCCTATGTAGTCCCCTCTTTTATAGTCAGACTTTTCCCATTCAGCTCCTGTTATTCTCTCCACTTGCAGCTCTACTATGTATTTTCAAAGCACAGAACCACGTGGTCGCTAGCTCCTAGGGGACTCTCATACTTGATGTCCTCAATGTCTGAGCTGGCCAGGGTGAACACAAGGTCCAATCTTGCTGGTTCATCCTCCCCTCTCACTCTGGTAGTGTCCTTAACATGTTGGTGCATGAGGTTTTCCAGCACCACGTCCAACATCCTGGCTCTCCATGTTTCGGGACCCCCATGTGGCTCCAGGTTTTCCCAGTCAATCTCCCTGTGGTTGAAATCCCCCATAACCAGCAACTTTGCTCTGCTGGAGTGAGCTCTTCTTGCCACCTCAGCAAGTGTTCCACCATTGCTCTGTTGCTCTCTTCATATTCCTCTCTTGGCCTCCTGCAGTTCTGTGGTGGATTATACATCACTGCAATGACCACTTTGTGTTCCCCAGACTGAAGTGTACCTGCTATGTAGTCTCTTTCTCTCGTCTCATCTATGCTTCCATTTTCTCGAATTTCCATCTGTTTTTTACGAGCAGAGCAACCCCACTTCTCCCCCTGCCCCTTCTATCTTTCCTCATGATCTGGTATCCTGGTGGGAAGATTGCATCTGTTATTGTCTCCGTGAGTTTTGTTTCTGTAACTGCTATGATGTCTGGGGACTTCTCATTGATTCTTTCTTGCCATTCCTCATGTTTATTCGTTAATCCATCTGCATTTGTGTACCAAACCTTCAACTTCTGTTCTAATACTGTAACTGTGGTGCGGGGGGTGGAAACAGAGGGATTGGTGTGTGATGGGGTGTGTGTGTGTGTGTGTATGTGTGTGTGTGTGTGTTTTACTCATATTTTTCTCAATATTTGTGGTTGCAGGGGTTTGAGTCCTGCTCCTG
>NC_069411.1:64162668-64172668 GCF_026875155.1 Cherax quadricarinatus
GCTACATCACATTTTGTCGTTAGCCACCCTCACTTAATTCTATTTGGTCTTTTCTCTTTAGTCACTCGATTTGTACTTTGTATATGTGTAACAATGTGGCAACAGGTGCCAACTAGGCCTCAACGACTGGCGCTTTGAAATTTTGTTGTATAATTTCAGGCTTTCTCTCGCCTTCACTTTATTTATGTTTGCTAATACACTGGTTATCACTTGTAGGGTTGTTCACTGACGTTGTCACTAACACTGGTTGCTTCTAGCTGCTAAAACACGCCCTAAAAGCACTAAGATTCTCGGAGCCTGGCGCTTGTGACCCACTACACTGTCCCCACTGTGTGTGTGTGTGTGTGTGTGTGTGTGTGTGTGTGTGTGTGTGTGTGTGTGTGTGTGTGTGTGTGTGTGTGTTAGTGTGTGTGTGTGTGTGTGTGTGTGTGTGTGTGTGTGTGTGTGTGTGTGTGTGGTGTGTGTGTGTGTGTGTGTTTGTGTGTGCATGTTAAGTGTGTGTGTGTGTTTGTGTGTGTGTTCTTACCTAATTGTGGTTGCAGGGGTCGAATCACATTTCCTGGCCCTACCTCTTCACTGGCGGCTACTACGTCACTCTCCGTCCTCCAAGAGCTGTATTATACCTCTTCTTAAAGCTATGTATGGATCCTGTGAACACTACATCACTATCCAGACTATTCTACTTCCAGATGTGACCCCTTGTTGCTGTGTACCAATTCTGGATCATTCTGTCTCCGTCCACCTTGTCGATTCCTCTCAGTATTTTACATGTCGTTATCATGTCCTCCCTATCCCTTCTGTCCCCCAGTGTAGACAGGTCGAGTTTCCTTAACCTCTCCTCGTAGGACAGTCCCCTTAGCTCCGGGACTAGCCTCGTTGCAAACCTTAGCACATTCTCTAATTACCTAACGTGCTTGACCAGGAGTGGGTTCCAAACTGGTGCTGCATACTTCAATATGGGCATGACGTTCAAGTTGTACAGGGTCTTTAACGATTCCTTACTGAGATGTTGGAATGCTATTCCTAGGTTTTCTAGGCGCCCATATGCTCCAACAGTTATCAGGTTGAAGTACGCCTTAGGAGATGTGCTCGGTATTATACGCACCCCGAGATCCTTTTCCTTGAGTGAGGTTTGTAGTCTTTAACCCCTGAACTGTACTCTGTCTGCGGTCTTCTTTGCCCTTCCCCAATCTTCATGGCTCTGCATTTGGTGGGATTGAATTCCAGGAGCCAGTTTCTTGCCCAGGCCTGCGTCCTGTCCAGATCCCTTTGTAGTTCTGCCTGCTCCTCGTCCGATTGAATTCTTCTCATTAACTTCACATCATCTGCAAACAGGGACACTTCTGAGTCCATTTCTTCCGTCAAGTCGTTCACATATATCAGAAACAGCACCGTTCCTACCACTGATCCTTGTGGAGGACCGCTCGTCACAGGCGCCCACTCTGACACCTCAACACGTACCATGACTCGCTGATACCTTTCTGTTATGTATTCTCTGATCCACTGCAGCACCTTCCCATTAATATCTGCCTGGTCCTCCAGCTTTTGCACAAATCCCTTATGTGGAACTGTGTCATAAGAACTCTAACAGTCAAAAAAAAAACGTAGTCTACTCACCCTCTTTTCTCTCTCTCTCTCTCTCTCTCTCTCTCTCTCTCTCTCTCTCTCTCTCTCTCTCTCTCTCTCTCTCTCTCTTCTCTCTCTCTCTCTCTCTCTCTCTCTCTCTCTCTCTCTCTTGTATAACTTCTGTCACCTTGTCATAGAACTTCAGTAGGTTTGTTTGTTTGTGTGTGTGTGTGTGTGTGTGTGTGTGTGTGTGTGTGTGTGTGTGTGTGTGTGTGTGTGTGTGTGTGGTGTGAACTCATCTAGTTGTACTGATCTAGATGTGATTGAAGGAGTCGAGTCAGAGCTCCTGGCCCCGCCTCTTCACTGGTCGCTACTAGATCAATCTTCCTTTTCCATGAGCTTAATCATACCTCTTCTTAAAGCTGTGTATGGATCCTACCTCCACTACATCACTTCCCAGTCTATTCCACCTTCTGACAACTCTGTGACTAAAGAAATACGTTGTAACATCCCTGTGATTCATCTGAGTCTTCAACTTCTAACTGTGACCCTTTGTTGTTGTGTGCAATCTCTTGAACATCCTGTCGCTGTCCACCTTGTCGATTCCTCTCAGAATTTTATATGTCGTTATCGTATCCCCCCCTATCTCTCCTGTCCTTCAGTGTGTACTCACCTAGTTGTACTCAACTACTTGTTGATGCTAAGGTCGAGTCACAGCATCTGGCCCCGCATCTTCACTGGTCGCTACTAGATCACTCTCCTTGCTCCATGAGCTTTATCATACCTCTTCTTAAAGCTATGTACGGATCCTGCATCCACTACATCACTTTGCAAACTATTCCATGTCAGCTCTCTCTCCCACTGAACGTCTTGCAGGAAGTTCCTCCTGCCTGTGTAGTCCCCCCTTTTGTAGTTTGGTTTTCCCATCCTGTTCCTGCTACTCTCTCCATTTGTAGCTCAACTATATAGTCAAAGCACAGAACCACATGATCACTAGCTCCTAGGGGCCTTTCATACATGATATCCTCGATGTACCAACTACTCAAGGTGAATACAAGGTCCAGTCTTGCTGGATCATCCTCACCTCTCTCTCTGGTAGTGTCTCTAACATGTTGACACATGAGTTTTTCCAGTACCACATCCATAATCTTGGCTCTCCATGTTTCGGGACCCACATGGGGCTTCAGGTTTTTCCAGTCAATCTCCTGGTAATTGAAATCACCCATAACTAGTAACTTTGCTCCCCCCATTTGAGCTCTTCTGGCCATCTCGGCTAGTGTGTCGACCATTGCTCTGTTGCTCTCGTTGTATTCTTCTCTAGGTCGCCTGCAGTTCTGTGGTGGGTTGTTCATTTCTGCAATTACCACCTTATGTCCCTCAGACTGGATTGTTCCTGCTAAGTATTCCCTTTCGACTATGCCATCCATTCCTTCCATTTTCTCAAATCCCCAACGGTTTTTAATGAGCAGGGCCACTCCTCCTCCCCTTCTCCTCCCTCTGTCTTTCCTGAGGATCTAATATCTGGGTGGAAAGATTGCATCTGTTATCCTGGTGAATTTTGTTTCTGTGAGTGCTATTATGTCTGGGGATGTCTCCTTGATTCTTTCATGCCACTCCTCACACTTATTTGTTATTCCATCTGCATTTGTATACCACACCTTTAAATTCTTTTCTAAAACTGTGGTCTGGGGGGGGTACATTGGGATTGGGGATGTGGGAGAACTGATAAGAAACTGTGGGTGGTTGCTGTGTGGGGTGGAGTTTGTAATGAGGTGGGTGAGGGCTTTGGACATGGCATGTGTGTTTTGGGTTAGAATGTTTGGTTGCACTGGGGTTCCCCTGGTTGGGGGGCTTCTGTAGGTAGTTGTGAGGGAGGCTGTATTTGATCTTCCTCCTGAGTCTGGGTTCTCCTGTCCATCTCCATCTTCTCCTCTCTTTCCTATTTTCATCCTTGTACCATCTCTCTGTTTCTGCCTTTCTTTTTGTGTTCTGTCATGGTCAAGATACACCTTCCATTATGCCGGTATGTCCCTTAGTCTTGCTTTCTCCTGCAGGATCCTGTATTGAGTCGATTTTGCCTTGAAAGTTCCTTTCACTGGCCTGGTTCTTCTTCTTTCAAATCCCCCTATTTTCTGAAAATTTGCCAGCTGAGTCATGTCATGTTCTTGTATTGCTTTTATGATGCTTTCGATTGCATTTTTTCCCATTGTTTTCTTGCCTTGTAAGTTTCCCCTTCAACTTCCTGGAGCCCATAAACAAAGACAGACCTCTCCCTTACATTCTTCCACTGCATATCCTTATGTATCCACTGACTCAATTTAATTTCCTCCATTGCAGCTTTCCTTTCTTCAGTTTCTTCACTATCTATTGAACTTGGGACCAGTGGCCAGTCATTTTCCCCTCTCAGCTTTTCCTGGGCTTTGCTGTGGTCTGTTAGGGCCTCCACATATAGATTAGCTCTTTCATTTACTACAGTCCCCTTGATTGCTTCTGATGTGATTCTCTCTTTTTCTCGGTTTCCACAATGGTCTGTGGACCATTGTGACTGATGTAGCAATCTCTGATGTCATTCCCAAATTGTTCTTTAGTTCTTTAGATTTTTCAGTTCCTCTTCTAATCTCTGTATCCTAGCTCTGCTGCTGTGACTTGCATCTCCCACTTCTTGCTTTCTGCATCTATCCTCTCTTCCATTCTCATGCTAAGTTCTTCTAGCTTTCCCCATTCATGTTCCCTTTTCATGATTTCTGCTGCCCAATCTTCCTTTGCAGATTCATCCTCCAGTCCCTTGGTTTTCCTTCCTGCTCTCTGGTAGCTTTTTTTTGTTTGTTTTTGGTTGCCACAGAATGAAAAAACTTATGTAATTTTGTGTGTTTGTTTTGAAGTGTGTTTGTCCGAGTGGGGGGGGGAGGCGAGGGAGGAAGAGGAGGAAGCTGTAGACAGTGGCTAAATGTGAGAGGGCGGGGAGGGGGATTGAGGGGGAATATGGGGAGTGAGAAGGAGAGGAGAAGCAAAGGGGGAGAATGGGAGAGGAGTGGGGGAAAGAGGGAGAGGTGGGGGAGAAGAAGGGTGAGAGAGAGAGGTGGGATCAGAGGAAGGACTGAAAGATTGGCAGGGGAGAGGGAAGGGGGGGAGGATATGTGTGAGTCTGTATATGTGGGAATGTGTGGGTGTAAACGTGTGTATGTGGAACTATATGTGGGTTTATTAAGTGTCTGAAAAGTAGATGGAATTGTGTGTTGGAGTGTTATGGTGTTATGTGGAGTCCGCAGTGTTCCCTTACATGACCACACCCTCCTGTGACCTGACCCACACCCTCCTGTGACCTGACCCACACCCTCCTGTAACTTGACCCACACCCTCCTGTAACTTGACCCACACCTTCCAACTGTTCTGCACCTCTATGCTTTTACTACCACCTAGGCTTATAGAAACCTGTCTCGCCTTGTTGTGTGTGTGTGCATGTGTGTGTACTCACCTAGTTCTCACCTAGTTGAGGTTGCGGGGGTCGAGTCCGAGCTCCTGGCCCCGCCTCTTCAACTGATCGCTACTAGTCCACTCTCTCCCCTGAGCCGTGAGCTTTATCAACCTCTGCTTAAAAGCTTGTATGGTTCCTGCCTCCACTACGTCTTCCAACTATTCCACTACTGCTACTCTTGCTGAAGAAATACTTCCTACTATCCCTGTGATTCATCTGTGTCTTTAGCTTCCAACTGTGTCCCCTTGTTACTGTGTCCAATCTCTGGAACATCCTGTCTTTTTCCACCTTGTCAATTCCCTCAGTATTTTTTATGTTTTTTATCATGTCCCCCCTATCCTCCTGTCCTCCGTGTGTCAGGTTGATTTCCCTTAACCTCTCCTCGTAGGACATTACCTCTTAGCTCTGGGACTAGCTTGTTGCAAACCTTTGCACTTTCTCTAGTTTCTTTACGTGCTTGGCTAGGTGTGGGTTCCAAACGGTGCCGCTATCCAATATGGGCCTAACGATAGGGTTGACGGGTCCTGAACTTTCCCTTATTAAGATGTGGGAATGCTTTTTCTGAGGTTTGCTAGGCCCCCATATGTTTCAGCAGTTTTTTGGGTTGATGTCCTTCAGGGATTCCTGGGTTATACCACCCCAAGATTTTTTTTCCCTTTGAGTGAGGTTTGTAGTCTCTGACCCCCTAACGACTCCGTCGGGCCTTCTTTCCCCTTCCCCCAATTTTATGATTTGCACTTGTGGGTTGAACCCAGGAGCCAATTGCTGGCCAGTTCTGGCCTGTCCATCCCTTTTGTTCTGCCCGGTCTTCGACGAGTGTATTCTTTCCCCAATTCACGTCTCTGCAAACAGGGACACCTCAGAGTCCCATTCCTTCCGTCATGTCGTTCACAAAACCAAAACAGCACTGGGGCCTAGGACTGACCCCTGCGGGACCCCGTGGGACAGGTGCCCCCCTCTGACACCTCGCCCCGTACCCTGCTGCTGCTGTCTTTCCCGACAAGTATTCCCTGAAACCCCTTGTAGTGCCTTCCTGTTATCCCTGCTTTGGGCCCCCCATTTTTTTACCAATCCTTTGTGTTGGGGTTGGTGTGGTGGGTGTGTTGTGTGTGTGTGTGTGTGTGTGTGTTTTGTGTGTGTGGGGTGTTGTGTTGCACTCACTTATTTGTACTCACCTATTTTTGGTTGCAGGGGGTCGAGACTCAGCTCCTGGCCCCGCCTCTTCACTTCACTGTTTGTGTGTGTGTGTGTTCGTGTGTGTGTGTGTGTGTTTGAGTGTGTGTGTGTGTGTGTGTGTGTGGTCGTTACTAAGTCCACTCTCTCCCTTCTCCATGAGCTTTATCATACCTCTTCTACGTACGGATCCTGCGTCTAGTACATCACTCTCCAGACAGTTCAACTTCCTGACAACCCAATGACTGAAGAAATGCTTCCTAACATCCCTGTGGCTATCTGGGTCTTCAGCTTCCAATTGTGACCCATTGTTGCTGTGTCCCATTGCTGAAACATCCTGTCTCTATCCACCTTGTCAGTTTCTCTCAGTGTTTTATATATCGTTATCTTATCCCCTCTATTCCTCCTGTCCTCTAGTTTCGTCAGGTCAAGTTCCCTGAATCTCTCCTCGTAGAACATACCCCGAGACTAGTCTCGTCGTAAACATTTGCCCTTTCTCTAATTTCTTGACATGGTTGACCAAGCGTGAGTTCCAAATTTGTGCTGCATACTCCAATATGGGCCTGACGTACACGTGTACAGAATCTAGAACGGTTCCTTACCGAGTTGTCAATACGCTGTTCTTAGGTTTACCAGGCACCCAAGATACTTTTCCTTGAGTAAGGTTTGCAGTCTTTGGCCTTTCCCCCTATCCAGTACTCTTTCTGCGGTCTTCTTTGCCCTTCCCCAACCTTCATGACTTTGCACTTGGTGGGGTTAAATTCCAGGAGCCAGTTGCTGGAGCAGTCTTTCATCCTGTCCAGATCCCTTCGTAGTGTTGTCTGATCCTCATCCGATTGAATTCTCCTCATTAGCTTCACATCATCTGCACTCAAGGACACTTCAGAATCTGTCCCTTCCGTCATGTCATTCACTTATACCAGAAACAGTACCGGTCCTAGAACTGACCTTTGTGCATCCCCGATCGTCACAAGCGCTCTGACACCTCGTCAAGTTCTATCATGATTTGTTGTTGCCTACCTGTCAGGTGTTCTCTGATCCATTGCAGTGTGTGTGTGTGTGTGTGTGTGTGTGTTTTCGGGGGTACGTTTGTATATGTATTTATATTACTATCAAAAGATTTATTTTTTTTTAATTGTCAAGATCTGTGGAAAGTGCACGAATTAAATATAACGACTTGGAAAAGTGTACCAATATTTGATATAGTTATCTATATGTACGTTATTCTTCTTTCCCCAGACAACCCACTGACATGCCAGTGTAACATTCTGTGGCTGGTGCAAAATGATACCTATATGGACACAATGGCCTTGGAGGCCTATTGCGAGGATACAGATCAATTTCTCGAGTTCGTTGACGTGGCTTTCCTACAAGAAAACTGCTTACGAAGGGAATATTTCTGGTTCAGCTAGAGTCTCCAGCTTGCACTCTCCCCCACCCGCTATATACATCACCACTCACACATAGAGCTCACCACTCACACATACAGATCACCACTCACACATACAGATCACCACTCACACATACAGCTCACCACTCACACATACAGATCACCACTCACACATACAGCTCACCACTCACACATACAGATCACCACTCACACATACAGATCACCACTCACACATACAGATCACCACTCACACATACAGCTCACCACTCACACATACAGATCACCACTCACACATACAGATCACCACTCACACATACAGATCACCACTCACACATACAGATCACCACTCACACATACAGATCACCACTCACACATACAGATCACCACTCTACACATACAGCTCACCACTCACACATACAGATCACCACTCACACATACAGATCACCACTCACACATACAGATCACCACTCACACATACAGCTCACAACTCACACATTGCTCAATACAAGTGCAGCCCAACACTGCTAGACAATGGATGGTGTAATCCGACGAGTGGAAATATACTTGAAAATGCGCAGCCTTGAGTGAAACGTCGAATTAAAAGTATTCAATGACTCCAGTGTCTTCATTTCCACAACTAAATGTGTACAAAACCCACCACACACAACCCACCACACACAGCCCACCACACACAACCCACCACACACAACCCACCACACACACAACCCACCACACACACAACCCACCACACACAACCCACCACACACAACCCCACCACACACACAACCCACCACACACACAACCCACCACACACACAACCCACCACACACACAACCCACCACACACACAACCCACCACACACACAACCCACCACACACATCCCACCAAGGTGGCTCTGGTGGCCTGGTGGTTAACGCTCTCGCTTCACACGGTGAGGGCCTGGGTTCGATTCCCAGCCAGAGTAGAAACATTGGACGTGTTTCTTTCCACTGTTGTCTATGTTCCCCATCAGTAAAATGGGTACCTGGGTGTTAGTCGACTGGTGTGGGTCGCATCCTGGGACACTGACCTAAGGAGGCCTGGTCACAGACCGGGCCGCGGGGGCGTTGACCCCCGGAACTCTCTCCAGATAAACTCTCCAGATTAAACCCACCAAACACACACAACCACCACACACACACAACCCACCACACACAACAACCCGCCACACACTAACAACCCACCACACCACACAACTCTCCAAACACACAACCACCACACCAACCGCCCACACACACAACACAACCACCACACAACTCAACCCACCACACACACAAACCCCCACACACACACAACCCGCCACACACAAACCCACCCACACACCAACCCCACACACACAACCCACCACACACACACAACCACCACACACACAATACCACCACACACTCAACCCCCACACAACACACAAAACCCACCACACACAACAATCCCACCACACACACACAACCCACCAACACACACACCACACCACACACACCCACACACACAACCCACCCACACACATCAACCCACCACACACACAACACCCACACACACACACAAACCCACACCACACACAACACACAACCCACCACACACACACCCACCACAACCACCACACACAACCCACCCCACACACAACCCACCACACACACACAAACCACACACACAACCACACACACACACCACCAAACCACACAACTTACACCACACACACACAAACCACACATAACCCACACCACACACCACACAACCCACACCACACATAACCCACCACACACACACAACCCACCACACACGCAACCCACACACACAAACACCCCCCCCAAACACACAACCCACCACACACACACACAACCACACACACAACCCACCACCACAAAAACCCCACAACAAACCACAACACACACACAACCCACACACCACATCACAACACCACCACACAACACCACCACCACACACAACCCACCACACACAACCCACACAACAACACAACCACCACACACACAACCCACCACAACAAAACCCATCACACATCAACCACCACCACACACCACACACAACCTACCACCACAAACCCACCACACACAACCCACCACACACACAACCCACAAACACACAACCCCACACAACCACACAACACAACCCCCACACACACAACCCACCCACACACACAACCCAACATACACAACACCAACACACACAACCACCACACACACAACCACCACAACACAACCCCACACACACAACCCACCACACACACAACCCACCACAAACCCATCACACACACACACACACAACAAACCCACACACACAACCATCACACACAACCCACCACACAACCCCACACACACAACCGCCACACACACAACCCACAC
>NC_069411.1:64177668-64218880 GCF_026875155.1 Cherax quadricarinatus
GTATTTGTGTCATTTAAAAGATTATTCATTTTACCTTGTAATTAGCTTAATTATACATTAAGGGGAACCATGATTTTATATTCAAAATAAAGAGAATACTAATAATTAATTATTCTTATATGCACTATTATTTCTCACATCATGACAGAGTTGAAATTTATGTATTCTCATCTGTTTTTTTTTTTGTGAACTTTGCGTATTTGCAGCCCAGAGTTCACAGATGAAGATGTTTTGAAAATTTATGATATAGCTAACGATCTAAAATACCCAATAAACATAACTAGTAAATAATATAAAATTCCCAGAAATACATTTTTAATACGAGAAAGGACAGCCATAATTAACCAATAATATGCCGGTTCTCCCTTACCAAGAAAACCTTGATATACCATTTCTATTTAATTTTAAATCAAGGTTGAATTTTAAAAACTTGAAACACTTAAAAAAAATATTTGAGTAAGATTTCCCCCCAAAATGCTGTTGGCGGTGTTCATAAGATTCTTGCAAAAAAAAATTCAATAAAGTTTATTATGATCAAACCGTAAAAGCCTTGAACTAACAAAAATATAGTATTAGAGCTGGATAATATTCTAATGCTCTCTTTATTCATGTGAGAGATTTTAACCATTTAATTGTTTTAAAAAAGACCGAGAAAGCTGTATCAAGCAGATTCATGGTTGAGAGAAATATAATCAAAGGAATTTTCATAAAAAATGGAATTGATTTTAATGTGAATATAAGTTCTGGGTTATATAAATTAAATTCATTTATAATTAATAGAATTTGTGAGGAATTTAAGCTTTGTCTGAGATGTCACTCTCAAACTGACAAGTGACCCGTCAAAATCTTCACTACACTCCTAGGCTCTGCATACTGGGTCAGTTGTCTGGTCATATGTGAGATGATATCTCAATCCTATAACCTTCTGCTGTCCTATTACTTTACAGTTCCTTGATAATGTGAGAAATCACGAAAACGCTTGGAAATTCACTATTTTTTTCACAGTGGTTAATATGCATATCGTGATATCACTTGTTTACTGTCATCTTAGTTGGAAAACTTGGTTTATATCTTCTTGGAGATTGGCCGCGTCCTCAATGGATGACACTCTTATGCAAATCCTAGTATTGTCTGCAAAGGATGATACAGTGCTATAGTTTACATCTTTGTCAATGTCTGATATGATGATGAGGAACAGGATGAGGGCGAGTACTGTCTTGTGTATATATAACAATGGTTATAAATGACCATAATTTTTAAAGGGGTGGACCGGTAAGCCAGCGGAAGGCCTCGGTCAGATGACCAAAAGCTCCAAAGGCGGATCATCATCTGACTAAGACCCGCGTCAGGAAACATTTGTCCTGTTTCCTGACGAACCTTACCTAACCTAACTGTCTTGTGGAACAGAGTTCTTCACTATGACAGCTTCCGATTTATTTCTGTTTACCACTACATTTTTGCTCGATTGGTTAAAGTTAAAGGTCCATCTGCCAACTTTGCCAATTACCCCCTTTTGTAAACCCCTTTTTTTCGCTTTCCGCTTCTATGTCAAGAACTACATACTGATCGTTTGACGTGACATCCCTAGTTCTTTCCTTGCAAGTATGGCTATAGTAGTGCTTCAAGACATCATTTTGGACACATTCATTTGGATGCCACGTCTAACGT
The DNA here is from genome assembly GCF_026875155.1 of Cherax quadricarinatus. NCBI lineage: Eukaryota > Metazoa > Arthropoda > Malacostraca > Decapoda > Parastacidae > Cherax > Cherax quadricarinatus. Next base: position 64,179,337 of record NC_069411.1, read on the forward strand.
TCCCAATCGGAGATTAATTTTCATGAGAGTTCACAATATGTACTGCGAATTTATGGAAAGGAATACTCTTTAAAACTCTTTTAATTTTGAATTGGCCGTGAATTGGCTCAACTTCTTCCACTTAGGCCCTGATGTGTCACGGCTCATCTTTTGAAATTTCACAACCAGTTTCTTCTCCAATTCCAACCCTCGAAATGGCTTCAGTCCATGGCTCACTCAAGCAACTGATGCAACGTCGTTCGACCTACTTCCGAAAGTGGCTCAATCTTAAAGAAACAGTCGCTGCTTCGGGCCGACAAAAATCAGCCAGACGCCATTAATGGCAGGAGCTGAACACATCCTCTCGCAGGGCAGAGATCAATGTTTGTGGGGCTTTCAGGATGTTATACACGTGACTTCCCGATGTAGTCCCTCACAATTATAGTCCGCAACTGGCAGCAAGGCCTCACAATCCTTTTTTGAAAGTCGTACGTCCAAATAAAACGCCTTAAAGTTGTCGAATACACCCCTGGTCACCATCAGTTACAAGAGTAAAATTGAATGGGGGATAAATAGACACAACCTGCAACTTTCAAATGGTTGTGGATTTCTTGGAGGATGGCTTGGGGCATTGTCCCAGGTACCAACATGTACTTTGAAGGCTAGCCATTTGCTGGGCATGCAAAATTTGAGTAATCCCTATGTAGCAAAAGTATGCGCATGTACCATTCACGGTGTTAAGGAACTCGCAGGAATTTAGATTGCTGTGTTACTGAGTTGAGATTTTTTTTAGGATTTCAATTTGGTTCATTTTTTCAGTACTTATCAAATTTTCATTTTTTAGCGTAATTTTGAAAAAGGTCGTTCATGTGAAAATTCGTAAAATTTGGAGCTCAACGTGAAATGGACCTACCTGTAGGTCTTGGCACGACTGTTAAGATCAGTAGCATCAAAGAGGAAATGTAATACTCTCAAACATTTAAAGTCAGGCCAACTTCCAGCTGCAGATGGGGGATAGATGGGATGCACACTCCGAGTAGGCGCCACCAATATGAATAGGGTCAAAGAGTGGCAAAAGCTCTATATGGAGAATGGGCGCGCATGCAGGCAGTGCACATTTCCACAGTTCGGGGAGACGTCCCACTCACCAAAGACCACAAAAGGTATCACGGTATTCGGGCTTCTCATGTTCGCTGTCAGTGTTGACGTACTTGCTGGTACTACGATCAGAGCGAAAGATATGTTTCGAAGGTAGTTAAGGAGTTATCTTACCAAACATATCTTCAGAAAGTAATCATTATCATACCAAGGCGTCGAGCTTCACTAATGCAACTAACGACTGCTAGCGACATGGATGAAACATCTCATGTCTCGCATTGTTCGTTATGACCAGCCGGGCAGGTCAATTCTATGTTAAGTAATGACAATGATCGCTATCAAATTCTTCCTCTAGTTCAGGTTCAGGTAGCAAACATTGTACTGTCAGAATTTCTTCTATAACAAGGCCTTTGCCTGTAGCTAAATTTTAACTGAGGGCGCATAAGACATCCGCGAACGCTTCAGGGGCATGATGCCTCAGGGAGTTCCGCTGAGAGTTCAGGAAGAAGGACAACAATCTTTATAGCATTGTGAGGTTCATGGAAGGAAGCTATGTCGACAAAATCGGCTTAGTGATTCGATAACATCTTCCTTTGATATATCGTATTAGTCTTGAAGACGGTGTCAGACTCAAGATTCACCTAGGTCCATGGCTGATTGGGAAAGGCGAATTTTCAGTGGTGTTTGAATGTAGCCCTTCATAGAGAATTACTGGCATATAGGATCCACCATTTGTCAATCTGCAGTTTCCTGAGTGACAGTTTGTGTCTAGATATCCTTTGAATACAGAGGGTTTCGCGGCAGAAAGCAGATATCCAAAATAGCTAGTTGGACTCTTGTACTGACGCTAAAACCCTGCAAAGAACTCGTTTCACTTCGACTCATTGTCAATGGACAGAACAAAGATAATGCAACAGGTGGCAGGACTCACGTGAAAAGTTTCAACTTGGTTCATATCCGTAGGTTGTGAACAAATTTCATGTAGAAGAGTGAAGCAGAATTCCCTTCGCTCATTTAGGCAACATAAATCATTGACATTGCAAAAAGATTTTCAGTAATAGATTTCTGATCAAAATGGAGATAAACAGGATGAATAAAATCGGTTCCAAAATCAAGTTGTGACTGGCAATGTTGAAAGCTCTCCCAAGTCAGTTTCAAGTGGAAATTATTGACTCTCCAGTTAGTATGACATGATGCAAAGAAAACGTATAAAGAAAAGGTACAATCTGATCGCAGACCTTGAACAGTTTCCAAAATGCTGATAGCAATTTGCTTGGGAATTTGTATCAGTTTCTAGTATCAATGTACCTTTATTGACGGCAAACATTTTTTGGAAAGGAAATACGTATCAGCGATACAAACATCTGCATGCTATTTATCTGATGTGTATTAGAAGTCCATTCTAATAATTATCTCACTTAAACTATAAAACTTCAATTCAGAGGTGGGCAATATTTTTGAAATAAAAAAACCAGTGTCCAACACGTGACACGATTAATCGTGTGTGGCATATTAATCATAAGTCAGGCCTTAATCATCTGTGGTTGCATTAACTGATATAATACTGTTAGAAGTATTGACTCAGTCTTTGATATTTTTACTCATTATATATTATTACACATGTTAATTAGCGTGTATTGCTTTTCTTTAAAGATTCCGGCACGACATATATATAGGTTGTGATGAATAGGTATAAACTTTGCGATTTGGGTTATAAATAATGCAACGCTGCTTCTTGACAGAATAAGGCATAGCACGAAAATTTTTGTATGGAATATATTTCGCAAAAATCATTCCTGTTTTATTATTAAATGACTGCGAGATTTATGCTAAAATATATTTATGGTTGCATAAGGCTTCAATTAATTGCTGGTTTGTTATAATAAGTTTAGGTAATGTTTTTTCTAAGGTACACAACCCCACCATCTTTTGGTAGCAAAAATATTAATTTTTAACAATGAACATAAATGAAAAAGTATATAGGTGTTTAGAACGTATAAGAGAAAAATTTTAGAAAGCAACCTAATTTTAAATGAAATTCTTGCTCTTGACCGATTTTTACCTATTCAGCACGATATATATATAATATATCATGATATATATATATGTAGCTAATAAATATATAAAATAATAGTATAGTATATATTGATATAATATACTGTATATTATGATATTGTAAATATATATATAATATTATTAAAGTATAGCTAATTATGCAATAAGATCATCAGTAAACGATATATAGAATAAGTAGTTATATAATTAATAAAGGATTAATAATTATATATTATAAATGAGTATAAATATATGATAAGCTATATAGATAGTATATAGTATTATAGGAAATTAATATACCAATTCGAAAACAATAATATTAGCTGACGTATATGTATAATAACGATAAAAATCATATAAAGAAAACTGAAGAAGTGAAAAAAAGGGTATACCACACAATCTCCAAACCTCATCCGCCTACCCCCCGACACAACTAACGACAACGACTAACACACTGACACTTAGCAGCAACATGCATCACACATAAATTTTTTGCTCGTACCCCCCTACCTCCACCCCACCCCCCGATCCACTTCCGCAACCAAAATAACCCTTCCTGCCACCCCCACTAACTCCTAACCCAGCGCACCTAAACACCCAAACACACCTGTATCACTACCTTCGTCTGTATGTATTCCTCAATGACATCCAGGATAATCAATAACATGGGTATACGTTCATAAACCAATATGCCTGAACCAGGTATAAAGACATATTTCTTCCACAGCACATGTGTCAGTAAAATCGATAGGATTAGAGCAAATTTACCTTAACAATGTATGAGTATTAATTTTAAAGTCTTTTTGCAATTGATATAATCATTGTCAAATTAGCAAGTACCTGATAACTGAAGTCACATTTAATCAGTATCTCGTATGAGATAGAAGTATATCTGACTCCGTTCTCATGTTTAAACTTTCATACCTTTCCAAGATCCATTTTATACTGAAGGCTCTTCAGGCTGAGGGACTGACTACGCTCAAATACTTTTTCTCGTCAAGTGGCTGTTGGTCAGATTATATTATCTATATTTCATTAAAGCCTGGCTTACGGCTCTGATTATGAACTGATAAGGTCCACTGTGTATTGAGAAACATTTCATCCATAAAGGGACCTCCCAACTTTGGACATTCTATCTTAAAGCCTTCATCTTGTCGGTGTTTTATTCCATTTTCAACATGTGTATCATATAATGATGAAGCAGATGTGCATCATAATGATGAAGGGGCAATGTGCATCATAATGATGAACAATGTGCCATCATAATGATGAAGCTAATGGGTATCACTAATAATGATGTAGGGGGAAACAATGTGTATCATAAATTGATGAAGCAATGTGTAGTCATGAATGGATGAAACAATGTTGATCATTAATGATAGAACAATGTTATTCATGGAAATGATAAAACAATGGGCATCATAATGAAAGAACAATGTGTATCATAAAATGATGAACAATTGTGTAATGCATAATGATGATAGCTATGTGTATCATAATGATATAGAACAATGTGTAACATGAAATGATAAACAATTGGGGCATCATAATGATGAACTATGGGTATCATAAATGATGGACAATGTGTATCATGAATATTGAAGGGGCAATGGTGTATCATAATGATGAACAATTTGAATCATAATGATGAAAATGGTGTAATCATAATGGATGGAACAATGTGGTATCATAATGATGAAAGACAATGGTGGGCATCATAATGGATGAAGCAATGTGGCATCAAAATGATGAAAGCAATGTGCATCATAAATGATGAAGCAATTGTGTATCATAAGAATGAACAATGTGTATTTCATAATGGAAATGAACAATGTGTATCATAAGTGATGATGCATATGTGTAATCATGATTATATAACAATATGGGCATGGCATAATGATAAAACAAATGTGCATCATAATGATTGTAACAATGTGTATCTATAATGATTGAACAATGTGTAATCAAATGATCGAGTGCGGGGCAATGTGTATCATAATTATGAAACTATATGGTAGGTATTCATAATGATGAATCAATGTGTATCATAATGTTATAAGACAATGGGTCATCATAAATGATATGAACAATGGGTTATGCATCATGATGAACAATGGGTTTATGGCAAATGATGAAACAATGTGAAGCATAAGAATGAACAAGTGTGTATGCATGAATGATAAAACAAAGTGTATGGCATAATGAAAAAGCAATGTGTATCATTAATGATAAACATGGGTAATATGCATAAATGAAGAGCAATGGGTGATCATAATGATGGAAAGGGCAATAATGTGTATCATTAATTGATGAAGCAATGTTGATATGCGATACATAATGATGAACATGGGTAGTCATAATGATGAACAATGTGTACTCAATAATGATAAAACAATAGTGTATTCATAAATGAAACAATACAATGGCATCATCAATGAAAAACATGGGTATCATAATGATAAACAATGTGGTATCATTAATGATAAGCGCAAGTGGGTATGCTATGATATGATAAGACAATGGGTATTCATAAGATGATAAATGAAGACAATGTGTACATGTACATAAATTGATAAAAGCAATGGGGCATGCATTAGATGATGAAGGCAATGGGTAACAATATTTGATGAACAATGGGTATCATAAAATGATGAAAGGGAGCAATGAGAATCATAATGATGGTGAATCAAATGTGATATTCATAATGATGAAATCAAATGTGTAATCATAATGAAGTATAAACGATAACAATAGTGTATCACGAATGATATTTGAACTAATGGGTATGCATAATGATGAACAATTGGTAAACATAATGATGAATGTCAATGTGTATCATAATGAGAACAAAATGTGTATCATAATGATGATACAGAGTGGGTATCGATAATGGTATGGAAGCAATGTGTATTCATTGAAATGAAAAAGTCAATAGGGCATCATAGGATGATAAACAATGAGGTTTAGTCATCAATGAGTAAGACAATGAGTATCATAATGATAATAACAATGTGTATGCCATTAATGATTATAACCAATGGGGGCATGCATTAGATAGATAAACATAATTGGGTACATAATGATAAACATATGGGTTATTCATATAATGATAAACAATTGGGTATTCATAATGATGAAACAAATGGGTATCATAATGTATAAACAATGGGGTATCTAATAGATGATAGCAAGTCGAATGGGTATCATAATGAAAAAACAATGGGTATGCATAATGATGAAATGGCAATGGGTATTCATAATGATAAACAATGTGTATCATAATGATAAAGATACAGGGGGGTGGGGGGGGGGGGGGGGGGGGGGGGGGGGGAATACAATGGCATCATAATGATAAACAATGGGTATCATAATGTTAAACAATGGGTATCAAATAGATGGATAATGGCAAATGGGTATCTATAATGATCAAACAATGGTTATACCATAATGCTAAACAATAGGGTATGCACAAAACATAATGATAAAGCAATGGGTATGCATCAATGATAGAAAGCAATGGGTATCATGGGGGGGATGAATAAAATAAGAATGGGCTAATCATAAGATAAATCAATTGTGTATTCATTAATTGAATAAAGCAATGGCTTATCATAGAAGATTTTAAAGCAATGGGTATCGATGTATAATGATAAACTAATTAGGGATCATAATGATAAATAAAGCAAATGGGTATCATATATGATAAACAATGGGTATCAGATTAATGATCTAATAACAATGGGTATCATAATGCATGAAAACTAATAGGGTATGGCATAATGATAAACAAATTGCGGTAGTCATAATGATAAAACAATGGGTAATCAACAATTGATAATACAATGGGTATCATTAATTGATATAACAATGGGTATCATAATGGATTAAACAATGGGTTTATGCAATTTATAAACAATGGGTGATAACATAATGATTAGAGGCAATGTGTGATCATAATGATAAACAATGTGGCCATCATAAGTATGATAAAACAATGGGTATCATAATGATATAAGCAATGGTATACATAGATGATAGAACAATGGGTTATCATAAGATGAAACAATGGGATAATCATAATGATAAACAAGTGGGTACATAATGATAAACAAATGGGTATCAACAATGATAAGAACAATGGGTAGTCATAATATAATGAACGACACAATCTCTATCAACTGCAGTTAATCCCTACCGAGTACTGATTGTCTCCGACTTACGACGCCACTCCAAATCACTCATACTAATACCAACACAGGACAATACGCTACCATTACAAATTAACCATTCGCTACCACCAGAGTAACTACCCATACTGCTCGACCAGTGATACTAACCAGTATTGCTCACCCATTTAACTGCTACCACAACCTATCACCAGTGAGGTTTATACGAGCCATACACTATCACCAATTTAACGTACCATACTACTACCAACCATTTAACTTAGCCAAAACGATCATCCACCTTTTCTAACTCCAGTACATGAGTCACACATATTTAACGTTACCAGTAACTTACCTCACCATTTAACTACCCAAAAACTATCACAGGTACATTTAACTGTACCATACAAAGTATTCAATCCATTTAACTTTAACCATCGCCTTATCTTCGACCATTTATACTACCATACTCTCACCCATTTGAAACATAACCATGATTCTCACCAATTTGATACTGACCAAATGATCACGCATGTAAACTAAACCATACATATCACGACATTTAAACTTACCAATACTGATGACATCACACAGTTAACGACCAAACATCACCTATCATTTTAACTAACCATACTTATCATACCCATTTAACAGTACCAAACTCATCACTACATTGAACCATACCATTACCTATCATCCATGTTAACTAGCCAAACCTTGATCATCCAGTGTAACTACCATTTACTATCACGGCAGTTGAACCGTTTACCAAACTCTATTCACGCATATTATACATAACCAAATCACTATAGCACCATTTAACATAAGACCATACTGCTCACCGATTGAACTACCATTCTTTCATTTCATCCTCATTTAACTACCATCCTTATCACCATTTAACTACCATACTTAAGTCACAACCACACAATACTTTACCTTGTTTGTCCTGACCACGCAGTTGTTAACCGATACTCAGTTCCTAATCACTATATTAACTACCATACAATCACCACTTTAACTAGCCATACTAATCATCTCTTTAACACCAGGTCAACTATCAACCTATGTTGAAGCAACCATGACTATCGCAACCAGTTAACACTGACCATACTATTCACGCACAACCACTGACCACTTTCCTACCACCATTTAACTACCATCCGGTAGACTCACCATTTAACTACGCAAAGTTACTATCACAACCTTTGAACACAATACCAATACTATATTCACCACACCACCAACTAACCCATGCCGGACTCACCAATTCTTTAATCTAGCCATCCTCTACCACCAACTTTAAGACTTGCACCATCCTACCACCTATATGACAACTACCATATGCCAATACCACCATAATTAATCATTACCATCCCTATCACCAGCTTAACTACCAGTAACGAACACACATTATCAAAAATCTTCGTTCCATCCTCCATTATCACCATTTGAACTCCCATCCAAGTTACACGTCATTTTCGAACTAATAGACGCATACATATCAAACTCGTATTGTTAACTACCAAAACTAACCACCATTTAACTACCATCCTATCACACACCTTAACTACCAGTTCTATCGAAGCGCATTAACTACCATCACGTATCAACACATTTGTAAACTACCATCCTCACCAACGCATTTACAAACTCACCACACTGGAGCACCATTTAACTAACCAATCCTCACCCCCATTGCTCAGTCCCACACATACCCACTCATTTGAAGCGATATCCTCCCCCTAACCCATAACTCAACCCAACCTACCACTAACCAGGCATACGGAAGATACAGCACATTTCACTACCCAACACATCCGAACAACACAGCGCCAACCACTCTACAAAAACCACTCTCAAACATAAACCACCCTCACCTACAAAATCTCCACAACACCCGACGGATCCACCTATCGTCAACTCCCCGCACCCAACACGCCCCTCAGCCCCCCAATACACCACCCTAGCCACCCCCCAAGAATCCGCGCCACCCGAAACCACAATAACACACAGTCTTTAAGATAATGTTTTAAATAATAGCATGCATCCCCCAAAGCCTCTACCACACAATAAAAATTCGATTTACTCGTTTTCATATGTATATATAGACAAAGATTGACCAAATATCCTAGAGCGATAGTAATCATGTGTATGTCTTTAGTATTTATTATAAAGTGGAGTAGAGGCCGTTGAAGCATAGTGTTAAAAGTCGGCAGGAGAATGATTAGATATTAAACACAAAGGTATAAATAATTCGGAAATATTGAACTTCTCTTGAACCATTCCCAATCACAAAAAAAGAAGTTCAAGCATTGTGATTTAACAAAATACTATATGTTAAATAGAGGTAACTATATGAAGATAGGTTTGGGCATGTTGCATGCGACCGGAGGATGCGGTATGGTCTAGGAGGCACTTTCTGGGTTATTTTAAGTGATAAACTTTAAAATCAAATATTCCGAATGTCCTAGATAGAGGTTATCATAGAAAATCAACCAACTTTTAATAATGATTTTCAAGGAGGGGAAGAGATATTGAATTCAGAAAATCTGCTGTCAGCTCTTTTGTAATGTTTTCAAAAAAAGTTAAAAAAATAGGAAAAGAATGGTGATCATCAGTGTTAGGATGCAGAAGTTTGTTGTGTCATCGTATAATAAGGTGTCGAACCATTATCTTGAAAACTTTCCTTGGCTTTTTGAGATATCGAGGCAAGGGGCTTCTTGGTTCGATAACTTTTCTAATATGTTCACGTTCCTTAAACTTAAGAAACTTATTTTACTTACATTCATTTCTTATTATTTTTAATTAAGACAGGCTATGATCCTTCTAACTGCAGCATATTTATCAAACTTTCAAACCGAAATCAGTGAATGAAATGTTACATTTAGCGATTTCTGCTTGATAAAGAAAGCAGTGTTGGGCATGTCCAATAGAGGCTTCATTCCAAACGGCACTGTCAAAGGATAAAATCTTGAGTCTTTGTCAAAGATGTTCTAAGGTGACATGAATGTACTGATCAAAATTCTCGCAAAAACACTTTAGTGGTTTTGAAAACGCGGAATCGGGACACTTAAGGCTTCATAAGTTGTGTCATAGCTTAAATTTTCTCTGAAGGAATTACAAACTGAAGAGAATATATATTAGAACAGCTCACGGACTTTTCTTAACGAGTTAAACGCGAACTAATGATTTGACGCATTTTTTTTTTTTTGTTGTTGTGTTGTAATACGTTTTCTTGCATACCACAAATACGGACACTCTTACGCATATATTGTAATTTATGCTCTCAATGTTTTTTAATCTATGGCTGGGGCAAGTGCATTTAGCACCGTGATGTGGTAGTTCACATTGGGGGTGGGGGGGATCAAAACGCAACAATTTTATATACCAGTGATCTTCTGTCATTGGTTCTGGCTAGGATAAACTTTTACGCAACTACATTCAATAGAAATAGCTAGTTTGTAGCATGACATCTAGGTAGTATACATTTTTTTCATTGTTAAATCAAAATCATTTCAGCTATTTACAATTCTTGAAATCTTACTCTCTGTTTTATTTATATATTTACCGCTGCAAACTTGTTCATATGGTCAGAATATTTTTAATTATATATGGTCATTATTCATTTCAGTGAGGACGGTGTTATTTACAATCCCTGATAACAGTGTCAGATTTGCTACAGATAATTACAGTTCTTAACTGTTTTGTGCATTAAGAGACATTTAAATTCTTCAGTTTAAGCTTGTTTGGAGTTTAGCAACTTTAATAATTATTTAACTTTTGGTATTCTGCATATTATTTAAGAAGGGTACATCTTATCAGACTAGTGTCATCCTAGAGGGCATGGGGGCGATCTAAGTTTCACGAGTAACAGTCATAATTCTGTAAATTATTTTCATTACTTTATTTACAGTCAGCCTAAGGACCAACTTGTTAAGCATAGTATGTTCTTGTTTATTGTGTTTAGCACTTATGTCTCTGAAAAATAGTCTTGGATTGAAGCTTTTTATGTGTATACAATCCTTTAAATTACATTTTGTGAGGCAATTTATTCTATTACTTTCTTGTTTAATTATATATTACCATTTATTTTTCTTATGACAAGAAACCTCGTTTTCACAGGTTTTGTCCTTTTGGGCAACTGGAATCAGTTTTCTGTTTCAATTTGCAACTATTCGCACTTGTTTGGGCATAATACATATTTTTATTTTGTCAATTGGAATATATTTAATGCAATGTGCTATGCTAATAGAAGCAAGTGGTTGCATATCTTTCGCTCCATTGTAATTACCTCTATACCTAATGCAACTGTGAACTTTTTATTCTGATATCGCGATTTGCATAAAGGCTGGTATTTAATGTTAATAATCAGAATCTAACATTTATCATATTTTTTGTATTTTTTGGGGTAATTGCCATACTATAGAGTATGTTTCCTGTAGATTGGAGTCTATATCTTTCCTAATCAAACAGAACACAGTACAGTAATAGTATAACTGAGTAAAGTCTGAGAGTGCGGCTACAGTCAAGTAAGCTCTGTTCTCCCAAGGGCTACAGTACTACTCTCCCCAAGCCTGCTTCTTGGCATCCTCATATCTGACACAGACAGAGACGATACGTCGCCCTTTGCTGATTGATACCGTCAAATTTGCCCCATTGACAAGTGTTCTTCCAATCTAAGACATTACAAGATTCGCCAAACGACATGCAACTTCAATTATTTTAAATGTGCCTGCTATATAAACAATAATGAAGTTCAATGAAGGGATATATTCAACTAATCAGATTTATGAGAAATACTTAACGAAAATTGTTTAAATAAAAAGAAATGCATTATCAGGGTATAAAAACTAAATTTTAACCACAGTAGTCGAAAAACTAATGTGAAAGACGCTGAGTAGTGATAGTTTGGTTATGGTCATGAGAATCTTCACGACTTTCAATAAGGACACTAAATGTATGCTAGCCTTGCATTCTGGCTAATGAAGCAATGATAGGATGTGATAACGAGAGCTTCAAACAAAAACTAGTATAAGCCAAGGCCCATGATCGATTCTCTTGCAATGCACGTTCTCTCTCGGTCGGGTAATACGATACAGTGCCTGTACACGATGAACTGCCCGTGCTTCAAGGCAGAGGTGCGAAATTTGCTGGAATCTGGAGAATTATCAGAAACTTTTCATGGCCACAACAAGTATAACGTAAGTACAAATCGCAAGGTGGAGGAAAGGATTATATATTAATATAATTATCTTGATAAATCCTAGACTAATTAGTACAAACCTATGCACAGGCGAAAATCACATTTCCCGTACATGAAAGTCAAAAGAACTTGGCCAGAGATTGCAGACATTTTCCCAGTGAAAAGCGAGGGCTCCTATCGAGTAGCACTAATAGAATAACACAGAATAAGTGTCAGGTAGCTCGCAGACTGTTTCAACTTGCCTTCCTAAGGCCAATGGCATAAAGGGTGATTACATGTGGAAGGCTCCTTGTGTCTTCATGGAAGCAAGCTTGACAGACACTCTAGAAGTCATGGCCTGATCTAGCGCGGGCTGTGATTTCGTAGGTCGGTATTACATGCGGTCAGGTCAAGTAACAGCGCTTGTTGATCAGCCGCCGCTGATTCCACCCACGAGGCCCTGATTCTGCAGGCCGGGGTCCGCTGGGGATGATGACGGCCCCCGAAACCGCTCTCCAGGTAAACTGGCACTCATATAGCTTGCCTCCTCAACAAAAGAACCTTTTCTGTGCTAAGGGTTTAACGTTGCAATAGGGTAAACCATCGTCAATAAATAAATATCTTTTATTTCTAGGCACTGACAGAACTTTCGCTGTAGCTGCTGGTTGATACAGTGGGCACTCTGTCTGGCTTCTTCTTTTGTCATGCTTTTTCAGAGCGGGCGGGGGGGTGGGGGGGGGGGGGGGGGGGGGGGGGGGGGGGGGGTACCGTGTGGTAGCACTTACCGTTTCAAATCCTCTGTACATAGTGCTATATGACTGTACACGTCCTATTGTATAGTATCTGGCAAATTATATCTGGTGGAAGGAAATACAAGTTATATTGGCATCACCCCCACTCTGTTGAGGTTTGTTATGCTCCACCTTGAAACGTCCATTAATCGACCAGAGTCGCAGGCTATACTATACCTGTGTTCGTAATACGTATGCCAAGGTCATTTACTACTTAACCATTGTACAGTTGTATTTCTCGCTGACTCCCACGTTAACTAAATTTAAAGTAAATTATTTACATACTTTTCAGCCATTCTGCATTAATTTTTCCATTCTGATACTTTGTTCCTTTTTCTTGTACTTGACTGTCATTACACTGACGTCGCAATACCGACAATATACGAAATATTTCACCATTCTCAGAGCTGGCTTGACCGAGTGATTCTCATATAGAGAAATTTACTCAAAAAGTGCTTCTAAAGGATCGTACGTTCGCACAGTGGGTGAAGCTATTAGCTCAATATAAGCAACGCCATCGGAGCTTCCTACTAGTTGTGGCATACCCACGGAGCTTGCCACTAGTTGTGGCAACACACGGAGCTTCCACTAGTTGTGGGCAACTTGCCAGCTGAGGACCTACCACTAGTTGTGGCTAACCAACGGACCTTTTCCACTAGTTGGGTGGGCAACACAACGGATCTTCCACTGATTGTGGCTAACACACGGAGCTTCCACTAGCTGTTGGCAACATCCACATTGGAGCTACCACTCGTTGTGGCATACGCCAACGGAGCTTTTCGCACTAGTTGTGGCAACCGCACGGAGCTTCCACTAGTTGTGGTCAACCCACTATGGAGCTTCCATGTCTCGTTGTGGCAACGCGCACGGGAGTCTTCGCACTATAGTTGTGGCAACCCACGGAGGCTTTCCACTAGTTGGTGGCATACACACGGAGAGTCTTCCACTAGTGTGGCAATCCCACGGACCTTCCACTAGTTGTGTAACCCACGGACCTTCCCACTAGTTGGTGGCAACACACGAGTGGGCTTCGGCACTTAGTTTGGCAACACACTGGAGCTTGCCGCCACTCAGTTGTGGCAAGACCGTCACGGAGCTTCCACTCGTTGTGGCAACACCACGGAGCTTGCACTAGTTGTGGCAACCCACGAGCTTCCTACTGGGGGGAGCTAGCTGTGTGGGGCAACCGCACGGAGCTTCGCAGCTAGTGGGCAACGCGCACGGAGGCTTTCACTAGTTGTGGCAACCCCGCGCGAGGCTTCACACTCTTGTGGCAACGCCACGGAGCTTCCCACATAGTTGTGCAAACACCAACGGAGCTTCCACTAGTTGTGGCAACCCACGGAGCTTCCACACTGCTGTGCAACCCTACGGAGCTTCGGCACTACTTGTGGCAAACCCACGGAGCTTCCACTCTTTGTGGCTATAACCCAAGGCAGGAGTCTTCGCACTAGTTGTGGCAACCTGCAGTCGGAGCTTCCACTAGTTGTGGCAACTAGCCACGGTAAGGGCTACCACACTCGTTGTGGCAACCCGACGGAGCATCCACTAGTTGTGGCAACACCAGCGGAGCCTTACCGACTCGTTGTGGCAACCCTACGAGCTTCCACTCGTTGTGTGCAACCCACGGAGCTTTCACTATTTTGGGTAGTGGCTAACTATTCTCATCAGTCCCCGAGAGCTTTCCACTTCGTTGTGGGCAACCCTAGCGGAAGCTTCCAGCAAGTTGTGGGCAACGCCACGGAGCTTCCACGTTAGATTTGTGCAACCCAATCGGAGGTTCCATCTACTTGTGGCTAACGCCACGGAGCTTCCACTCGTTGTGCAACCTACGGAGGCTTCCACTAGTTGTTCACTGTACAGCCATGTTGAGAACATGGATAAGGTCTTTTGATCAAGACGGCGATATCCAGATGTATAACATAGATAAATCACCAGAGATGAGACAGAATATTAGCTATGTTTGTTGGCATTAGTGATTCATGAGATAATGGGATTCGTTAAACAAATCCCTTCATCCGTCTCTAGCGTATCAGTAAGCGCTGGAGAAATGGGAAGATTCCAAGGAGGAGGAGTTCCGATAGATATTATGTTGGCGGTAGACAATACTACTTTGATAGTACTCGACAAGGAGTGATGGGTGTGAAACACATAACACTGGATTGAGAATGCCTCAGTGGCGAATATATTTGTAGTAGATCTGACCTGACTTCTAAGACTTAGGTAGGAGGTTTACTCAAGAGATCACATGGACTAAGAGTTGATGATTTATGTTTGCCTGGCAGGTTAATATCTCTGCCCAGAACATATAGATAATGGATTGTCACTTCGAAGCTGCACAGACAAAGTCAAGGGAAAGCCTTGTATCAAGGGTGTACACGGCAAGCATTTAAGACAGTCCCGCTCGCATACCCGTATTAACCGAATGGTGCAGGGCATGCAACCACTATGCTGGGCACATATTAACAGAGATTTGGTTACGCTAGAAGGCATTCCATCCACTCGGAAAGTTTCGTATTGGCCCTAAGTTACAAATGCTCAACACAATAAGTAAGGACTCCTAACAGCATTCAGCGCGTTACGCTGGCATTACAATCTATTTAGCTTGATGTCACATCCTTCATACTATGGAAAGGCGAGGTAAATTTATATGGTAGAAGTGATACATTAACATCTGGCTCCTAGTCAGCATAACATGAGATCGCTTCGTCGACCGTACATTTTAACACAGGGTTAAGTTCCAGACAACAAGGTTGTAAAATATAAAAGTCGTAAAACAATAACTCAAATTATTTATGTAATGTAAATGAGTTAGGTTCCTAAAAATTTATAAAAAAAAATTCCCAAGTAGTACTAACATGTTTTTTTTAATAGAATAATTAAATATTTAAGATTTAAACACAGAAACACTAATATTTTTATGTGACAATGGTTATATTGAGCAGACATTAATTCCTATGGCTAGAGTGTTTTCGCTTTCCGCTTCTATGTCAAGAACTACATACTGATCGTTTGACGTGACATCCCTAGTTCTTTCCTTGCAAGTATGGCTATAGTAGTGCTTCAAGACATCATTTTGGACACATTCATTTGGATGCCACGTCTAACGTTCCCAATCGGAGATTAATTTTCATGAGAGTTCACAATATGTACTGCGAATTTATGGAAAGGAATACTCTTTAAAACTCTTTTAATTTTGAATTGGCCGTGAATTGGCTCAACTTCTTCCACTTAGGCCCTGATGTGTCACGGCTCATCTTTTGAAATTTCACAACCAGTTTCTTCTCCAATTCCAACCCTCGAAATGGCTTCAGTCCATGGCTCACTCAAGCAACTGATGCAACGTCGTTCGACCTACTTCCGAAAGTGGCTCAATCTTAAAGAAACAGTCGCTGCTTCGGGCCGACAAAAATCAGCCAGACGCCATTAATGGCAGGAGCTGAACACATCCTCTCGCAGGGCAGAGATCAATGTTTGTGGGGCTTTCAGGATGTTATACACGTGACTTCCCGATGTAGTCCCTCACAATTATAGTCCGCAACTGGCAGCAAGGCCTCACAATCCTTTTTTGAAAGTCGTACGTCCAAATAAAACGCCTTAAAGTTGTCGAATACACCCCTGGTCACCATCAGTTACAAGAGTAAAATTGAATGGGGGATAAATAGACACAACCTGCAACTTTCAAATGGTTGTGGATTTCTTGGAGGATGGCTTGGGGCATTGTCCCAGGTACCAACATGTACTTTGAAGGCTAGCCATTTGCTGGGCATGCAAAATTTGAGTAATCCCTATGTAGCAAAAGTATGCGCATGTACCATTCACGGTGTTAAGGAACTCGCAGGAATTTAGATTGCTGTGTTACTGAGTTGAGATTTTTTTTAGGATTTCAATTTGGTTCATTTTTTCAGTACTTATCAAATTTTCATTTTTTAGCGTAATTTTGAAAAAGGTCGTTCATGTGAAAATTCGTAAAATTTGGAGCTCAACGTGAAATGGACCTACCTGTAGGTCTTGGCACGACTGTTAAGATCAGTAGCATCAAAGAGGAAATGTAATACTCTCAAACATTTAAAGTCAGGCCAACTTCCAGCTGCAGATGGGGGATAGATGGGATGCACACTCCGAGTAGGCGCCACCAATATGAATAGGGTCAAAGAGTGGCAAAAGCTCTATATGGAGAATGGGCGCGCATGCAGGCAGTGCACATTTCCACAGTTCGGGGAGACGTCCCACTCACCAAAGACCACAAAAGGTATCACGGTATTCGGGCTTCTCATGTTCGCTGTCAGTGTTGACGTACTTGCTGGTACTACGATCAGAGCGAAAGATATGTTTCGAAGGTAGTTAAGGAGTTATCTTACCAAACATATCTTCAGAAAGTAATCATTATCATACCAAGGCGTCGAGCTTCACTAATGCAACTAACGACTGCTAGCGACATGGATGAAACATCTCATGTCTCGCATTGTTCGTTATGACCAGCCGGGCAGGTCAATTCTATGTTAAGTAATGACAATGATCGCTATCAAATTCTTCCTCTAGTTCAGGTTCAGGTAGCAAACATTGTACTGTCAGAATTTCTTCTATAACAAGGCCTTTGCCTGTAGCTAAATTTTAACTGAGGGCGCATAAGACATCCGCGAACGCTTCAGGGGCATGATGCCTCAGGGAGTTCCGCTGAGAGTTCAGGAAGAAGGACAACAATCTTTATAGCATTGTGAGGTTCATGGAAGGAAGCTATGTCGACAAAATCGGCTTAGTGATTCGATAACATCTTCCTTTGATATATCGTATTAGTCTTGAAGACGGTGTCAGACTCAAGATTCACCTAGGTCCATGGCTGATTGGGAAAGGCGAATTTTCAGTGGTGTTTGAATGTAGCCCTTCATAGAGAATTACTGGCATATAGGATCCACCATTTGTCAATCTGCAGTTTCCTGAGTGACAGTTTGTGTCTAGATATCCTTTGAATACAGAGGGTTTCGCGGCAGAAAGCAGATATCCAAAATAGCTAGTTGGACTCTTGTACTGACGCTAAAACCCTGCAAAGAACTCGTTTCACTTCGACTCATTGTCAATGGACAGAACAAAGATAATGCAACAGGTGGCAGGACTCACGTGAAAAGTTTCAACTTGGTTCATATCCGTAGGTTGTGAACAAATTTCATGTAGAAGAGTGAAGCAGAATTCCCTTCGCTCATTTAGGCAACATAAATCATTGACATTGCAAAAAGATTTTCAGTAATAGATTTCTGATCAAAATGGAGATAAACAGGATGAATAAAATCGGTTCCAAAATCAAGTTGTGACTGGCAATGTTGAAAGCTCTCCCAAGTCAGTTTCAAGTGGAAATTATTGACTCTCCAGTTAGTATGACATGATGCAAAGAAAACGTATAAAGAAAAGGTACAATCTGATCGCAGACCTTGAACAGTTTCCAAAATGCTGATAGCAATTTGCTTGGGAATTTGTATCAGTTTCTAGTATCAATGTACCTTTATTGACGGCAAACATTTTTTGGAAAGGAAATACGTATCAGCGATACAAACATCTGCATGCTATTTATCTGATGTGTATTAGAAGTCCATTCTAATAATTATCTCACTTAAACTATAAAACTTCAATTCAGAGGTGGGCAATATTTTTGAAATAAAAAAACCAGTGTCCAACACGTGACACGATTAATCGTGTGTGGCATATTAATCATAAGTCAGGCCTTAATCATCTGTGGTTGCATTAACTGATATAATACTGTTAGAAGTATTGACTCAGTCTTTGATATTTTTACTCATTATATATTATTACACATGTTAATTAGCGTGTATTGCTTTTCTTTAAAGATTCCGGCACGACATATATATAGGTTGTGATGAATAGGTATAAACTTTGCGATTTGGGTTATAAATAATGCAACGCTGCTTCTTGACAGAATAAGGCATAGCACGAAAATTTTTGTATGGAATATATTTCGCAAAAATCATTCCTGTTTTATTATTAAATGACTGCGAGATTTATGCTAAAATATATTTATGGTTGCATAAGGCTTCAATTAATTGCTGGTTTGTTATAATAAGTTTAGGTAATGTTTTTTCTAAGGTACACAACCCCACCATCTTTTGGTAGCAAAAATATTAATTTTTAACAATGAACATAAATGAAAAAGTATATAGGTGTTTAGAACGTATAAGAGAAAAATTTTAGAAAGCAACCTAATTTTAAATGAAATTCTTGCTCTTGACCGATTTTTACCTATTCAGCACGATATATATATAATATATCATGATATATATATATGTAGCTAATAAATATATAAAATAATAGTATAGTATATATTGATATAATATACTGTATATTATGATATTGTAAATATATATATAATATTATTAAAGTATAGCTAATTATGCAATAAGATCATCAGTAAACGATATATAGAATAAGTAGTTATATAATTAATAAAGGATTAATAATTATATATTATAAATGAGTATAAATATATGATAAGCTATATAGATAGTATATAGTATTATAGGAAATTAATATACCAATTCGAAAACAATAATATTAGCTGACGTATATGTATAATAACGATAAAAATCATATAAAGAAAACTGAAGAAGTGAAAAAAAGGGTATACCACACAATCTCCAAACCTCATCCGCCTACCCCCCGACACAACTAACGACAACGACTAACACACTGACACTTAGCAGCAACATGCATCACACATAAATTTTTTGCTCGTACCCCCCTACCTCCACCCCACCCCCCGATCCACTTCCGCAACCAAAATAACCCTTCCTGCCACCCCCACTAACTCCTAACCCAGCGCACCTAAACACCCAAACACACCTGTATCACTACCTTCGTCTGTATGTATTCCTCAATGACATCCAGGATAATCAATAACATGGGTATACGTTCATAAACCAATATGCCTGAACCAGGTATAAAGACATATTTCTTCCACAGCACATGTGTCAGTAAAATCGATAGGATTAGAGCAAATTTACCTTAACAATGTATGAGTATTAATTTTAAAGTCTTTTTGCAATTGATATAATCATTGTCAAATTAGCAAGTACCTGATAACTGAAGTCACATTTAATCAGTATCTCGTATGAGATAGAAGTATATCTGACTCCGTTCTCATGTTTAAACTTTCATACCTTTCCAAGATCCATTTTATACTGAAGGCTCTTCAGGCTGAGGGACTGACTACGCTCAAATACTTTTTCTCGTCAAGTGGCTGTTGGTCAGATTATATTATCTATATTTCATTAAAGCCTGGCTTACGGCTCTGATTATGAACTGATAAGGTCCACTGTGTATTGAGAAACATTTCATCCATAAAGGGACCTCCCAACTTTGGACATTCTATCTTAAAGCCTTCATCTTGTCGGTGTTTTATTCCATTTTCAACATGTGTATCATATAATGATGAAGCAGATGTGCATCATAATGATGAAGGGGCAATGTGCATCATAATGATGAACAATGTGCCATCATAATGATGAAGCTAATGGGTATCACTAATAATGATGTAGGGGGAAACAATGTGTATCATAAATTGATGAAGCAATGTGTAGTCATGAATGGATGAAACAATGTTGATCATTAATGATAGAACAATGTTATTCATGGAAATGATAAAACAATGGGCATCATAATGAAAGAACAATGTGTATCATAAAATGATGAACAATTGTGTAATGCATAATGATGATAGCTATGTGTATCATAATGATATAGAACAATGTGTAACATGAAATGATAAACAATTGGGGCATCATAATGATGAACTATGGGTATCATAAATGATGGACAATGTGTATCATGAATATTGAAGGGGCAATGGTGTATCATAATGATGAACAATTTGAATCATAATGATGAAAATGGTGTAATCATAATGGATGGAACAATGTGGTATCATAATGATGAAAGACAATGGTGGGCATCATAATGGATGAAGCAATGTGGCATCAAAATGATGAAAGCAATGTGCATCATAAATGATGAAGCAATTGTGTATCATAAGAATGAACAATGTGTATTTCATAATGGAAATGAACAATGTGTATCATAAGTGATGATGCATATGTGTAATCATGATTATATAACAATATGGGCATGGCATAATGATAAAACAAATGTGCATCATAATGATTGTAACAATGTGTATCTATAATGATTGAACAATGTGTAATCAAATGATCGAGTGCGGGGCAATGTGTATCATAATTATGAAACTATATGGTAGGTATTCATAATGATGAATCAATGTGTATCATAATGTTATAAGACAATGGGTCATCATAAATGATATGAACAATGGGTTATGCATCATGATGAACAATGGGTTTATGGCAAATGATGAAACAATGTGAAGCATAAGAATGAACAAGTGTGTATGCATGAATGATAAAACAAAGTGTATGGCATAATGAAAAAGCAATGTGTATCATTAATGATAAACATGGGTAATATGCATAAATGAAGAGCAATGGGTGATCATAATGATGGAAAGGGCAATAATGTGTATCATTAATTGATGAAGCAATGTTGATATGCGATACATAATGATGAACATGGGTAGTCATAATGATGAACAATGTGTACTCAATAATGATAAAACAATAGTGTATTCATAAATGAAACAATACAATGGCATCATCAATGAAAAACATGGGTATCATAATGATAAACAATGTGGTATCATTAATGATAAGCGCAAGTGGGTATGCTATGATATGATAAGACAATGGGTATTCATAAGATGATAAATGAAGACAATGTGTACATGTACATAAATTGATAAAAGCAATGGGGCATGCATTAGATGATGAAGGCAATGGGTAACAATATTTGATGAACAATGGGTATCATAAAATGATGAAAGGGAGCAATGAGAATCATAATGATGGTGAATCAAATGTGATATTCATAATGATGAAATCAAATGTGTAATCATAATGAAGTATAAACGATAACAATAGTGTATCACGAATGATATTTGAACTAATGGGTATGCATAATGATGAACAATTGGTAAACATAATGATGAATGTCAATGTGTATCATAATGAGAACAAAATGTGTATCATAATGATGATACAGAGTGGGTATCGATAATGGTATGGAAGCAATGTGTATTCATTGAAATGAAAAAGTCAATAGGGCATCATAGGATGATAAACAATGAGGTTTAGTCATCAATGAGTAAGACAATGAGTATCATAATGATAATAACAATGTGTATGCCATTAATGATTATAACCAATGGGGGCATGCATTAGATAGATAAACATAATTGGGTACATAATGATAAACATATGGGTTATTCATATAATGATAAACAATTGGGTATTCATAATGATGAAACAAATGGGTATCATAATGTATAAACAATGGGGTATCTAATAGATGATAGCAAGTCGAATGGGTATCATAATGAAAAAACAATGGGTATGCATAATGATGAAATGGCAATGGGTATTCATAATGATAAACAATGTGTATCATAATGATAAAGATACAGGGGGGTGGGGGGGGGGGGGGGGGGGGGGGGGGGGGAATACAATGGCATCATAATGATAAACAATGGGTATCATAATGATAAACAATGGGTATCATAATGATAAACAATGGGTATCAATAATGATAAACAATGGGTATCATAATGATAAACAATGGGTATCATAATGATAAACAATGGGTATCATAATGATAAACAATGGGTATCATAATGATAAACAATGGGTATCATAATGATAAGCAATGTGTATCATAATGATAAACAATGGGCATCATAATGATAAACAATGGGTATCATAATGATAAACAATGGGTATCATAATGATAAACAATGGGTATCATAATGATAAACAATGGGTATCATAATGATAAACAATGGGTATCATAATGAATAAACAATGGGTATCATAATGATAAACAAGGGTATCATAATGATAAACAATGGGTATCATAATGATAAACAATGTGTATCATAATGATAAACAATGGGCATCATAATGATAAACAATGGGTATCATAATGATAAACAATGTGCATCATAATGATGAACAATGTGTATCATAATGATGAACAATGGGTATCATAATGATGAACAATGGGTATCATAATGATGAACAATGTGTATCATAATGATGAACAATGTGCATCATAATGATGAACAATGTGCATCATAATGATGAACAATGTGTATCATAATGATGAACAATGTGTATCATAATGATGAACAATGTGTATCATAATGATGAACAATGGGTATCTTTGTTGATGAATCATTTTACTGCAACGAAGAATTCTTCAGTCAAACAAATATTATATTTTAAAAAGCCTAGTGTTCGAGAAGTAGTTTTCAGGTGTCCAGTACTTCATACTTAATAAAAAGTGAAGGAAGTCAACCTCTCCATTAAAAGCTAAAACATGAACATGATTTAAGAAACATATACAAAGTAATTCAGATATCCTGCAGGGAAAAAAATATGAAATATATTTATAATTCCATATTCTTAAATTATGTTATTATATTATTTATTTATATAAGTGGAGAAACCGTCTGGGAGATATAATAAGTTTTTTGCATATGTCAGAAATACCTTATAATATTTTGAGACGTAAATAAATGAACAGATCATTTCGAACACAGTCATAAATTATACAAGTCTGGAAACATTAATTAGACGGGGCACCAAAAAAATTTCAATTGCGGTGACTAATATTATCCAGTGATAGTGGAGACTTGTTTTGTCTGGTGAGCCTATTTGTTTGTTTAGTTTGTGGGTGAGAAGTGTTTTTGTTTGTTTAGTGTGTGGGTGAGGAGTGTTGTTTGCTTAATTTGTGGGTAAGGAGTGTTGTTGTTTGTTTAGTTTGTGGGTGAGAAGTGTTATTGTTTGTTTTAGTGGGGGGGTGAGGATTGTTGTTTTTTGTTTAGTGTGGGGGAAGGTTTGTTTGTTTAGTGGTGGGTGAGGATTTTTTGTTTGTTTTTGTGTTGAGGGTTTTGTTGTTTGTTTAGTGTTGGGTAAATGTTTTTTTTTTTTAGTTGTGGGTGAGGATGTTTTTGTTTGTTTAGTGTGTGGGGGATTGTTGTTTGTTTGTTTAGGTGTGGGGGGTTTTGTTTTGTTTGTTTAGTTGGGGGTTGGGGAGTGTTTGTTTGTTAAGTGTGTGGGTGAGGATTTTTTGTTTTGTTTGTGTGTGGGGGGGGATTGTTTTGTTTGTTTAGTGTTGGGTGAGGAGTGTTGTTGTTTGTTTAGTGTGTGGTTGGATGTTTTTTTGTTTGTTTAGTGTGTGGGGGGAGTTTTTTTGTTTGTTTAGTTGTGGGGGGATTGTTTTGTTTTTTTGTGTGGGGGGGATTTTTGTTGTTTTTTTAGTGTGGGGGTGGGGAATTGTTTGTTTTTTTATGGGGGGGGAGGAGTGTTGTTTTTTTTTTAAGTGTGTGGGTGAGGAGTTGTTGTTTGTTTTATTTGGGGGGGGTTTTTTGTTTGTTTATTGTGGGGAGAGTTTTTGTTTTTTGTTTGGGTGGAGGTTGTGGGTTGTTTGTTTAGGTGTGGGTGGGGATTGTTGTTGTTTTTTTAGTGTGTGGTGAAGTGTTTTTTTGTTTAGGTGGGGTTTGAGGATGTTGTTGTTTGTTTAGTGTGTGGGGAGGAGTGTTTTGTTTTTTTAAAATTTGTGGGTTGGGAGTGTTTTTGTTTTTTAGTGTGGGGTTTTGGGGAGTGTTTTGTTTGTTTTTTGTGGGTGGGGGTTTGTTTTTTGTTTAGTGTGGGTTGAGGAGTGTTGTTGTTTGTTTAGTGTGTGGGTGGGGAGTGTTGTTGTTTTTTAGTGTGTGGGTGAAGTGTTGTTGTTTGTTTTTTTTTTGGGGTGGGAGTTTTGTTTTTTGTTTAGTGTGGGGGTGGGAGTTTTGTTGTTTTTTAGTGTGTGGGTGGGGAGTGTTTTTTTTGTTTGTGTGTGGGTGATGTTTTTTTGGTTAGTGTGTGGGGAAGGTGTTTGTTGTTTGTTTAGTGTGTGGGGTTGGGGAGTGTTGTTTTTGTTTATGTGTGGGTGAGGAGTTTTTTTTTTGTTTAGTGGGGGTTAAAATGTTGTTTTTGTTTTGTGGGGGTGGGATGTTGTTGTTTTTTTAGGGTGGGTTGAGAGTGTTGTTTTTGTTTGTTTTGGGGGTAGATTTTGTTGTTTTTTTAGTGTGGGGTTTGAGGATGTTGTTGTTTGTTTGTGTGGGGTTTTGAGGATGTTTTGTTTGTTTAGGTGTGGGTAGGAAGTTTTTTGGGGTTTTTAAAAGTGTTTGGGTAAAAAATTTTTTTGTTTGTTTATTTTTAATTTTTTTTGTGGTGTACTTATACTGGTAATATTTAAAAACGAAAAACCCAAAAAAACACAAAACCCAAAACATTTGCGGGATGGTGACCCTTTTTTGGGTTTGGTTGTGTGGGTTTGTTGGTGTGGGGTTTTTGGGGGTTGTGTGTGGTTGTGTTTGCGTGGGGTGTGTGGGTGTGGGGGGGCGGTTACTCACCAGTTGGCTCACCGTTGAGGTTGGGGGGTCGAGCCTAGCCCCCCCCCGCCTCTTCACTGGTCCATTACCCTTTTCCCAAAACCGTGAGCTTTATCTTACCTCTGCTTAAAGCATGTTAAAACCCTGCCTCAACTACATCGCTTCCCAAAATATTCCACTTCCTGATCCCTTGTGGCGAAAAAAATACTTCCTAACCCCCGTGATTCATTGGTCTTAAACTTCCAACGTGCCCCCTTGTTCGGTCCCATCTCGGGAAACTTTCTTTGTCCCACCTTGTCTATTCCTCTCAGTATTTTTATGCGTTATCATGCCCCCCACCCCCAGTCCCCAGTGTCGTCAGGTCGATTTTTTCCCTAACCTCTCCCGTTTGGATATACCCCTAACCTGGGACTAGTCTTGTTCAAACCTTTGCACTTTTTCATTTTTTTCACGTTTATTGTATGTGTGGGTTCGAAACTGGTGCCACATACTCCCAAAAATTTGGGGCCCAACGTACACGGTGAACGGGCCAGGACGATTTCTTTTAAGATGTCGGAAGCTTTTCTGAGGGTTTTCTAGGGCCCCTATGCTGCAACAGTTATTTGGTTTATTGCGCTTTAGGAATGTGCTGGTTTATACTCACCCCAAAATCTTTTTCCTTGAGTGGGTTTGAGCACTGGCCCCCTAACTGTACCTATTTTGCGGTTTCTTTCCCCTTCCCAATCTATGACTTTGACTTGGAGGGGTTGAACTCCAGGGAGCCAATTCCCGGGGCCCATTCTGCGCCTGCCAGATCCCTTTGTAGTTCTTGCCTGGTCTTGACAAATGAATTCTTTTAACAATTCACGTCATCTGCAAACAGGGACATTTTGGAGTCTTTTCCTTCCGTCAGGGTTCTTTCACAAATACCAAAACGAACTGGTCAAGGATGCCCCCTGGGGACCCCGCTGATCCGGGCGCCCACTCGACCCCCTCGCAACGTATCTGACTCGCTGCTGTCCCCTGACAAGATCCTTTGATCCATTGTAGGCCTTTCCTTTTATCCTCCCTTGGCCTCTTTTTGCCTAACTCTTTTTGGGGATCTGTGCAAACCCCTTTTTTTGCGTCCAGAAAATGCAATCCCCCCCCACTCCTCTCTCTCTTGTCTTCTGCGTCCCCCAGGCATAGAACTCCAATAGGTTTGTACCAAGATTTCCCACCCCAAAACCCGTGTTGTGCGTTGATGAGATCATTCATTTCTTTGTGTGTGTGTGTACTCACCTATTTTTATCACCTATTTGTGGTTGCGGGGGTCGAGTCTAGCCCCGGCCCCGCCTTTTCCCGGGTTTGCTA
Organism: Cherax quadricarinatus; assembly: GCF_026875155.1. NCBI lineage: Eukaryota > Metazoa > Arthropoda > Malacostraca > Decapoda > Parastacidae > Cherax > Cherax quadricarinatus. Next base: position 64,206,448 of record NC_069411.1, read on the forward strand.
CTAGACCCTCTCTCCCCCGCTCCATGAGCTTTATCCCCCCTTTTTTAAAAACTGGTATGGTTCCCCTCCCTCCATACGTCATTTTTAGGCTTCCACTGCCTTACAACTCATCTGAAGAAATACTTCCCCTACTATCTCTCGATCATTTGTGTCTTAAAATTCCCAATTGGGGCCCTCTTTTTTCTGTGTCCCCCCCCTGGAACACCCTGTCCTTGTCCCCCTTTGTCATTCCACGCAGTATTTTAATTCTTATCATGTCCCCCCTGACCCCCTGTCCCCCGTGTGTCGGGCCGTTTTTCCCTTAATCTTTTTTCATAGGACATTCCCCTTAGCTTGGAACTAACCTTGTTGCAAACCTTTGTACTTTCTCTAGTTTCTTGACGGCTTTATCAAGTGCGGTTCCCAAAACAGGTGCTGCATACCATATGGGCTGACTTTCAGGGTGACATGTCTTGAATGTTCCTTACAAAGGGTGTCGGAATGGTTCTCAGTTTGCCAGGCGCCCATATGCTGCAGCAGTTTCTTTGATGTGTGCTTCCCCCAACATGCTAGGTGTTTTTAATCCCCCAAAAATCTTTCTCCCTTTATGAGGTTTCAGTCTTTGGCCACCTAGCCTATACTCTGTTGTGGTCTTCGTGCCCTTCCCCCATCTTCAAAGACTTTTTCATTTGGCAGGATTAAATTCGAGAAGCCTTTGCTGGACCAGTTCCCTCTGTCCCGGTCTCTTTTAAGTCCCGCCTGGGCCTCTCGATTTTAAATTTTCCCCATTAACTTCAATCACTCAAACAGGGACACTTTGAGTCTAACCTTCCGTCTGTCTTCAATATACCAAAAATAGCATGGTCCTGGACCGACCCCTGTGGGCCCCCCCCCCTCACGGTGCCCACGTGAACATCATTAGTACCATGACTCGTTGTTGCCTCCCGCAGGTATTCTCTATCCATTGCAGTGCCCTTCCTGTTTTATGCGCCTGTGCTCAGCTTCTGCACTAAACTCTTGTGAGGAACGTGTCAAAAGGCCCTTTTGCGTCCAAAAGATGCAATCAAACCCCCCCCTTCTCTCTTGTCTTACTTTGTTATTTTTTTCATAAAACTCCAGAAGGTTTGTGACACAGGGTTTTCCCTTTGTGAATCCGTGCTGGTTTGGTTTTTAAATCCTGTTCCGTTCCAGGGTCCCCCACTCCCTCCCCATAATCTTCTCCATAATTTTGCAACTATACACGCAAAGACACAGGCTTTGTTTAGTGCCTCTTTTCTGTCCCTTTTTGAAAAGGGAACTCCATTTGCTGTCTTCCATACCCAGGTAGTTGCCCCGTTTCCAGGGATTGTTTAAAATTGTGGTAAGTGGTACGCACAACATATCTGCTCCCTCTCTAAGGACCCATGGAGAGATTTTCCGGGCCCATGCCTTTGATGTATCGTGTCCCTTAGCATTTCTTCACCTCCTCCTCATTGTATGTTGTCGTCCCAACACTTGTTGGTGATTCTTTTGGTGTCCCCATTGGGCTGCCCCCCCCCTCCCTTTCCTTCTCTACTGTAAATATTCCTTTAAAACTTGTTGAGCTCCTCACATACCCTTATCGTTTTTTTGAGTTCCCCCCCTTCTTTCCTAGCCCTTTTCACCCGGTCCTTGACTGTTGTCTTCTTCCTAATGTGGCTATACGCAGTTTCGGGCAGATTTGACTTTCCCAGCATTCGTTTTCATACTGTCTCTGGGCCCCCTCCCTTTTTGGGGGATACTCGTTTCTGGCTCTTCTATAATCCCTTGTTTTCCTGGGTCCCATGCCTCCTGTACCCTTTTTCCCTTCTCTGTTTCACTTGTTTTTTTCCTCCCTACACCTTGGTAAAACCCAAGACTCGCTTGGGCTTCCTATTATTTTTGTTTCCTTGGGAAAAAACTTTTCCCCTCCTCCTTGCACTTTGTTGCCACATATTTCCTCATCTCGTTTACTGATTTTTCCCGTGTGTGTGTGTGTTTTGGGTTTTGTGTGTGGGTTTTGTGTTGTGGTTGTGTGTATTGTGTGTGTGTGTGTGTGGTGTGTGTGTGTGGTGTGGTGTGTTTTGTGTGTGTGTATGTGTATGTGTTTAGTGTGTGTATGTGTGTATAATGTGTGGGTGTGTGTGTGTGATGTGTGTGTTTTGGTGTGTTGTGTGTGTGTGTGTGTGTGTGTGTATGGTGTGTGGTTTTGTTTTGGTGTGTGTTTGTGTATGTGTGTGTGTTTGTGCTTTTGTTGATGTTGTGAATGTGTGTGTGTATGTGTTATGTGTTGTGTGGTGTGTTGTATGTGTTGTTTGGGGGTGTTTTGTGGTGTGTATGTGTGTGTAGTAGGGTTGTGTGGTGTGTTGTGTGTTTTGTGTGGGGTTTTTGGTATTTTTGTGTGTGTTTGTGTGTATGTGTTATTTGTGTAGTACTCACCTATTTTTACTCACCCATTTGTGGTTGCAGGGGTCGAGTCCTAGTCCTGGCCCCGCCCTTCACCGGGTTTCTACTAGGGCCCCCCTCTCCCCCCTCCATGACTTTATCAAACCCTTTTTAAAAAGTGTATGGTTCCCGCCTCCATACGTCATTTTCTAGGTTTTTCCATGCCTTACCTTATGAGAAGAAATACTTCCCCACTATCTCTCTGATCTTTGTGTTTCAATTTCCAAATTTTGGCCTCTTGTTTTTGTGTCCCCTCCCTGGAACATCCTGTCTTTGTCCCCCTTGTCATCCAGCAGTATTTTATATGTCGTTATCATGTCCCCCCAACCCTTGTCCTCCAGTGTGGTCAGGCCGATTTCCCCTTAAATCTTTCCTATGGACATTCCCTTAGTTTGGGAAAACAAACCCTTTGTCGCAAACTTTGTACTTTCTTAGTTTCTTGACGTGCTTTATAAAGTGGGGGGTTCCCAAACAGGTGCTGCATACCCAGTATGGGCTGACATAACGGTTAAGTTTTTAAATGTTTCCCTTACAAAGGATCGGAATGCGTTTCTCGGGTTTGCCAGGCGCCCATATGCTGCAGCAGTTGTCTGTTGTGTGTGCTTCCGGAGCATGCTCGGTGTTATACCCCCCCCAAGATCTTTTCCTTGGGTATTTTTGCGTCTTTGGCCACCTACCTTTTTCCTGCGTGGTCTTCTGTGCCCCTCCCCATTTTCATGATTTTGCTTTTGGCGGGTTTAAATTCGAGAAGCCATTTGCTGGACCGGGTGTCCAGTCTGTCGGGTCTCTTTGAAGTCCTCCCTGGTCCCTCAATTTAATTTCTCTTTAAATTCACATATCTGCAAACGGGGACATTCTAGTCAAACCCTTCCGTCATGTCGTTCACATATCCCAAAAATAGCACTGGTCCTAGGCCCGACCCCTGGGGGGACCCCCGCTCGTCCGGGTCCCCACTGGATCTCATTACGTACCATGACTCGTTTTTGCCTCCCGTCAGGATTCTCGATCCATTGCATTTCCCTTCCTTTTTATATGGCCGAGCTCTAGTTTGCATAATCTCTTGGGGAAACTTTTAAAAGGGCCCTTTCTTGCGCCCAAGAAGATGCAATAAAAACCCCCCCCTCTCTCTCTTGTCTTATTTCGTTTTTTATCATAAAACTCCGAAGTTTTGTGACCAGGATTTCCCTTTCCCGTGAATCCGTGCGGTTGGCATTTATACTCCTGTTCCTTTCCAGGTGCCCCCCACTCTCCTCCTGATAATTTCTCCATAATTTTGCATACTTACACGTCAATGACACAGGTCATTTTAGGGCCTCTTTTCTGTCCTTTTTTAAAATTGGGAACTACATTTGCCGCTTCCACCCCCGGTATTTCCCCATTTTCCCAGGGATTATTGAAGATTGGGGTAAGTGGACGCACAAATATTCCTCCCTCTTTAAGGCCCCAGGGGGAGATGTTGTTGGTCCCTTGCCTTTTGGGGTTACGATGTCCCTTAGCAGTTCTTCACCCCCCTCCTCATCTGTTGATGCGCCCAAACATTTTGGGTGTATTCCTTGCTGGGTCCCCATCGGTTTTCCCCCCCAAAAGGCCTTCCTTCTTACTGAAAATATTTCCTTAAATCCGTGTTGAGCTCCTCACATACCTTTGATGTTTCTTGTGATTTCCCCACGTTCTTTCCTCAGCCTTATCCCCTGCCTTGACTTTGCTTCCCCCTAATTGGTATCGCATTTGGGGTCAGATTTGACTTTCGATGCTTGTCTTTTTTCTCGTCGTGGCCTCCCCCCTTATCTGTGCATACTCGTTTTGGCTCTTTACTAATCCCCTTTGTTTTCCTGGGTCCTATGCCTCCTGTCCCTTTTTCCCATTCTCTGTTGCACTTAGTTTTTGCCTCCCTCCCCTTCGGGTAAACCAAGGAATTTTTTTGGGTTTTTCCTTTTTTTTTCCGTTTCCCTTGGAACAAAACTTTCCTCTCCCCCTTGCACTTTGCGCCACATTTCCATCATCTCGTTTACTGATTTTCCTCCCATTTCTCTGTCCACTGAACCCCTGCGGGGAAGTTTCTCATCCTGTGTACCCCCCCTTTTAGTTTGGCCTGTCCCCTTCAGTTCCTGTTACCTTCCCACTTGAACTCTACTAATATAAAAACCAAAAACCAATGATCGCTAGCCCAAGGGGCCTTCAAATGAGTCCTCAATGTTTAACTGCTCAGGTAACCCAAAGATCCAGTCTTGCGGGCTCATCCCCCCCTTTCTTCTCTGGTTGTGCCCCTGACATGTTGAGCTGAGGTTTTTCAAGTACCACCCCACATCTTGGCTCTCCAATGTTTCGGGACCCCATGTGGCCCCGGTTTTCCCCCATCGATCCCCCTGTGGTTAAAAATCGCCCATTACCAGAAAATTTGCTCGCCGAGGGCTCTTCTTGCCACCTCGCCAGTGTGTCCCCCATCCCCCGTTGTTTTCTTCGTACTCCTCTTTGCCTCCTGCAGTTCGTGGGGGGTTTTCATCACTAAAAAACTTTATGTTCTCCGGATGAATTTACCTACAATTAGTCCTTTCTCCAATCAGGGTCCATCCCTTTCCTTTTCCTAAAACCCCATCGGTGTTTTATGGCAGTGCAACCCCTCCTCCCCCCTACTCCTTCTATCTTTCCTCAGGATCTGATATCCTTTTGGGGAAGATTGTGTCTGTTTTGTTCAGGATTTTGTTTCTGTGATGCTATGATTCTGGGGATTTTTCATTTTCTTTCATTCCACTCCTCTTTTTTATTCATTACCCCACCCGTTTGTGTACCAAACCTTTAGTTTCTTTTCTATCTTGTGGCATGCAAAAAATTTTGGGGGTAGGGGAGCGAGAGCCTTGGGGGGGGCCCTTTTGGGGGCTGTGGTGTAGGGGGGGTTTGTTTTGATGGGGGTGGGGTCAAAATCCCCAAAAGGGGGACAGCTGTTGGGGTGGGGTTTGTGATTGGGGATTGGTGGCAGGGGGGAACATGGGGTGGTTTGTAGTATAGGTTGCTCATTGGTTGGGAATGTCGGGGGTGGAGTCTTTTGGGGGGGGTTTCTATGGGGTGTGTTTGCCCTTCCTCCTGTTTTGGGGCCCCCTGCCATTTTCATTGCTTCTCTTCCTCCTTGCTTTCTTCCCCTCTCTTTCAGTGTATCCTTTCTTCTTGTTTTCTGTCGTGTCGAGGTATCTCTTGGTCCCCCTCTTTGTCCCCAGTCTTGCTTTCTCTTGCAGAACCCTGGTTCGAACTGTTTCTTCCTTGAAAGTTACTCTGACAGGCCGTACCCTTCCATCGCAAACCCCCCAAATTTCTAAAAATTTGTCACCTGGGTCATATTCCCCCCCCTTTTGTTTCATGAGCCTTCAATCTTTTTTTTCTCCTCCGTTTTTTTTTCTTCAAATTTGGGGGCCCCCTTTGGGCCCCTTGGACCCCGTACAAAAAAACTGCCCTCCCCTTTCCTCTCCCATGAGTCTCCTTGCGTCCTCTGAGGTTTTTATTTCCTTCCATTGACATTTCTTCCCTTCACCCCTGTATACTGAAACTTCTATTTCTGGACTGTTTTTTCCTGCCCAGCTGCCCCTTGCTACGCAGTTGGCTGTTAGAATCCTGCATATAGATACCTTCATCGTCTTTGGGCCTGTCTTTGATTTAGTTGTGTCGTCTTTTCCCTGGCCCCACTGGGTCAAAAAAAGGGTTCATGTTCGGGGGATGTCTCCTTGTTGCTTACCCCCCTTTTGTGCCTGACTTTGAATTTCCTGATTCACACCTGAATTTCATTTGTCTCTCTAATTGTTTCGGCTTTGCATTTCTCTTCTAACACTTATCCAGCTTCTGCTGCTAAGACCTGTACTTCCCCCTTCCTCACTCTCAGCATCCCTCCTCCATTTTTTTCCAAGCTCTACTATTTCCTTCCCCCCTCTTCCCCCCTTTTTTGGAGCTCTAGCTCCCAGTTTTCCTCCCGGGTTTGTCCCCCAATTCTGGGTTTTCCCTCCCCTAAGGCCACCCCTTTTTTTTTTTTTTTTTTTTTTATTACCACAGACAGAAGGCTAGAGGGGGGGAGGGGTGTGGGGGGGGAAAAGGAAGGGGTAAAAGAGGGGGGAGGGGAAGAAAGGGGGAAAAAAGGGGGAGAGAGAAAGTATGGGGGGAGGGATAAGACCAAGGGGGAAGAGAAAATGTGAGGGGGAAGAAGGGGGAGAGAGGGAGAAAAGAGGAGAGGGAGAGAAAGAGAAGAGAGGGAAAAGGAGGGGAAAGAGGGTATTTAAGGGGGAAACGCAGGGGGGGGGAAAAAATAAAGGTCTGTGGGGGAGGCGGCAAAATTTCCAAGGATCGTTGGTACTCACCTAGTTGTGGTTTCAGGGTCGAGACCACTCCCGGCCCCGAGTTTGTTTGTGTGCGCGCGTGGTGTGTGTGTGACAGCATTCTTTATATGTCCCCGAAAAACAATTACTTCTTGATCCAAAATACTAATTGAAAACCCTTAAAACTGAAAGTAGTTTAATAATTATAAAACTAGCGTGTTTAACAAGCATTCTTTCACCAAATTATTAACCTTTTACTACTGTGTCCCCGTACTTGCTTCTCAATTGTACGTCTTTTTGCCTAACCTTTTCCTTTGAAACTGTTGTCAGGGCTGAAATCCCAAGCCCCCAAATTAATCCTCCTGCTTAATCCTTTCTCCTACAAATTTTTCTTCCCACTACTGCTAGGTGTTGTGTGTAGTTTAACCTCTGGGGAGGGTTTAGATATGAGTTCCCGGACCCTGGGCCCCGGGTCTATCACTCAATTCCCCCCAACCCAAAAAGGTGATTTGTCGTTATGGTCAGAGGGGACGCCATCCAGATCCCATGTACATGCTCGCTGTACTGCTTGCTGTACGATACTCGTGCCCCCTCGCCCTTCCCCGCGGCTTTTTCGCTATTCTTATTCGTTGCCCCCCCTTTTTAGTCCTATTTACCAACTTTTCACTTGTATACTGCTACTTTTTTAAATTTACACTTTATTTGGGGGAAAACACTACTTATTTGTGATGACACCCCGCCTGTTTGGCGGCGCTACTCCCTCAGGGGCCTACTGCGCCACCACCCCTGTTATATATTTATGTTATGTATGTTTATATATATATCCCCCTTTCTGGCTAGCTTGTTCACTCTGTGTGCTACATCACATTTTGTCGTTACCCCCCTCTTTAATTCATTTTGGGCTTTTCCCTTTTTGTCACTCGATTTGTACTTTTTATATGTGTAACAATGTGGGAACAAATGCCATCTTGGGCCCCAACGACTGGCGCTTTGAAATTTTGTTGTAAATTCAGGCTTTCTCTCGCCTTTACTTTATTTATGTTTGAATCATGGGTTTTCACTTTAGCCTCTCTTTTAAATTTTATTTGGTTTTTCTTTTAGGTTTACTCGATTTTTACTTTGTATATGTGTAAAAAATGTGGCAACAGGTGCCAACAAGGGCCCCAACACTGGCGCTTTGAAAAATTTTTTTGTATAATTTCAGGCTTTCTCCGCCTTCACTTTTTTTTATGTTTGCAATACACTGGTTATCATGTGGGTTGTTCACTGACTTTTCACTAACACGGTTGCTTCTAGTGCTAAAAAACCCCCTAAAAACACTAAGATTCTCGGGCCTGGCCTTGTGACCCCCTACACTGTGTGGTTTGGGGGTTTTGTGTGTGTGTTTGTTTTGTTTGTGTGTGTGTGTGTGTGTGTGTGTGTGTGTGTGGGTGTGTGTGTGTTGTGTGTTGTGTGTGTGTGTCTCGCGAATTGTACCCCCTAATTGTGGTTGGGGTCACACCCTCCTGGCCCCCCTCTTACTGATGCTACTAGGTCCTCTCTCCCTGTCCATAGCTTTTTCATACCTTCTTAAAGCTATGTTGGTTCTGCCTCCACTACCTCACTTGCTAGGTATTCCCCTTCCTAAACTCTGTATGAAAAATACTTTCCCAACTCCCTTTGTTACTGAGTCTTTTAACTTTTCCCAAATTTTGACCCTTGTTTCTGTGTCCCCTCTATGGAACATCTTGTCTCTGTCCGCCTTGTTATTCCCTGCAGTATTTTGTATGTCTTATCGTGTCTCCCCTAGCCCCCCTGTCCTCCATGTCATTAGGCCGTTTTCCTTCATAACTTCCCTTAGCTCTGGAAAATAAACCCTTTACAAACCCTTTTCACTTTTTCTAATTCCTTGACGTGCTTTTATCAAGTGTGGGTTTCCCAAAAGGTTGCATACTCCCGTATGGGCCCGACGACACGGGGGTACAGTGTCTTGAACGATTCCTTTAAAGTTCGGAAAAACTGTTCTAGGTTTGCCCGGGGGGCCCCAAAAGCGCAGCAGTTATTTGGTTGATGTGTGCCCCGGAGACATGCTTGGGTTATACTCCCCGAGTCTTTCTCCAGCCACCCAGCCCATGCTCCGTCTGCGGCCCTTTTTGCCCCTTCCCCATTTCATACTTTGCATTTGGTAGGGTTAAAATTTGAAAAAAACCCGTTGCTGGACCGGTGCCAGCCCGTCCAGGGCTCTTGTAAATCCTGCCTGATCCTCATCGATTTTAATTCTTGTCATTAATTTACATCATCCGCAAAAATGGACACTTTATCAAACCCTTAAATCATGTCATTCACAAAAATTAAAAATAACACTGGTCCTAACCGACCCTTTGGGACCCCCCCCTATCCAGGTGCCACTGTGATTACCTCACACGTACCATGACTTTGTTTCCTCCCTTCAGGTATTTTCCCGACCATTGCAGGCCCTTTCTGCAATGCACCTGATCTTCTAGCTTTACACAAATCTCTTGTGAGGAACTGGTCGAAGGCTTCTTGCGATCAAGAAGATGCATCAACCACCCCCTCTCTGTGTTTACTTTTGTATTTGTCATAAAAACTCCAGAAGGTTTTTGAAAGCATTTGCCCTTTCCTAAATCCTCGGGTTTGGGGTTTATAATTTGTTCCGTTCCGGGCTCCACCCTCTTCTCCCGGTAATCTTTTCCATGACTTTGCATACTATACACGTCGGGGGCACTTGGGTTTTTAGTTTAGTGCCCTTCTCTGTCTCTTTTTAAAAAAGGGAACTACATTTGCCGCTTCATACCCCAGGTATTGCCCATTTCAAGAAATATGTTTACAATTGGTGAATTTGCGGCACACACAGCATTTCACTCCCCCTTTTAAGGGCCCGGGAATGTTGTCCGGTCCCTTGCCTTTGAGGGATCAATTCCTTTAGCAGTTCACCTCCTCCTCAGTTGTTTGATTTACCAACACTTGTTGGGATATCCTTTGGGGGTGTCCCCCCCTGTTTGTCCTCCCAGAGGCCTTCCTGTCTTACGTAAAAAACTTCTTTAAAACTCATGTTGAGCTCCTACATCCTTTTGATCGTTTTTTGTGAGTTTCCCCCCCTTTTTTCCTCAGCTTGACACCTGGGCTTTTCTGTTGTCTTTCTCCTAAAGTGGCTATAAGCATTTCGGGTCGGCTTGCTGTAAATGCTATCGTTTTATACTGTCGTGGCCCCCTTCCTTGCATACCGTTTTGGCCTCTTCGAAAAAACTCTTTTTTTTCCCTGGGGTCCTTTTCCTCCTGTACCTTTTCCATTCTCGGGTGCATTTTGTTTTTGCCTCCCTACCCCTTTCGCTAAACAAAGGACTCCCTTTGGTCTCCTTTATTTCATTCCCCTTGGGGAAAAAAAACCTTTGCTTCCCTCCTAGCTTTTTGTTGTTACTTTTCCAAATCTCGTTCACTGACTTTCCTCCCATTTCTCTGCCCCACTGCCCCTTTGCAGGAAGTTTCATACCTGTTATTTCCCCCCTTTTATAGATTGTTTTTTTCCCCATTCAATTCCCTGTTCCCCTCTCTACTTGTAACTCCACTATTTATTCAAAACTCAAAACCCGTGTCACTAGCCCCAAGGGGGCCTCTCTAAGTGATGTCCTCAATGTCTGAACTGCTCAGGGTAACACAAAGCCGTCTTGGGTTCTCCCCCCCTTTTTCTCTCTTTCTGGTGGGTTTTCCCTGAGATGTTGATTTATGGGGTTTTCCCTTACCACACCCATGCTGGCTCTTTTTGTTTCAGGCCCCATGTGGTCAGGTTTCCCCAAAACATCTCCCTGTGGTTGAAATCACCCCATTACTAGAAACTTTGTTGCTCGAGTGAAACTTACTTGCCAACCCCACCGTGTGTCCCCTCCTCTTTGCCTCCCCCAGTTCTGTGGTGGGGGTTTCATCACTCGAATGACTATGTTCCGCAGATTGAATTGTACCCACATGTAGTCTCTTTCTCCATTTTTGTCCATCTCGTCCTGTGTGTGGCCCGTGTGTGTGTATCACCTAGTTGTACTACCTAGTTGATGTTGCAGGGGGTCGAGTCCAAGCTCCTGGCCCCCTCTTCACTGGTCGCTACTAGGTCACTCACCCTGAATCGTGAGCTTTTTCTTTCCTCTGTTAAAGCTATTTTGGATCCTGCCCCACTAATGTTCCCAAACTATTCACTTCCTGACACCCGTGGCTGAAGAAAAAAAACTTCCCAAAATCCCTGGTTTTTTCGGTCTTCAACTTCCAACTGTGTCCCTTGTTGCGTGTCCCATCTGTGTGTGTGTGTGTGTGTGTTGTTGGGGTGTGTGTTGTTGTGTGTTGTGGTGGTTGGTTTTTGTGTGTTGTGTGTGTGTGTGTTGGTAGTGTTGGGGGGCCGTGTGTCTCACCTAAAATTTTGGTTTTTGGTTTAATCTACTCGTGGCCCCCCCTCTTCACTGGGGCGCTATTAGGGCTATACTAAGTCACTCTCCGACTGTTCCACTTCCGAAACTCTAGAACTGAAAAAATACTTTCAAACATCCCCCTGACCAGCTGAGTCTTCAATCAATTGTGCCCCTTGTTACGTGTCCCCTTTCTGAAACATCTTGTCCCATTCCCCCTTCATTCCTCTTTAAAATTTTTTCGACGTTTTTATGTCCCCCTATCCCCCCCTTCCTGTGCGTCAGGTCGATTTCCCTTAACCTCCCCTTGTGGGACATCCCCTTAACTCGGGGACTACGTTGTTAAAGCCTTTGGCTTTCTCAAATTTTCTTAAAGCCCTTTGGCTGGGTGGGGGTTCGAAATGATGTTGCACACTCCAATAGTGCCTGATTTTACGGGTGTACAGAGTCTTAAAAGTTCCTTACTGAAGTGTTCAAATTTATTCATATTTTTGCCAGGTGCCATTTGCTGCAGCAGTTTTTTGGGTTGAGGCCCTCATAGAGTGCCGGTATTATAACCCAAATTTTTGAGTAAGGTTTTGCATCTTTGGCCCCCTAGCCGTTTTTGCTACTGTTTAATTCCCCGTCTAACTTCATGCTTTGAATTTGGTGGGGTTAAACTCGGTAGGGGGTTGCAGACCCGGCTTCAGCCCGTCCCGATCCCTTTGTAGCTTGCCCGACCCTCCCTGAATGAATTCTCCTCAAATTTGCTTTTAAAAAGTTAGCAACAGGGGCATTCTAATTCTCTTGTAGTCATTTACGTATACCGGAAAAGCAGTCTACCCCCCCCCTCTCTCTATTTTTACTTCAGTCCTTTTCGTAAACTCCATTTGTTTGTACACAGGATTTCCTTTCCCCGGGAAAAAGTGCTGGTTGTCACTAAAAGCTCTTCCTTTCTAGATCTTTCCTCACTCTTCTCGTAATATCTTCTCCTGAGTTGCTTTAAAATTTATTCAATGACATACTGTAGTTTGTGCTCCCTGTCTGTCTCATTTGTTAAAAATTGGGACTACATTTGCTGTCTTCCCATCCAGGTAGTCGCCCCCATTTTAATAAGTGTTGAAGGGGGTGCTTAGTCCACACACAACGCTTGCTCCCTTTCTCAGGACCCCGAAGAGATACGGTCCCCCTGATTTTGAGGACTAGTTCAATTAGAGCCCCTCATTCCCCCAAGGTTTTGTGCATTGTGTCCACACTTTTTGGCGTACACTACATTCCGGTTTTTGGATCCCTTTTACACCACAGAAAATGCTTCCTTAAATCTTTGTTTAGGTCGCACATACTTTTGCA
>NC_069411.1:64219380-64264380 GCF_026875155.1 Cherax quadricarinatus
TAATTTCCAGCATTTATGTGATGTATAATTCATTTAATTAATGGGCCCAGAGAAAACTTGTGGATATGACAGTGGTAGGTATCGAAGGGGGACATTTTTTGCGACCTAGGTGTCCCAAATTCCTACCTGGAGTTTACCTGGAGAGAGTTCCAGGGGTCAACGCCCCCGCGGCCCGGTCTGTGACCAGGCCTCCTGGTGGATCAGAGCTGATCAACCAGGCTGTTGCTGCTGGCTGCACGCAAACCAACGTATGAGCCACAGCCCAGCTGGTCAGGAACCGACTTTAGGTGCTTGTCCAGTGCCAGCTTGAAGACTGCCAGGGGTCTGTTGGTAATCCCCCTTATGTATGCTGGGAGGCAGTTGAACAGTCTCGGGCCCCTGACACTTATTGTATGGTTTCTTAACGTGCTAGTGACACCCCTGCTTTTCATTGGGGGGATGTTGCATCGTCTGCCAAGTCTTTTGCTTTCGTAGTGAGTGATTTTCGTGTGCAAGTTCGGTACTAGTCCCTCTAGGAGTTTCCAGGTGTATATAATCATGTATCTCTCCCGCCTGCATTCCAGGGAATACAGGTTTAGGAACCTCAAGCGCTCCCAGTAATTGAGGTGTTTTATCTCCATTATGCGCGCCGTGAAAGTTCTCTGTACATTTTCTAGGTCGGCAATTTCACCTGCCATGAAAGGTGCTGTTAGTGTGCAGCAATATTCCAGCCTAGATAGAACAAGTGACCTGAAGAGTGTCATCATAGGCTTGGCCTCCCTAGTTTTGAAGGTTCTCATTATCCATCCTGTCATTTTTCTAGCAGATGCGATTGATACAATGTTATGGTCCATGAAGGTGAGATCCTCTGACATGATCACTCCCAGGTCTTTGACGTTGGTGTTTCGCTCTATTTTGTGGCCAGAATTTGTTTTGTACTCTGATGAAGATTTAATTTCCTCGTGTTTACCATATCTGAGTAATTGAATTTCTCATCGTTGAAGTTCATATTGTTTTCTGCAGCCCACTGAAAGATTCGGTTGATGTCCGCCTGGAGCCTTGCAGTGTCTGCAATGGAAGACACTGTCATGCAGATTCGGGTGTCATCTGCAAAGGAAGACACGGTGCTGTGGCTGACATCCTTGTCTATGTCGGATATGAGGATGAGGAACAAGATGGGAGCGAGTACTGTGCCTTGTGGAACAGAGCTTTTCACCGTAGCTGCCTCGGACTTTACTCTGTTGACGACTACTCTCTGTGTTCTGTTAGTGAGGAAATTATAGATCCATCGACCGACTTTCCTGTTATCCCTTTAGCACGCATTTTGTGCGCTATTACGCCATGGTCACACTTGTCGAAGGATTTTGCAAAGTCTGTATATATTACATCAGCATTCTTTTTATCTTCTAGTGCATTTAGGACCTTGTCGTAGTGATCCAATAGTTGAGACAGACAGGAGCGACCTGTTCTAAACCCATGTTGCCCTGGGTTGTGTAACTGATGGTTTCTAGATGGTGGTGTCTTGCTTCTTAGGACCCTTTCAAAGATTTTTATGATATGGGATGTTAGTGCTATCGGCCTGTAGTTCTTTGCTGTTGCTTTACTGCCCCCTTTGTGGAGTGGGGTTATGTCTGTTGTTTTTAGTAACTGTGGGACGACCCCCGTGTCCATGCTCCCTCTCCATAGGATGGAAAAGGGTTGTGATAGGGGCTTCTTGCAGTTCTTGATGAACACAGAGTTCCATGAGTCTGGCCCTGGGGCAGAGTGCATGGGCATGTCATTTATCGCCTGTTCGAAGTCATTTGGCGTCAGCATAACATCGGATAGGCTCGTGTTAACCAAATTTTGTGGCTCTCTCATAAAAAATTCGTTTTGATCTTCGACTCTCAGTCTGGTTAGTGGCTTGCTAAAAACTGAGTCATATTGGGACTTGAGTAGCTCACTCATTTCCTTGCTGTCATCTGTGTAGGACCCATCTTGTTTAAGTAGGGGCCCAATACTGGATGTTGTTGTCTAACTGATAAATAATAATTATCTATGCTCATTTACTGTTATGTATATAATGATACATTCAGATAAATGCAATTTTCCACATTCAATTTGCCCGTTGGTCCTTCTTGAACCGGAGGTAATTAGTGAAGTCATTAATTAGTTAATTACTTAATAATTATATGTGAAATAACAGAAGGAGGTGGATGTTCAGTTCACAAATTTACTTAATGTGTAGTGGATTATAATTATTACAATATTAATTTGGATAAGTCAAGTGTGGCTAAAGATTATATTAATGTGTATCAGTGTATGTGTAATTGATAAGCCAAGTGTGAAAATTTGTGTGGACTGCCTCCAAGTGAGTCGCCTACCCTGGCAAACTCTGTTGACACCGAGCTCTGAGGTGGGTACCTCAGCCTCACAAGTTGCTTATAGGACAGATTTTCACAAATGATTGATGTTGCAAGAAACTCACCTGCATGCACATATAAAGGACTAACTTACTTGGTGTTGCAGCATATATCCTGATTTTCAACTTCCCTAAGCTTAGCCTTAGCCCCTTTGGACTTCCCCTCAGAAAACACATGCAACCGGGAGCCTAATTCCTGCAATATTCAATCGTTATTAGTGACCTGCCTGCACCTCAGAAATTCCTATATCCAAGAGGGTGTGTATCCCCTAGTACAACTATGCAGACACGTACACTAGCTTCTACATAGATGAGAGACACTGGTACTTACTGGGCATGCACTCCCATCTGCAACACAGGCCCACAGATCAAACTCACTCACAATTCTCCCCAGATACTGGCCAGAAATCTACGAGATAAAGTGGAGGTCTTGTCTTACTGTATGGGCCTGAGAGAGGTCATCTACGGTACATCGAGGTGCCTCTACCAGATTTCCCCAGGTCTCAAATGTGAAGACACATGGGGGGGCGCTGTCTGCTGATCACGGCACGTCTCGTCCAGTTGGTGTCTGTCTTAAGAAGAACGAGCTGGTCTCTCTTCCAGACCCTTCGTACGTCGTATCTATCCTGTGGAACTTTAGGGACCAAATAAATTTCCACACCAAGTGTAACTAATTATATTAATGTGTATAATATTAATTTGCTATGCCAAATTCTGGCAAGGATTTATATTAATTTGTATAATATTAATTTTGATAAGCCAAGGCTGGCTAAGGGTTTGTATTAATGTGCATTGAAAATTTATATAATTTTCTTACATATAATTGCTAAGCTCAGGTAGCTAGGATTTATTCAAAGGTAAGTTGTACTATTTACCTTCATAAAGTGCATAATTTAGTACATAATCAGTGTTATTAAGTTGAATTTAATACATTGCATCATGGCTGAAAATGAGGAAATTAATATAGAAGACAAACATATGGAATATAGAGCAAAGAAAGCATCATTGCAAGCTAGAAAGGGTCATGTAACCAAGGCATATAATAAATGTTTGAAATTAATGAATCAAGAAACTGTGAATACTGATGATTTAAAATTGTATTTAGATGCTTTAGGTAATAGATATGATTCATACAAATTATATTACAACAAATATGAAGGAGATTTGTTAGTAAACTGTGTAGATGAGACTGAAGTAGATCTCATGATTAATCAGTATTATGAATTAGAAGAAAAGATTTTTTCTTGTAAAAGTCAGGCTTTGAATAAATTAAAATGCATAAACCAGGCAGTTAATCAGTCTGCTCCAACAAATAATATGTCTTTGCCAAAACTCCCAGAACTGTGTTTACCTGTATTTAATCCTGGTGAAAATTGGGAGGAATTTTGGTCAATTTTTAAAGCAGCTGTGCATGACAGGAGTGACCTAGCCTGTGTAACTAAATTATTTTACCTCAAAGGACAGGTAAGAGGAGATGCTGACATACTCATACAAGCCTTTCCCAATGTAGATGACTCTTACAAGGAAGCAGTTGACTTGTTGAAGGTCACTTATGGTAATATAGAACAAAGTAGGTTGGATCTAGTGAATATCATTGTTAATTTAAAATCTCCAGATCACACTTTCAAAGGTTTATAGCAGTTTAGAGTTAAACTGGAGAGCACTCTCAAAACTTTAAGTAATAAATATAATCTGAAGGAATCAGACTGGTTATTGAGTGCCATGGTACAGAATAAATTAAACTATAAAACACTTGAATAGCTCTCGAATAAATATCACAAGGGTCATTTTGGTCTGGAGGAAATAAGACTAGTTCTACAAGAATTAATTGTTCAGTTGCAGACCAGCCAACCAACTCATTTTAAAGTTGCAACACATAATAACTCTGAGGTATCTGTCAAAAAATTATCCCATTGGTAATAATCAAAATTCATTTCCTAAAAATAGTTGCATAGGTGCATATCAATTAGCAGGAATCAGAAATAATGATTCTCCACAAGGTAAGAAGAATAAGTACCCTCCTAAGAGTAGCCCAGTTAATAACAAACCAGTCAGAGAAAAGAGAGATTGTCTTTTCTGCAAGGGTACTCATTTTTCTAAGAATTGCAATGCACACAATTCATGGAATAATAAAGTTGAAAGATTGGAGGAACTTGACAGATGTATCAGGTGTTTAGGTAATCACAATGTAAAGGGTTGCCATGCCAAATTAAACAACTGTTATCAATGTCACAAAGGAAGACACCATATAGTCATGTGTAAATTTCTATATGATAATGTTGATAATAATGATAATGTTGACAATCCTGATACAACAGTAGCTAATGTAAAAATTGCTGCTAATGTTAATAATGATGGTTTTGCTGAAGTAGCCTTACTTGTGTTACAGGTAAAAATTGATGATAAAAGGCATAAATAAAAAATTGTAAATGCATTATTGGACCAGGGATCCCAGCGTACTTTCATAAAACGTAAATGTCTTGGTGGTATGAAAGTACAGATGGGAGATCCCACAACTTTAAAATTATCTGGTTTTCTCTCAGATAAAAGGGCTCAATTGTATGACACTGTTTATGTAACTGTCAGTTGGGCAATGAGAAAAAACGTGTTAATGCAGTAATTGTAGATAGACTTCCAGAGAAAATATCTACAGTAGGGCTTAGTAAAGCTACAGAAAGACTTTCACATAATGTAAATTTAGCACCTTGGGGTAAGTGATGATTCTGTAGGCCCAATAAATATTTTGATAGGTAGTGACTATTATGCCTCCTTTGTAAAGGGTATGGTAAAGAA
This sequence comes from Cherax quadricarinatus, assembly GCF_026875155.1. Lineage (NCBI taxonomy): Eukaryota > Metazoa > Arthropoda > Malacostraca > Decapoda > Parastacidae > Cherax > Cherax quadricarinatus. The sequence goes on from NC_069411.1 coordinate 64,224,554, forward strand.
ATGTGGTGTCACCCTTTTGAAGACTGCAGGAGGACATGTAATGTATGGTAGGATTCCTCATAATAATAATTCATGACTAGAGGAAACTACAAATACCATAACTGTGTGTCTTACTCATGAAATCGTACCCCAGTATAATTCTTCCATAGAGGATGGTGTTGAGCCAGTGCATAAATTGTGGGAATTAGACAACATTGGAATAAATATAAATGAAGAAAGTCCAGATGATTCTTTAACTCAAGAACAATACCTGAGAGATGTAAAATTTGAATCTGGACAATACTGGGTACGACTTTCGTGGAGATTGAACCATCCATAATTGCCCACTAATTACAGAATGGCATATGGACAATTAAAGGCTCAGCTCCACGAACTGAGTAAGACACCAGATTTGTTAATTGCCTATAATGATATAATTGCTGAACAATTAATTAATAAATTTATAGAAGAGGTACCTCCTGAGCAAGCCAAAATTTATGGTCACTATTTGTCCCATCACGGAGCGAAGAAGGATTCTAAGACCACTCCTTTGAGGATTGTGTTTAATTGTAGTGCCAGGAGTAACAAAAATGTACCTAGTTTAAATGACTGTTTCATGACAGGTCCGTCGTTGACGGAAAAATTAGGAGATATCTTATTAAATTTCAGAGTGAAGCATTATGCCTTTACGGCTGACATAAGTAAAGCTTTCCTAAGAGTGGGTTTACAAGAGGATGACCGGGATTGTACCCGCTTCTTATGGCCTGAGAATCCTATTGACCCACTTAGCCCTCTGAAAACCTTTCGCTTTAGGAGCGTATTATTTGGTACTACATCCAGTCCGTTCCTACTTCAAGTGACGATAAATGCACACCTTAAACGTATAGGAAGTCCATTGAGTAAAGTAATGAGCAAACAATTTTATGTGGATAATTTCCTGGTTGTGACGTTAACTAAAGAGGAACTGTTAATGACTTATGGAGAGGCTAATGAAGTAATGCAAAGTGCAAATATGCCTCTGAGGGAGTGGAATAGTAATTCGTCCAAATTAAAGGACAAAATAAGTAAAGATTACCCTGGAGATGAAGTGCCAAAATGTAGTAATGTATTGGGATTAACTTGGGATACTGAGAGAGATTTGTTAATGTTAAAACCTGATAATTACAGTATGCCCAATAAATTAACTAAGAGAGTTTTGCTTGCTGAAGTTTCCAAATGTTTTGATCCACTAGGTTTAGTGTCACCCCTTACTATAAGAGGGAAATTATTAATTCAGGAAGCATGGAAACTTAAATGTGCTTGGGATGAAATTCTACCTGAGGAATTCATTAACAGGTGGGATGAATTAATTGGTGATTATGAGAAAATTCCAATGTTGGAGTTCCCACGCCAGGTGGCCAATCCAAATGGTAAAAATGTACTCCACATTTTTTGTGATGCTTCCAAATTGGCATATGGAGCAGTTGCTTACCTTCAATGTAATAGTGTTATTTCTCTTGTTATGTCTAAGGTTAAAGTGTCCCCAATTAAATCATGTACCTTACCTCAGTTGGAGTTAACAGCCATTTATGTAGGTGTCAAATTAGCTAATTATATAAGAAATAAGTTGCATGAGATAAATATTAGCGACACTGTAATTTGGTCTGATAATGAGGTATCCTTACAATGGATTCGTAATGGAAACAGAAAAATTGTGTACGTACAAAACAGAGTCGCTGAAATTAATCAGATGCAAGAGAAGTATAATAGTTTGGGTCAGCATATGTTAACATTTAATCATATTCCTGATGAGGAGAATCCAGCTGATTTCTTGTCTCGAGGTTTACCTTATGCTAAATTTGTAAATGCTGTATCATGGTTTAAAGGACCGAGCTGGTTGGTAAATAAAGCTAAATGGCCTGTACAAAAGGCATATATTGCTCCTGTTGCAATTACTGTGACCACCGCTCCAATAGTTTGTCCTTCCTTAGCCACTGATATAAATAAGTATTCTTCTTTACCCAAACTAATCAATGTAACTAAGTTGGTGTTTAAATTTCTAAACAAGATGAATGTTTCATTTAAGTTGTCACATCCTCTTGAATATTGGATAAAGAGAGTACAGGAGGAAATCTATGGAAATGAGATTAAATTGATGACGGAAAGAAAAATTGTGAAAGGTTCCATAATAGAGAAATTGGGGCTGTATTTAGAGAACAATGTAATTAGGTGCAGAGGTAGGTTACAAAATGCTGAATTGGGTGATTATGCTAAACACCCTATCTTACTGCCCAAAACTCATCATCTAACAAATTTAATTGTTCTAAATGCCCATAAAAATGTAATGCATGGTGGGGTACAAGATACCTTAAATTGTATTAGGGAAACTTTCTGGATTCTACAAGGACGGCAAAGTGTAAAAAGGGTGATTAAATCTTGTGTAATATATCTCCGTGTGGATGCCAGATCCTATATGTACCCAGGCCCTCCACCATTACCAAATGAGCAATTTGAGTCGTTTAGCAACGAAGTCCGCCCGGCCGCAGTGTGGAAAATACTGTATATATTTTCCAGAAATACAGTAGTTATATGTAAATAGATGGCCATGCTGTATTTAAAAGAATTATATTATGGAAAATGGGAAACTGGACCTGCACCTGCGCAGACGAGAGTCGCCATTTTGTTTGAATTGAATAACATGTGAATAATGGGAAGAATTTTTCGTGCTCTAGAGGTTAAAATTGGGTTGACACCTCTCAAATAGGAGGCGAAATTGTTGGATGTGCATTCCTGCATAACTTGAGATATCAGGCGACTGGACAAGACAGCTCCAGGAATCTCAGATAAGTCTTGTGTAGTAACTCTGGCCAGTGTTATTTTCATAGACAGAGAGGTTTTCTGAGTATGATACACCTTGATTTCCAGTCAAATTGGTGAGTGTTATGATTAAGATATATTCTCCTTCTGTTATATAAATGTGTATTTATATATAATAATTTTTTAAATTAATATACAGTCCACAAATTTATATATTTACCAGTATTCCTGGTGATGTATAATTCATTTAATTAATAGGTCCAGAGCAACTTGTGGATATGACAGTGGTAGGTATCGAAGGGGGACATTTTTTGCGACCTAGGTGTCCCAAATTCCTACTTGTCTAATTGATAAATATAATTATCTATGTTCATTTACTGTTATGTATATAATGATACATTCAGATAAATGCAATTTTCCAAGCTAACCTTAATCTTAAATTCTTACAAACTTACTTTAGATTTTAGAAAAGGGAGAGGTAAAGAGAAAAAGAGAGAGAGAGAGAGAGAGAGAGAGAGAGAGAGAGAGAGAGAGAGAGAGAGAGAGAGAGAGAGAGAGAGAGAGAGAGAGAGAGAGAGAGTACATTTCTTCATCCCAAGACACTACCGAACACTTGGAAAGCTTTCAACACTATACACTCAAAATTCACAACTTCCTCTCGTTCTTTGTTATTTACTGTCATCGACAAAGAACATCTTGCAATTACTCCATCCTAATCTGAAGATTTTTATTATACTTAAACTACACAAGTCAATTAAATATAACATAATCAGCTTTAAGTAATTACAACTTTCCAACTCACTTCCCTCATCGAAGTACAGCAGCAATAACGTACATTGTTAACGCAGGCTGCTTTGTTTAACGATAGCTAACTCTACAGGTCTTTAAAGGCATTTACGTTCAACCTGACCACTAAAAGACAACCAAATTGCCACCATTCTCATATAGTGGAAAGAGATCACCATCACTACTCATATAAATACCTGGGAAATGATATAGTACTCTTTGGGAAATTTAAAACAGTGTATTATACAGATAAGAAAATATAAGAAATACAGAATACTCTAAACAGTTTGTTGTCTTGTAGTGGAACTCTGTTAGGTTCCACGCAAGCCCAATATCAGCCCTGCCTCAGGATCTGCTTCAGCACTGCCTCTTCATTTAGCCTCAGTTCGATAGTCTGGAGCAATTTAACTGTCTTTAATTTAACCTCTGGTTATAAGAGGTCAACCTCCATTTGTAGCATGACAATACCTCCAATCAGAAACCGAACTCAAGTTTTTCATGGAAATTCCGGCCATACCCTTTATATCAGTACAAGCTCACGAAACTGCAATAACGCTATTCTAAACAAATCACAGAATTGGTGGGGCTCAAACCCATGGCAAGCAAGTCGTAAAATTCGGAGGTCAGTGTATTATCCACTGCACCACTCTGGCCTATTAAGATTTATCCAATTAATACTCTTCATATGGCCTGTGATTTTTATGGCTCATTTATTATGGATTCGAACCTCACCTGTAAAGTGGTTTGTTTGTCATCCTTTTATTATCATTTCGTGAGTCACGATCACGGCTTTTAAGGGGCTTGAGTTAGAGTCCGCTACAGCCACTATCGTGTTAGATTAATCTGTAAAAACCTGCATTGTAGTCACAGTGGAGCCCAGGTTAATCTTCCTCACACTAATCTTGCAAAGAAATAAAATCTTCATCTTCATCTTTTCTTTATATGCTTGGGACCGGAAGAGTTTTGGATTTCCGATTTCTTCGGATTTTTGAATATTTGTGTATTGGCTTCTATAAAATAGAATGTGAATGGAACAAAAGTCTAAACATCGCTTACCGTCGAAGACGCTATTTTTTTCAACCCAAAAATATTGTAAAAAATATACGTTCCAACATCTTGGAGGCCAAAAGTTACGTTGCTGACAGACGTCAGCCTACACCTAGAGAAGTGTCTCCATACTAGACAGTAATCTAAGCTGCTGTATGTCACACAGTAATAAATCATGTACACTAGTTTCTGTAAAATGATGAATAAATAACAAAACTAATCATAAATAATCGTATAAATTCGTTGAGCCTCAGCAGCGGTAAGTTAACCCTTAAACGGTCCAAACGTATATATACGTTTTTTCAACATCTGAAAGTATGTAAAAAAATGTAGATCTTCTTTCTTGTTTTACATTTGAAAACGTGTAAAAAAAACTTTTATCTACATTTTTTTTTAATAAAGTTGGTAGAATTACCGACAATATGTAAAGTAAAAGGACACAAGTGCAACTAATGTGACATTTATTGTGGCAACGTTTCGCTCTCCAGGAGCTTTATCAAGCCATTACAAACAATACATGGACACAGAGGGTATATAAAGGCTCAGAGTGAGGTGAATACTAGTGAGGTACCATTTCGATGTTCACTAGTGGTAGTGGTAGTAGTAGTAGTAGTGGTAGTGACAAAAGTAATACAATATGGTAGAGCAATTAATTCGTACATGAGTAAAAGGATATAAAAGCTATTACTTGGGTAACATAAAAATAGGTTGGACAAATATAAACTGGAATGAGGCAGGTTGTTTCAGTGTTCACTCTCTGTGCTTTGTGTAGTATAACAGGAGAGACTATGTGATGGCAGGGTTTACTGTTTTCAGGAGGATTCTTGCTAAGACTTCGGAGATGGTGAAGCTGCCGTTGTTTTGTTTAATTGTATTCGAAACAGCGATCAGTGCTGATTCAAGGCACTTGCGTGTGCGGAAATTAGTTTCTTTTATCACTAATTGGGCGTCTCTGAATTTCATAAGATGATTGGTGGAATTTCGGTGTGGTACACAGGCGTTGTTTAAGTTGTCGTTCCTACATGCGTATATGTGTTCATTGAGGCGGGTTGTCGAGGTTTCTTGCTGTTTCACCTACGTAGATCTTGTCACAGCCTCCACAGGGTATAGTGTAAACTCCTGCATTGACTGGTTCGTGGTGCTTGGGTTTTGTCCTGTTAGATCCTTTATTGAAGTGGTAGAAGCGATGGCGACTCTGGTGTTAGCTTGTGAAAGTACTTTTGAGACGTTTAGTGCAACCTGGCTGTTGGGAAGAATTATAACTTTGTTGGGAGCGGTGTTGATGCGTGGAGAATTGATGATCTGAAGAGCTCTTTTCTTGCAGTCTTTGATGAAAAAAGAAGGAAATTGTAACTCAGTGAATGTTTGGTGAATGTAAGTACATTCTTCGTCAAGAAACTCAGGACTACAAATTCGGTATGCTTTTAGGAAAAACCCGATGATGATGCCTCTTTTGTTGACTTGATTGAACTCTGTGTTAACTTCAACTGTTTTTCCTTCAATAACAAGCTCTACAAACAAACCTACGGCATGGGAATGGGGTCCCCAATAAGTGCCGTCCTAGCCAACTTATACATGGAACACCTAGAGTCCGAACACTTCGCCAACATCATCCCTTCAAGCGTCACTTGGTTACGTTACGTGGACGATGTCCTCGTAATAACTCCAAAACGTTTTGATGTACGGGATCTTCAGGCAAAGCTCAACGCAGTTGAACCAGCGATTCAGTTTACACTAGAAGAAGAGTCCAATGACAAGCTACCTTTCCTCGACGTCCTCATTCACAAAGTAGACAACAACCTAAGATTTCAAGTTTATCGGAAACCCACCAATAAAAATGATCTCACACACTTCTATTCCAGTCAAGATACCAAGACCAAAAGAGGCATCATCATCGGGTTTTTCCTAAGAGCATACCGAATTTGTAGTCCTGAGTTTCTTGACGAAGAATGTACTTACATTCACCAAACATTCACTGAGTTACAATTTCCTTCTTTTTTCATCAAAGACTGCAAGAAAAGAGCTCTTCAGATCATCATTTCTCCACGCATCAACACCGCTCCCAACAAAGTTATAATTTTTCCCAACAGCCAGGTTGCACTAAACGTCTCAAAAGTACTTTCACAAGCTAACACCAGAGTCGCCATCGCTTCTACCACTTCAATAAAGGATCTAACCAGGACAAAACCCAAGCACCACGAACCAGTCAATGCAGGAGTTTACACTATACCCTGTGGAGGCTGTGACAAGATCTACGTAGGTGAAACAGCAAGAAACCTCGACACCCGCCTCAATGAACACATATACGCATGTAGGAACGACAACTTAAACAACGCCTGTGTACAACACCGAAATTCCACCAATCATCTTATGAAATTCAGAGACGCCCAATTAGTGATAAAAGAAACTAATTTCCGCACACGCAAGTGCCTTGAATCAGCACTGATCGCTGTTTCGAATACAATTAAACAACGGCAGCTTCACCATCTCCGAAGTCTTAGCAAGAATCCTCCTGAAAACAGTAAACCCCGCCATCACATAGTCTCTCCTGTTATACTACACAAAGCACAGAGAATGAGCACTGAAACAAGCTGCCTCATTCCAGTTTATATTTGTCCAACCTATTTTTATGTTACCCAAGTAATAGCTTTTATATCCTTTTACTCATGTACGAATTAATTGCTCTACCATATTGTATTACTTTTGTCACTACCACTACTACTACTACTACTACTAATACCACTAGTGAACATCGAAATGGTACCTCACTAGTATTCACCTCACTCTGAGCCTTTATATACCCTCTGTGTCCATGTATTGTTAGGTAAAACAAGATGCCACGTGTTGCAGTGTCTGCCAAGATGAACATCAAAATGGTATACAATACCGACAGGTATTGTATACCATTTTGATGTTCATCCTGTCCATGTATTGTTTGTAATGGCTTGATAAAGCTCCTGGAGAGCGAAACGTTGCCACAATAAATGTCACATTAGTTGCACTTGTGTCCTTTTACTTTATACATTTTTTTTGGCTATATTTGAAAATATGTAAAAAAAAGTAGATCTACTATTGTAGCAGTACGAATTTGAACGTCGATTTGTTTGGACCGTTTAAGGGTTTTAAGGTAAACCAGACGATGGAGTGATTGAGTCGGTAGTATCAGTAGGCTAACTGACCTATTTACCATCAAACAACTTTTAATATAAATGTTACTCACTTAAAACGATTTTGATATTAAGAAAACATTAGCAGATATATAAAACAAACGCCGGGTCGCCATCTGGAGAAGACCCGGGCCGGAAGTACCGGCAAATCCCTAATGAATGAATACAAAGCAAAAGCAAAATTGTGGTAGGTTAAAAGGGGGTTCAAATAACGATGGACTCTGGTATACAGGAGTAATACACAAAAACTGCCAGTTATATACTGTAGATTTATTTTGGTTGTGTTGCAATACAAATGTACTCTTATTAAATAGTAAAATCAATAAACTTTTAAAGATTAACATGATTTTTTTCAAAACGCATGAAAAAATCATCATAAATCAACCTGCTGTCCGAGCCGTAGACACAGCCACTCGTACGCATCCGGACACTGTATAGAAAGAGAACACTGCCAGTTAGGTCCAGTTCTCGTTCTGAACGGGACTCACGTGAGTGATAGTGTTCTACAAATGTTCAATTGCAACTAAACTGAGTGGCAGTGAACAACACAAAAATACTTCCAAGCACAAACAACTGAATAACAATTCAGTACACAAAGACAAACAATGTTTGAGTTTGAATAACTAGTCGATAATGTAAGAACAGAAATATATCTTTGTTCATCGCTGAATATTATTCATTACGAGTCGCTGACCACGTAAGTTAACTCTGCAAACAACATTGTGCTGATACTACTGGATATAAGAACCTATTAAGCTAGGAATTGGGATTTAGCAGATCTAGAAAAATCTCCTTTATCTTGGCGCGTTTTTTTTTTATTTTTCACGCTGTTTCACGTAAATGTAACTGGTTTTTAGGCTTCGTGATCAGCAGATGTTTTATCAGCACTTATCTAAATATTTAATCCCCTCAAGAGAGGTTCCTTGACGCTGGTGAGGGGCTCTTAATCTAGGGAATTGGATCTGTGCGCCAGTTCCCTGAGTTAAGCCTGAATACCTTCAATCCCCCCCCACCACAGGCGCTGAATAATCCTACGGGTTTAGCGCTTCCTCATTATTATAATAATATAAATATTTAATGGTGTGCCTTTTCTTAAATTTTTGTGACCAGTCTGCTGTGTATTTACAATTACTTTCAATATTAAGTTCGTTATGATAGATTTTTTTTTGTTTGCATATGCTGACCCTGATGCTGACCAATCCACTCCATCAGTAAGATAATATTTATTCGGATTTTTAACCCAGAGAGTTAGCCATCCAGGATAACCTAAGGAAGTCAGTGCGTCATCGAGGACTGTATAATTTCCACTGTGGTCCCTCAATCTTGGCCTCTAGGATGCGACCCACACCAGTCGACTAACACCCATGTTGAGAAGTAGTTTACCAGCTAAGATTAAAGATTAATTATACGGGGAACTTAGCTTGGTAAGATAGCTCATCGCCTGCACAGCCGCCTCTGCAGGCGAGGTCTTGAGAAGTCGTAACCACCTCGCAATGGGCTGAAATGGAAATGTCTTAATAATAAATTACCTCTAAGGGGTATTATGTCAGCATATATCAGACACTGATTGCTGACAAAACTTATGTGTGTGGACTCAAAGGTCCACTTCTCACCGGGTTTTATGATAAGTAACTAATTTGCAACTTGTACTCAACTGCGCGGTCAATTGTACTCATTACAAATCAGTACACTTACCTGGGTATATGTATCTGACCCGTAGTTACGCCCAGATATTCTTTTGACTCTCAGTAGAGTCAAAAGTAATCTAACCTCACAGCGTCCTACGCCGCTGCAATGCCCCTCGAACATAAAGAAAAAGCTGACCTAGTACTTTTTGCTTCCTTGCCAAACTTCCTCCATGAATCAAAGCAGAATGCTTGATTCTTGCCGTCTTAAGTATATACAACAATGTACACTATCTTTACCATGGTAATAAAGTGAGAGCAGGATTTTCCTTAATTGTCCTGCTTAGGTAAGAGATGGACTGTCTCTTATTAAACGACGCTGCAACACGACTCTTGCAAGGAGCGGCGGTCGCTTGACCACGTCACATACTCGTACTGCATCTGGGATCAATTAATTGCTGTAGCAGTAAGCAAGATGCTTGCCTCTTCTGAGACGGCTGGGCCCCTCAGGGCTGAAAGGGGCTGAAGGGGGCTAATACCCCCCCCTGGAGAAAATTTCTCCACAACCCAGGTACCTACTTACTGCTAGGTGAATATGGAGAGCGGGTGTAAGCATACATGCCCAGCATTTCCGCCCGTTTAGTGCATCGAACCATCGTCACTTAGTGTTCACGTGAGGCGAGAACATTACCAGCCAGGTCACGGAACATCTTCATTTTCCCTCCATGCAATGTTGTTCTGTTTTTCATTAACTTCTGTTCTTCACTTTCAGCATAGAACTTCAACAATTTGTTCTTTTGTTTCTTTAGGTGGTAGACAGCGGTTGTTACAACACAAACACCTCAGAGAGGTGGTACACAGCGGTTGTTACAACACAAACACCTCAGACAGGTGGTACACAGCGGTTGTTACAACACAAACACCTCAGACAGGTGGTACACAGCGGTTGTTACAACACAAACACCTCAGACAGGTGGTACACAGCGGTTGTTTCAACACAAACACCTCAGACAGGTGGTAGACAGCGGTTGTTACAACACAAACACCTCAGACAGGTGGTACAAAGCGGTTGTTCAACACAAACACCTCAGACAGGTGGTAACAGCGGTTGTTCAACACAAACACCTCAGACAGGTGGTATACAGCGGTTGTTTCAACACAAACACCTCAGACAGGTGGTACACAGCGGTTGTTACACAAACACCTCTGACAGGTGGTACAAAGCGGTTGTTTCAACACAAACACCTCAGACAGGTGGTACAAAGCGGATGTTTCAACACAAACACCTCAGACAGGTGGTATACAGCGGTTGTTTCAACACAAACACCTCAGACAGGTGGTACACAGCGGTTGTTACAACAAACACCTCAGACAGGTGGTACACAGCGGTTGTTACAACACAAACACCTCAGACAGGTGGTACACAGCGGTTGTTTCAACACAAACACCTCAGACAGGTGGTACACAGCGGTTGTTACAACACAAACACCTCAGACAGGTGGTACACAGCGGTTGTTACAACACAAACACCTCTGACAGGTGGTAGACAGTGGTTGTTACAACACAAACACCTCTGACAGGTGGTAGACAGTGGTTGTTTCAACACAAACACCTAAGACAGGTGGTCTCAGACAGGTGGTAGACAGTGGTTGTTTCAACAAACACCTCAAACAGGTGGTAGACAGTGATTGCTTCAACAAACACCTCAGACAGGTGGTAGACAGTGATTGCTTCAACAAACACCTCAGACAGGTGGTCTCAGACAGGTGGTAGACAGTGGTTGTTATAACAAACACCTCAGACAGGTGGTAGACAGTGGTTGTTTCAACAAACACCTCAGACAGGTGGTCTCAGACAGGTGGTAGACAGTGGTTGTTTCAACAAACACCTCAGACAGGTGGTCTCAGACAGGTGGTAGACAGTGATTGTTACAACAAACACCTCAGACAGGTGGTAGACAGTGGTTGTTACAACAAACACCTCAGACAGGTGGTAGACAGTGGTTGTTACAAACAAAACCTCAGACAGGTGGTAGACAGTGGTTGTTACAACAAACACCTCAGACAGGTGGTAGACAGCGGTTGTTACAACACAAACACCTCAGACAAGGTGGTACCTCAGACAGGTGGTAGACAGTGGTTGTTACAACAAACACCTCAGACAGGTGGTAGACAGTGGTTGTTTCAACAAACACCTCAGACAGGTGGTAGACAGTGGTTGTTTCAACAAACACCTCAGACAGGTGGTCTCAGACAGGTGGTAGACAGTGGTTGTTACAACAAACACCTCAGACAGGTGGTAGACAGTGGTTGTTTCAACAAACACCTCAGACAGAGTGGTTTTCACCCCAGACAGGTGGTAGACAGTGGTTGTTACAACAAACACCTCAGACAGGTGGTAGACAGTGGTTGTTTCAACAAACACCTCAGACAGGTGGTAGACAGTGGTTGTTACAACAAACACCTCAGACAGGTGGTAGACAGTGGTTGTTACAACAAACACCTCAGACAGGTGGTAGACAGTGGTTGTTACAACAAACACCTCAGACAGGTGGTAGACAGTGTTTGTTTCAACAAACACCTCAGACAGGTGGTAGACAGTGGTTGCTTCAACAAACACCTCAGACAGGTGGTAGACAGTGTTTGTTTCAACAAACACCTCAGACAGGTGGTAGACAGTGGTTGTTACAACAAACACCTCAGACAGGTGGTAGACAGTGTTTGTTTCAACAAACACCTCAGACAGGTGGTAGACAGTGGTTGTTTCAACAAACACCTCAGACAGGTGGTAGACAGTGGTTGTTACAACAAACACCTCAGACAGGTGGTAGACAGTGGTTGTTACAACAAACACCTCAGACAGCCTCTGCTCACTTGCATCACTCTCAGAATTTTCCCACAACTTGACTTTCTGTGATATACATAAACAGAAATGCTTACTCTTTTTCTTTTCATTATTACTCTTAGGTCTTTCCGACATTTTCAACAATATTTTCACACCACAGATCACAAAACACGCAGTAATCAGTGAGTAATTGTTGCTGCTCCAGCATATGTTGTGTTGAATGATCCATTTGTGGCTCGTCACGTCAACCTGAAAAAGTTTAGGGTTTTGGCCCCTCAGGGAAGGTTCCTTGATCTTGTTGACGGGCTCTTGATTTAAATAATTGGATCTGTGCTCCAGTTCCTCGAATTAAACCTGAATGCCTTCCACATCCCCCCCCCAGGCGCTGTATAGTCCTACGAGTTTAGCGCTTCCCCTTGATTATAATAATAATAATAATAATTAGGATTTTGGAGTTTTTCGGATTTGGAATTTCGGATAAAGGATTCTCTACTGTATTAGCATCAAGAACGGGCACCTTTAAGAGGTTTCCTGATTTTTTTTAAATCCTCCAACTTTTCTATTTTATTTCGCCCATAAGACAACAACTCTTTGTTATTATTAATTTTGGGCTCTTTATATGCTAATTAATTTTTTTGCCAAATTTAAAAAAATAAATAAGCAATATCAAATATTTTTCTTAGAGGATTGCAGAAAATTTTAAATATATTACAGATTAAAAAAAGAATACCGCAAAACAATATAAATTCGAGATTTTATAGTTTTTTAAATTTAACGATGACTCTAATTTCAGGGAAGTTTATTTTCAAGTGACAGGTAGAGACAGCCTCCTCAGATTTCAACAGTCGCGTATCCTCCTTGTACTGCTGTCATTTTGCCGATTTTAATCTGGAAATGGTGCAGTATTATTTTTCGTTTGCATTACAGTGACTTGATGCCGGTGGGGGCTGCTCTCGATCCAAGGAACTGGAATTGTCTTTCCGTAGCTTGGGTTGAATTTGAATGCCTCTCATTCCACAGGTGTAACCCCCACAGGTTGAGTATTTTCATCTGATTAACATATAACTGTTGTGAATAACATCAATCTCCAATGCTAATTTATCACGTGAAATGGAACTTATCAAGAGTGTCGCCTGTATAGGCACATTTTTTGTTAAATTCTGTGCAATAACTGGAAAATTCATCTTCTGGTCAGCTACAAACTTTTAATGATGTGATGTTAGGTTGTGTAAGCTCTCATGTGCTAATTTTAGTAATCAATTAGTTTCTGTGAAATAATTGGTGAATGTATCTTCTGATCAGAAATAAAACACAGCGTTTAACTTTATTTTGTTATACTTAATTAAATCAACTGAAATATTCTTTTGTGTACTTATAACATCTGTCATCCCTCAAGACTATTGCTAAGAAAGATTTATACTCTAAGGTTAAAATATAATTTACTTACTTTCTTAAAAGCTGGTCATTTTTAGAGAGCAGTCTGGATTAAATTTGACCTGTGTAAGTTCCAATCTGCTTGTTTTTAGTGTTGCATTTGATTAGCTTCAACATTTCCAAGGTAATCACTTGATAGATTAGCATCTGAGCGGCTTCAAGCATGATGTGCTTGTGTATTTTAGGATATTAACCTCCTTGATCCCTTGGAAAGATTTTAATTAGATTTGGTCTATGAGTGTTGTATTTAACCATTTTTATTGAAGCAATTTAGTTATTTATAAATGATGACTTGTTAATGTACCTTTTGATTCCTCTCACATCTTCAACACAAATATTTAACTCTCAGGAAAAAGATCTCCACTCTGCTACCTAAATTACCATGTCATTACCGCAGAAATGAATGGCAGTGTTGTGGGCTTGTGGCATATGTGTGTGATGTCATGTTCAGCTTAGTTGCTGTTATGTTGATATACAGCTATGCATCATAGCTATGTGACCATGCAACATAAGATAACTGGGTGCTGGTTGTCTCTTTAGCTCAAACGCAACAGTGATCAATGTACTCAGATGGTGAGACTTGCATCGTTCCCACCACCTTTGCGCTCACTTGACCTCTATCTTAGTGAATTCTTTTTGTTCCTTTCATAATGTCTCAGACACCTGACAAGAGAGGCGATTTTGCCAGTGACCAACGAAAATGACTTACTTCAATCTCTTCCAGTAAATTCCAAATTCATTAGAGTTAGACTATCACCCGTAGAGTGTTGATAGTGTTCTCTGCGTATAGTGCTGGCTGACTCTCCTATACACTGTCGATACCTCGAACATTTTACAGTCAGGATATTCTGGTTACATTTCTACAATAACCTGAAAAGCCAAACTTAAGAAATGCCTTAATATTCCAGGCAGCCTTCATTAAACTATATTTACTCACTTGCCTTAGCTTAACTAAATATATTTATATAATATATTTTAAGTAATTTTTTCTCTTGGACTGACTGAACTTTGTAAAGTTAACGTCATCATAGTCTAACATGATATTTATTTCAGTCAGTGTACAGGCCGCCTGTGGGGTACTTTGCCTTGTTCAGTCTGACTATTAGTGATGGCACGTAATACTCTAGATGAACAACGGCACAAACCAAGAGGTAGAAATGAAGAAACTGTTAGTAGGGAAAACATTTTAATTAGATATTTCACCCAAGGTGACGTATAGAGTGAGGCACCTGAGCGACTGAAGCTTAAGAAAAAAACTAGTCAAAGGTATTGATGAGAGCGGTGAGCTGGGCTAAAGTGACAGGTGAAGGTTATTATGGCTTGTTATTGATGACTCCAGTACTTCGGTATTGATGACTCCAGTACCTCGGTATTCATGACTCCAGTACCCCGGTATTCATGACTCCCGTACCTCGGTATTCATGCCTCCAGTACCTCGGTATTCATGACTCCCGTACCTCGGTATTCATGACTCCAGTACCTCGGTATTCATGACTCCAGTACCTCGGTATTCATGACTCCAGTACCTCGGTATTCATGACTCCAGTACCTCGGTATTGATGACTCCAGTACCTCGGTATTGATGACTCCAGTACTTCGGTATTGATGACTCCAGTACCTCGGTATTCATGACTCCAGTACCTCGGTATTCATGACTCCAGTACCTCGGTATTCATGACTCCCGTACCTCGGTATTCATGACTCCAGTACCTCGGTATTCATGACTCCAGTACCTCGGTATTCATGACTCCCATACCTCGGTATTCTGACTCCATACTCGGTATTCATACTCCAGTACTGGTATTCATGACTCCAGTCTCGGTTTCATGACCCGTACCTCGTATTCTTGACTCCCGTACCTCGGTATTCATGACTCCAGTACCTCGGTATTCGTGTCCCCAGTACCCTACTGTTCGTGACCCAAGTACATATTTATTCGTGACCCCAATACCCCAGTGTTAATGACCTTAGTAAACTACTGTTCGCGATCAAGGTACCCCGATGTTCGTGACCTCATTACTCCATTGTTCGTAACTCCAGGACTCCATTGTTTGTGACACCAGTACCAGACTCTCTTTGATATTAGTACCCAATGTACGTGAGCAAAGTGCCCTGATGTTCGTGACCCTAATACCTCATCATTTATGATCTCAGTACCCCATTATTAGTGGCCCAATACCCCAGTGTTCACGACCCCAGGATTCGTGATCCTATTACCTCGATGTTCATGACCCTAGTATTCTCCTGTTTGTGACGCTAGTACCCCGATATTGGTGACCCAAGCACCCAATTCTTCGTAACTTTAGCACCTCATTGTTCGTGAATCTAGCATACCACTGTTCGTGTTTCTAGCACCCCACTGTTCAAGACTCTAGCACCCCACTCTTAGTGACCCCCAGGACCCCGCTGTTCGTTACTGCAGCACTAAGAAGACAACAAGAGCCACAACACTGCTGATGCCAGGACGCTAGTGGTTGTGGTTGCGCCCCAGAGACTGGAGGCCTGGGCCCCGCTTAACCCCTTTTGGGTTTCGGGCACCCCCTTTTCTTTAAAAAATTTTTGGGTTTTTTAAAAACCCGGGCCCCTGGGTTTTTTTGAAAACCTTTAAAAATTTGGGAAAATTTGCCAAGAGTTTCTTTACCCTCCAACTAAAAATCACCTTTGGGTTATTTTTTCCTCCATTTTTTAAATCCAAATGCATAAAACCAACGGGTTTAAAAAAAATGTAGGACCCATTCCGGATTGTCCCAAAACCTCTGATCCATCCTCTCTGTTGGTTTCCGGTTAACAAGACCTTCGCTTCCCCCCGTTTCCGTATTTTGGGGGTTTTTTTTTCCCTCTTCCCCCTCTTTTTCCCGGTTTTCTTTCGTACCTTTAAAATTCAAATCAAAACATCCTTTATTTACTGGTCAAGGGATTAAGACTCCAGTCCGTTTTGACCCCCCACGGATATGTCCCTACTCTATTAGACTCGTAGTATTCTTCCACTCCCCGTATGTCGGCCACAAGACATTTTATTTAACCCCAAAAACCCGGGTTTGCTTATACTATTCATCAGGTACCGGTTGTGTATTTATCCTTGTTTATCCAGCCCCATGTTTCCACGTACCAGATCTCTTTATATTGTTTTGTACTGAAGCCCTATTTCGGACCCTTATATATTTTATCCCAGTCCCATTATTAGGCCCAATACCCCCAGTGTCGCCACATTTTATCCTATTATAAAGTTTTGACCTAGTATCTCCTGTTTGTCCAATCCCGATATTTTGCCAACCCATTCTTGTATTTTGCACCCTCTTTTTCGTAAATTTTTGATAACTTTGTTTTAGCAAGTTGCTTTTGCCCCACTCTAGTCCCCAAACCCGTGTTCTTCTGCAGCACAAAAACGGCCATTGCTTGATCCGCGGTTTTTTTGTTGGGCCCCAGAACTAGTAACATTTGGTTTTCACTTGTGAAGGGTTTATCGCCCTCGTGATGGCCCCTGCCATTTTAATGGTTGAAACCCTTCTGGTTCTGGGACCTTTTTGGTAATCCGTTCAAACTTGTTTTTCTTTTAAAGTGATTTTTTTTCCAAAACCCCACAATATAATATATTAATTTTTAAAATTTTTAATTTTAAATTTTTATAAAATTTTTTATATTTTTCCATTGGCGATCCTCGCTCAGGTGGCAAAGTTTTCCATCATTCAGTCCTCTTCTTGCCGAGGGCTTTACCGACTTTTAAAACGCCCTTCCCCCCCTTTTTTGGGGGAAAATTTTTTTTTTAAATATTTGGCCTACCATCCTAAATTCCTCTTAGTCCACTTCCCTCACTGGTTTTCAAATAAAATCCACAAAAAATCTTTGCTACAAAACTGAGTTTTTATATGTTTCCCTAAAACTGCAAACACCCCTAACTTCTAAAGCCTTTTGTCTTCGGCTACTTTCTCCTCTACCTTTTCTTCTATTTAAGCTCTTCCCTTTACAGGTTCACTTAAATTTTTTTATTTTTTTTTATCCACGGCCCGTTCCACGAACGGGTGGCCCAAAAGAAAACCTTTCACCAATTCCCCATCCTTCTTCCAAAGTGTTTACATGTTTTACACATAGACCTCCCCTTTCAAGTGAGCACTGTACTTCCCATCTCGGGGGTAAAGTCGCCTGCCGGTTTCCCTGATCCTCATAATCTTTGCTTTTCAATGCAGTCAGTTAAACCTTGTTTTACTTATCACGCTCACTTCCCCTGGGCAACCCCCCCAACAAATTTTCCCATTTTACCCCTTTTTGGGCCCTACCCCGCTTTCCTTTCCTTCAAGTAATTTAGGGGGTTGGTTTGCTCTATTTTACAGCCGCCCCCTCCCTTCTAGTCTGGAAAACAGTTTTGGTAATCCGCACCCCCTCCTATTCCACTCATTTTGATTTTCACACAACTTGCTCGCTGGACTCTCACGCCCCCCTTTTCTTGCTGCTTCCCTCTTTCCCCCATTAGGCGTGTTAAATCATACCTCTCTAATCCCTTGCTTCAGGCAAGTTCTTGCCTCCCAGACTTATGCCCCTCACTTTTTCCCTTCAATTCATGTTACCTCATGTTCAAAACCCTGGTTACCTCCATTCCATTTCTGAAAGTTTCCTCCTACTCTTCCTAATCTGTTGTTCAACTTTTTCCCTTATCTTTTTGACCTATAACCTTCTCTTTCTGTTTCACCTTTGTTTTCCTCTTTTAACCTCCAAATTTCCCCATCCCCAACCCTTCAGAATTCCCCAAGCACGTGTCTCAAAAACCTTGACATCCCATTTTTGGATTCTTTCTTTTAACGGGCTCTTGAAACCCTCGAAATTACTCCTTAACCTTTTAAATTTTTAAAACCCGGTATCAATTTCTAAGGCCTCTTTACTGGGAAAAATTTCCTCTTCCTTACATCTTACTTGCCTCCTTTGTAAAATCCTTATGTTTCAGAATTTTCCCTCCCCAAACCTGCACATTTGCCACAGTTTCCCCTATATGTTGCCTTCCCAACATTGCCCGTTTTAGCCTTATCAAATTTTCCTGAATATGTTTCACTAAAACCTGGTCCACCCTCTTTCCGCATCCTTGTCTTGGTTTCCTATTCTCGTTTACTTTAATTTTTAATAAATTTCAATACCCCTTACCGGTCCTCACAGTTTTCCCCTTTAATTTTTGATTTTTATCCCTGTTTATCAAAGAATTGCTGCCCTCACCCAGTCCCTTCCTTCCATTTATTAATTTGCAAACCCATAAACTTTAGTCCCCCCTTTCTTTTTTTCTATCTTTCCTATCCTGCCTACCCCTCTTACCTTGCCTCACACTCCCCCATACAATGGCCTTCCTCTCTCCAAATGGTGTTCCCCTTCCCTATCGGAATTAAGTTCCCCTCTTATCAACATTTACATTCCTAATATTTTCTCCCTTCTTAACTCTCCTTAATAACCCCTCTTTTTTAACTACAACATTTTTCTTGGGCTTTCTTAATTTAACTCATAAAACTTTTCTTTTTTTCCCAAAAAATTGTTATCATCTTACCATTTCTTTTCTCTTTTTTAAATGCTCACCTTTTAATTTCTTTTTTCCATAACTCCTCCTTGCCTTCTTTTTAAAAACTTTCTTATGTCTTTTCTCCACTTTTTCTTTACATCTTTCCCAATCCTTTTCCCCCCATTCTTAAACCACAATTTGTGCCTTCCTCTTTTAAACTCCACCCTTTTCACATTGCGATGCTCTCAAAACCATTATCTCCAACGTTTCTCCTACTGTTTTTAGTTTAAACCTGCCACCCCCTTTTTATCTCTTTCCCTTTCTCTACTTGATTCAGGTGATTCAAATAGAATGTCGTTATCCCGGCCCCTCTTAAGCTGTATCCTGAAGTCTATTTACAGTTTTTTATTACCATCTAACCACACTTGTATTTCGCCCTACATCTTGGTGTATTCTTTATCCCTTTCAAAATGACCAACCTTAAACCCCTTCTGTACAAAGTTCATCCAAACTCCGTTTTTTCACCTGAAAATTTACTACATCAACTTCCTTAAGTTTCCCACTTTGCTTAAAGGCCCCCCTACCACTTTTCCTCTTTTGGTTCAAAGGCCTTCTCATTCCAAAATTCCACATCTCTCTCCTCTGAATTTCTTTCATGCAAAATATTTGACACTTTGCATCCCCTTACTGTAATCACTTTCTTGGATTTCACAATTCTTTCTCTTTCTCTTCCTACTGACTTCCTTTCTGTTCCCTTCTTTTCTAACTCCTCATATTTGATTAACCATTTATTTCCCCTCCTTTCTACCCTTATTTTTTTCCTTGGGAAACCCTCTTTCTTTTCAAAAATCAGCACCCATCGTTTCTGGTCATCGATTTCCACGCACTTTATAATCTCCCATTTTTGGGAAGTTTTCCCTCTTCCTTTATTTAATGTTTGGGAAAAGGGTTATGCCCTCCTCCCATTTTATTTCCTCTACAACTTTGGGCTTACGAATAGTTTTTTCCACTTCCCCAGACAAAAAATTTAAAAAAGAAGACTTTAGAAGAGGTTAATTGTATTTAATATAGGGCAGTCGTGTCTGTGAGTATACCTTTAGCGTATTGTGTTTCTGTTTTTGCGTTTATGAGGTAAGACCAGCACCCACCATCTGAAAACCTCCTTTTTTTTCCAGTCTGGTCGTAGATTCCTGTGGTTGCTCGCCATCTACCTACTTAAATTTTTTTAAAAATTTTTTTAAATTTTTAATTTATAAATTTATTTATTATTTTTTTATTTATAAAATTTTTTTTTATTTTTAATATATTACATAATATATTATATATTTTTAATTATCTGTTGGGGTTGTGTGTGTGTCCCCCTGTTGTCTCCATAGTTAGGTCGGGGCTTCCGATTCCTCCCCCCTTCTGTTTAAAGGGTCAATCCCCCTGACCTGCTTATCGTCCTCTTTATGCTTTGGACCCTGCTTCCTACTGCCCAAGCTTTTCTTAGCTACTCTGTGCGGGAAAATTTTTCCTACATGCCTGTTATTATGTTTTTATTAAAACTGTCCCTTGTTACTGGCCATGTCTCTGGTCCGTTTTTCCCTTGTTATCCTTAACTCAATTGGGCCTCGATACTTACATCAACATTTCATAAGAATGTGGGTTGGGTTCGAGGTTTGCTGGGCCTGCTGCGAGTTATTGGTTGTGTGACGCTTCAGGAGATTTTGTCTCGGTGTGTAATCCCAAGATCTTTTCCTTGAGTGAGGTTTGTGCTCAAACCCAAACTTTGTTTGGGCTTTGCCCCCCAAATTCGATTTGACTTGGTGGTTTATTCCGGAGCAATTGTGGAGTTTGCAGCTTGGTGGGTGTTGTGTGTGTGTGTTGGGGTTGGTTCTCCTGTTGAGGTTCCGTCCTCCATGTCTGGGTCTTCCTGCCGCTTGGTCACCCTTTAAGTGTCTTTTCTTCTTGTGTTTGTATGGTTTGACCATGCTTTCTTCCATTCTGGTTCTCTGTGGTTGGTTTCCAAAATCCTGGATTTCTTGCCTTAATTAACTTGCCGTGGTTGGCCCCACGGAACACGTTTTTGTTATTGTCATTCGTTCAGTATTGTGTATATGTCTATTTCCTGCCCAATTCGTGGTTTTTTCCCTTTCCTTCCTTGGGCATTCTCTTAGCTTGCCTTGTCTTTTGGAAACCTTTATTGTCCTTTTTTTCCTTGGTTTGGGGGGGGTTCCAACTGGTCGCATACTCAACTTGGCCATGAAGGTTCGGGGCCCTTAGTCCTTTTAAAGGGGGAACCGTTCTGATTTATGGGTATCTGCACTTTTTTTATTCCTTAAATTGCCTTGGTTATATTCCCCAATCTTTTTCTTATGGGTTTGTTTCGGCCTCAATGTCTCCGTTGGTTTCTTCTTTCCCTCCCATCTTTTGGGATTGCACTTGATGGGTTGATCCGGTGCCTTCTCCTCGGGCCCTGTCAGTCCCTTTGATTCTCCTTTTTGATCAAATGAATTCTTTCTAACTTCGTTTCAAAGGGAACTTCGGTTTTTTCCTTTCCTTATCGTGTTCACTCAGAAAGCGGGTCTGGATCCCTTGGACCCCGGGTCCGGTCCATCTAAACCTACCCACGTACTTTTTCCCCTGCTCTGCAGTTTCCCATCTTGTTCCTTCCCTTTTTCCCTTCTGCCCACGTTTTACTCTGGTTGGCTTGTCAAACGTTTTCGTCCAAGGTGCAATCCCACCCTTTTCTTTGTTTACTGTTTCACCTGTCATCCCGTATTGTTCCATTTTTCCCACGAACCATGTTGGCTTGGGAAGTCTTCCTTTAGGGTCAACCCCTTCTGATTTTTAATGGATTGAATTAACAGAGTGAAGGTTGTAGTTAGTCTTTATGTTGTTCTTATGTAGGAACCTCCCGGACAGGGGGATAAAGTGAGGGAAATAGGGTGCTTTTCCCCGGAAAAGGAGAGAGATGGAGGAGAGGATTAGAAGGGGTTATCCGGGGTGTACGGTTTTAGAGGGTGGTAAAAACCCCTTGGTGCGGGTTTGCCCTGGTGAAAAAAATTTTGAACTGGGAGTAAAAGGGGGATTTGGGAAAAAAAGGAAGGGGTGGAGGGTTTTTGGGGAAAAGGTGGAGATAAAGGGGAGTTTTGCTGGGATGGGGGAAGGGCGGGGGGAAAAAAAGGGGGTGAATTTTTTTTTGGGGAGGGATCCCCAAGGGTGTTGAATAAAACCCTACCCAAGGGGCACCGGGGAAAGGTATGGCCCAAAAGGGACCGGGAAATATAAAGGTCCGATTTTAAAAGAAAAGAGGAAGCCAAATTGGTTTTTTAGGGAATCGGGCTTTTTGGAGTTGGATTAAAAGGGGTTAAAAAGTGTTGGTGGCAAGGGAGTTTAAAGGAAAAAAAGAAGGGGAAGGTGAAATAGGAGGGGGGGAAAAAAATTTGGGAGTGTTGGTGTGAAATTTTAGTAATAGAAAGAAAAGAAGGAAAGGGGGAAGGAAGGTTTAAAGGGGGGAAAATGGAGGATGGGGGGTTGCCGGCAGGGGAGCCGGAAATGGGGGGGGGAAAAATCAGGAAGGATAGGGGGGGTTTGGGGGGAAAAATGAATAATGAGAACCAGAGGAAAAGGTGGGCATGAAGGCGGTGGGGTGGGGTGGGGTTGGGGGGGGTGGGGGGGTGGTTGGGGGGGGGGGAGTGGGGAGAGGGGTGGGGGGGGGGGAGGGGGGGGGAGGGGGGGTATGTGGTGGTAGGGGGGGGGAAAAGGGTGTGGAGGGGGGGGGAGGTGGGGGGGGGGGGTGGGGTTTTGGGGGAGGGGGGGGGGGTTGTGGGGGTGGAAGGATTTGTGAATAGGGCGGCAAAATTCGGAAGATTTGAACCTTGAAAAAGGGAATATTTTTGTGTTTGTTTTTAGTATTTTCAAACTTTCAAATATTGTTGGTAAATTGAAAAGGGGTGTGTATAAGTTGGTTTTATAGGGGTCGTTATTTAAAATTAAATGTTCGGGGTTTTGAAAAATATTTTTAAAGAGAAAAATTTTTAAAGGAATTTAATAATGAGTCTTCAACTGAAGTTTAAAAATTTTAAAAGGGTTTAACAAAATTTTCACACAATACCCCCCAAACACAAAACCCAAAAACCCCACTCAGTTGTCCCTTGTTCCAAATTATTTAAATGGTTAAAACTGTGTAAGGCCACGAATCTTCAAAACTTGACTTTTACTCCTCCCTATGTGTTTCGTTTTTGAAATGTTTTGGAAGAAGGGGGGGGACGGGAAACCAGGCCCGTAGGGCGGTCCAACTCCAAACCTCACCAAAAAAAGGGTTTGGGGTAGTTAACCCGGGGAGTCTCCGGAAGCACGATACATTTGCTGAAGCTGCGGGATACCGTGACCGCTTCCCCCTTTGGATCTTCAAGCACTGTCCCTTAGCCCTTACCATTAACACTTTACGACTTTATACACTCATTTGGAAGTACATTTTTATTTGTTCCCAAAAACCTTTGGGTATTCCAGGCCACTGTGCCCCTGTAAAATGTAGATTAATATTTTAATAAATTTATAAAAATTAAAAAAAAAAATTTTAAAAATTAAAATTTAAACTTCGGCACGGCCCTGGCTGAACCAAACATTTGGAACCCTTTAATTTTAATTTTCTTTATATTGACGAAAGAACAAGGGAAAAGGGGCCAAGGCTAACAAAGCATTAAATTTTTTGAATTTTTAGGTTTCTCCCCAATTTATTATTTTATTTTATTTTGGGTTTTATTTTAAAATGTTTTTAAAAAATAAAAGAAAATTTTAGCCTGCCTTAGCCAAAATATGAGGGGGGTTGGTTAAATTTTTTTGGGTGTTTGGGTGTGTGGGTTGTGGTTTTGGGTTGAGGTATGGTGGGGTTGGTTAGTGGGGGAGGTGTTTTGGGTAGGGTTTTCGGGTTGGGGGTGGGTTGGGGGGGTGAGGGGGGGGTTTTTTGGTTTGGGTATGGTTTTTTAATAGGGCGAAAAAAGAGAAAATGAATAAAAAAAGGTGGTTATTGTAAATTGAAAATTTTAATTTAGAGTGAGGCTAAATTTAAATTGTGAAAAGGAAGAATTTTTAAAGGTTTTTTTATAAAAATTTTAGAAGAAATAAAAATATTTTTAAAGGTGGGGGAAATTTAGAAAGGGACCCTTTTTAAATTTTAATACAATTTTTGGTTAAAACCAACTCACCACACACACAACAACAACAAATAAAAAAACAAAAAATTTTTAAACAAAAAATAAAACCCAAAACCAATATATATATTATTATATACTATATATATATATTATAATAATTTTACAAAAAAAAAATTTAAAAAATTTTATAAAATTATTAAATTTTAATTTATAATTTAATATAAAGCTGAAGAGTAAAATAAAGGGAAGGGCAAACCCTTTCGTTGAAGTTAATGGAGATTAGAGGATAAAGATGTCGTATTTATGGAAAGAATTGGAGTTGGGAAAGGAAGAAATTTGAGGGGTAGTGGTTTATAGAAATTTAAATGGATTAAGATTGGGTTTGAAAATTGGGGTTTAAGGAAGAAATTTGGGGACAAGGAAATTGGATTGGGTAAAAATGTTGGATAAAAAGGGTTAGTTTTACTGGAAGAGGGTTAAAGGGAAAGAAGAGATTTGGAAAAGTGGTGGGATTTTTGAAGTAGGAGTAAAGGAGGATTAATGAATTGGGAAAATGGGTTGGAGGTAATTTGATAGTTTTTAATATAATGGGGGCCCTTATTGAAATTGTTGAAGGTTGTTAGGAAAAACATTTATAAGGGATAAAAGTTACAGTATTTCGGGAGGTGTGGGCATTTTGGTGAAAAACGTTGGAAATTAAGGAGTAAAAAGGGGACAGATAATAGAAAGGGGGGGAAAGTAAATAAAAGGGAAGGGGATAAAGGGGAAAGAGTAGGGAGGTTAAGTTTAAAAAAGGAAAGTTGGTTGAAGAAAATTATTGGGTAGATGGTAGGAGATAGTTTGGTGTTAAGATTTGGGGGTGATAAATTTGTTGAGGAAAGAAAGTTGTATTAAGGAAAAGTTGAGAGAGGAAAAGTGATGGAGAGTTTTAATGAAAAGAAAAAGGGGGGGAATTGGAGAGGAAAAAATAAAGTATGAAGGGGTGGGGGAGGATTAGGGGGTGAAAAAGTTTAAAGGGAAGGGGAAAAATTAAAAGGAGGAGTTTTGTGTGGTAGGGAATTTGTAGGGGGAGGAGGGTGGGTTGGGGAGGGTTTTTGGGGGTGTGGAAAATGAAAGGAAAGGGGATGGAAAAGTTTTAAACGGTTGGGGGTTTTTAAAATGTGGGAGGTTTTTTTAAAAAGGTGGAAGGAAGATAGTTCCTGGGTTGGAGACAAGGGGAAGTTCAATAAAGGAAAAGGGGTAAAAGATCAAAATTTGTAAATTCTTTAAAGATTTGTAAAAGGATAATTAGAGTTTCGATGAAAAAATTGGAAAGGGTGGGGGTTAAGAAAAGGATAGGAAATGGGTTTGAAGTGTTTTAAGGGAAAAATAGTTTGTGGGGATTTTAGGGTAAGAGGTTGCGGGTTTATGGTTTGGAAGGAGCTTTAAAGGGGTTAGGGAGGGGGTTTTGGGGTAAAAAGTAGGAATTAGGGGGAAGAGGGGGTAAAGTTTTAGAATAGGGAGGTTTAAGTAGAGGTAGAAAAGATTTTAAGTAAAGGGGTTAAAAAAGTGGAGTACCATGGTTGTAAAATTTTAATTTGGGTATTAAAAGGTGAAGGGGGTTAAAAAAGGGGGTTTGTAGGAAGAGTGATCAAAGGGGTTTGACAGTGTTTTGTGATGAAGGTTTGGAGGTTTGAAGGAATGTTGAGAGGGAGGGGTTAAAGGTTTGAGAGGAGGAGTTAAGGTGAAAAGGGGGGGAAAATGGGTGAAGTTTGAGGATAATGAAAATTTTGATGGAATAAAAATTTTTGGAGAAAAAGCGAAGAAAAAAAGGAAAAAAATTTTTAAATGGGGGAGTTATAAAAATGGGGTTAATTTAGGATTTGAAATTTTAGGAATTTTGAGAAGGGGAATGGATTCTGTGGGAAGGAAAAACTTGAAATGGGGGCATTTTTTTATGCGGGAAAAGGGGTAGAAAAAAAGGGGGGAAGGGAATAATGGTAAAATAAAATTAAAAAAAGGTGGGGATATAGTTTTGGAGTGGTTAGTGCTTTATTTAATAAATGTATGGAAGTGGGTAAGGGCCTGGGGAGGGAGGAGTGCAGTTGTTTTTAAAAAAGGGGGCAAAAGGAAAAAAGGGGGAAAATTTAAATCTGTTGAAAACCCGCAATGTAGAAATAGTATATAAATAAATAAATAAGTGCAGTGGACCCTAACCAACGACATTAATCCGTTCCAGGGTTCCGTTGGCGAATCCGGTCGAGTTAATTTTTCCCCAAAATAATTGAAAATAAATTTCCTTTCCCTACCCAAAACAAAAAAAAAAAAAAAAAAATATCAGAATAACTTCAAATAAAAATAATGCAATTAACTTTTTTAAAAGGGATTATGTTTTATGGAGTGGATGAGGATGTCCAGAGCAGGGAAAAGAAATTTTCAGGGCTTAGGAAAAACCCCTTGGGGGTTCTCCAGGTCCTTTTCCCGGGACCTTTTGGTCTAAGCCCACGAAAGCTTTAAGAGAGGCCCCTTTTGCTACTGTGCGGGATTTCCCTAGTGCCATTTTTCCCTTAATGGACAAGTTGTATTGTACATGTTGCAATGGGCGGAATTCTTGGGATAAATTCCCTTGTAAATTTGCAATTTTTAAACTTGAATTCCTTTCTGTTTCATCTTCCTAGTCCTTCTTTCTTTTTTAAATTTCCTGAGTTGGGGTTTGTTGTTGTTAAGTTCTTCGGTTTTCTGAATTCTTCCCGCCTGTCGCACAAACCTCCAAAAATTCCCAAACCCAAACCCCAAGGACTTCCCCAGGGATAGTTTCCGGGAAGGGTTTAAAGGGTTACCCCAAATTTCAACATCCTTTGTTCTACATTCTGGCCAAGTTTCCAAGTTTAAGGCCCTTTTGTCTCCTCCCAACCCTTTATCTATAAGGTTTACACAACTGGGGATATTGAAGTGGTCTTTCCAAAACTCTCTTAGGGTCAATTGAGTGTCTGAGGTCACTTAAAAGCACTTTTGAAAATACTGCTTTTCTGTAGTTTTTTGAAGTTTGAAATGACCTGCTGGTCCATGGGCTGGAGGAGAGGGGTTGTATTAGGAGGCAAAAACTTCACCTTAACGAAACAAATCCCCTGCAATTTCTTCTTGCAAGTCGTGATGTGGAGCAGGAGCATTGTCCATTACAGGGTGCAATTTTTTTGGAGGATTTCAGGGGGGTATAAACCTTTTGGGAAAAATACCATAAACCGCAAAAATTACGTGACCCAACCCACTTACCTCACGAAATTTTTAAAAACCCTTTACGATATGGTTTTCTAAAATTGGGTTTTTTTGGGAACCCACCAATAGCTTATTTCAACACCATCATTTACACTTAGCAGTGTCTTTCATAGGCTTACGTCCTGGGAGTCCCTTTTTCCCTTTGTAATAGGCCCTGTTTGGCATTTTCTTCCAAAACAAGCCTGTTTTGTCACAATTCAACTTGTTCAGGTTTTAGGTTTTTCAGTCTTACCCTTATTCCTTAACCTCAATTTTTCACCACATTTTTGTCTGCCTGGCAGCCTCACCATGCCTTACCACACTTTTTGGGCCACTACAAATCCTAAACTTCCACTTTTGGCCCTTATTTAAGGCACCCTTTGGGGCATTTCAATTGATTCATTGCACTATTCTTTTAAAATTAGGAGGAAACACTATCACCTGATAATTGTTTTTCGTTTATCCATACCTATAACAGTCTCTCTACCTCTTCAACTGTTTGTGGTCTCCGTGTTGAAAACATTCTTGAACCTTTCGCAACAACAGCTTCCTTGATTGCCTGTCTGTTTGCCAAGATAGTACTGATGGTTGAATGTGATTTGTTGTATTGCCTTTCCAACTCAGCCATACGCACTCCACTCTCGTATTTTTCAATGATCTCCTTCATTTCCATCGTAATTCTCACCCTTTTTAACACAGGTATTACAACCCAAGAGTCCAAATGGCCTGTTATCCTGTGTGTAGAGGGAGCAAAATAAACACAGCAGAAAACTTTTGACTTATATTATCCTTCACCAATTTAGAACAGAAGTATGTACACTATATACACTATGTACAGCAATAGGTATTAGTGCACTCCACGGTAAGCAAGGCAGAATAGAAGCCACTAGAGAGCAGACTGTGCTTCAACCAGCTCTAGAATGGGAATGACAAGGGCAGACAGGAGAGTGGTACCCACATAATCTCTGCGATTGCCAAAACCATCTTCTCATTGGCTGGAACCTGGGTAGTGGTTGAACGACGGGGCCCCATCGTCAACCCTCAGTCCCCTGGTTCGCTGGTTGGGGAAGATAGCTTGTAAATGAGGGTGTGTACATGTGCTGAATAAAGGTTACGTACTCTTTGCATGCCACAACGGGCTTGGCACCCGAAGTTTTCTTTTGACCCATGGTGGCTTAATTAGCTGTTACAAGCACTAGCAATAGTGGAATAATCCAAAATATATGGGAGGCACATGTGGAAACCGTCTGCAACAGCTTGTAAACAATGGCATACTGACTCTTGGAGTGGCTGGGTCTGCTCAGGCCGTGCTCTGGGCAAATCGACACGTTCCGGACAAACGTCGTTGGTTAAGTTTTTCGCCGTTGGTTAAGGCCATTTTTTCTACAGCAAAAAGCGCCGTTAGACGAAATTGCCGTTACTTAATCCCGCCGTTAGTTGAGGGTCAATTGTATAACTGAAAACCGTTGCAAAGAAAAATGCATTAGAGCGAAGCACTGTAAAGTGTGGCGTTGTAAAGTGATGTGCTGTAAGGGTAAGATGAAGAACAAGATACCAGATGAACAGGGAGGCTATAGGAAGGGTAGGGGGTGTGTAGACCAAGTGTTTACAGTGAAATATGAAGGTAAACAGTATTTAGATAAGGCTAAAGAGGTTTTTGTGGCATTTATGGATTTAGAAAAGGCAAATGATAGGGTGGATAGGGAAGCAATGTGGCGGATGTTTGAATAGGAGGGAGGGAGATTATTTCCCTGTAAAAGCAGACTTTAGGCGGGGATGTGTGATGTCACCATAGTTATTCAATATATTTATAGATGGGTTGCAAGAGAAGTGAATGCTTGGATGTAGGCAGGAGGTGTTCAGTTAAAAGATCGAACACAAAGTGGGAGTTGTCACAGTTGCTCTTTCCTGATGCTGTGCTTTTGGGAGAGTCTGAAGGGAAGTTGCAGAGGTTGGTGGATGAGTTTGGTAGGGAATGCAAAAGAAGAAAATTAAAAGTGAATATAGGAAAGAGTAAGGTGATGAGAATAACAAAAATTAGGCGGGATGGGGGGAGAGAGTATGGAGGAGGTGAATGTATTCAGATATTTGGGAGTGGACGTGTCAGCACATGGGTCTATGGAGGATGAGGTGAATCATAGAATTGATGAGGGGTAAAAGGTGAGTGGTGCAACTGAAGAGTCTGTGGAGACATGGAACATATGAGAGTATAGCTATCCCAGTGCTCTTATATGGGAGTGAAGGATGGGTATACTTGGAATATACCTGGAGAGGGCTTCAGGGGTCAACGCCCCCGTGACTCGGTCTGAGACCTGGCCTCGTGGAGGATCAGGGTCTGATCAACCAGGCTGTTACTGTTGGCCACACGCAAACTGACGTACGAACCACACACTGGCTGGTTAGGTACTGACTTTAGGTGCCTGTCCAGTGCCTTCTAGAAGACAACCAGGGGTCTGTTGGTAATCCCCCCTAATGTATGCTGGGAGGCAGCTGAACAATCGTGAGCCCTGGACACTTATTGTGTTGGCTCTCAGTGTACTCGTGGCGCCCCTGCTTTTCATTTGGGGAATGTTGCATCTCATGCCGAGTCTTTTGCTTTCATAGGCAGTGATTTTTGTGTTCAAGTTTGGTACTACTCCCTCTAGGATATTCCAAGTGTATATTAGCATGTATAAATCAAGGGTCTTCAACCGTTCCCATTAATTTAGGTGCTTTATCGTGCTTATGTGTGCCATGAAAGTTCTTTGTACACTCTCCAGGTCAGCTTGAAGGGGGCAGTTAGTGTATAGCAGTATTCCAGACTAGAGAGAACAAGCGATTTGAAGAGAATCATCATGGGCATGGCATCCCTAGTTCTGAAGGTTCTCATAATCGATCCTATCATTTTCCTAGCAGTTGCAGTTGATACATTGTTGTGGTCTTTGAAGGCGAGATCCTCTGACATTACCACTCCCAGGTCCTTCACATTACTTTCTCGCTCTATTCTGTGGTTAGAATTTGTCGTATACCCTGATAAAATTTTACTTTCCTCAAGTTTTCCAAATCTGAGTAGTTGATGTCCGCTTGAGTCTATCGGTGTCTTCGATGGAGGACACTGCCAAGGCAATTTGGGTGTCATCTGCAAAGGAAGCCATGGAGCTATGGCTTACATCTCTGTCTATGTCAGAAATGAGGATGAAGAATAGAATGGGAAGGAGTACTGTGCCTTGTGGAACACAGCTTTTCACCGTAGCTGCCTCAGACTTTAATATGTTTACTATTAATCTTTGTGTTCCATTTATCAGGAAGTTTTAGATCCAGCTACCAACTTTTCCTGTTATTCTTTTATCACGCATTTTGTGCGCTGTTACACCATGGTCACACTTGTCGAAACTTTTGCAAAGTCTGTGTATACTACATCTGTATTTTGTTTATCCTCAGTAGCATCAGGACCTTGCCATAGTGGTCCAGTAGCTGGGACAGGCAGGAGCGACCTTGCTCTAAACCCGTGTTGCCCTGGGTTGTGTAACTGATGGGTATCTAGGTGGTTGGCGATCTTGCTTCTTAGAACCCTCTCAAAGATTTTTATAATATGGGATGTTAGTGCTATCGGTGTGTAGTTCTTTGCAATTGCTTTACTGCCATCTTGGTAGAGTGGGGCTGTCTCTTCTTTTTAGTGAGTGTGGTATGACCCCTGTGTCTATGCTCCTTCTCCATAGAATGGTGAAGGCACACAAAAGGGGCTTATTGCAGTTCTTGATGAACACGGAGTTCCATGAGTCTGGGCCTGGGGCAGAGTGCATGGGCATGTCGTTTATTGTCTTTTCAAATCTTGTGGTGTTAGGATAATGTTCGAGATTTTTGAGATGACCAAATTTTGGGTCTCGTTCGCAAAGAATTAATTTGGATTGTCGTCTGGGCAGCAGCTCACTGAACACTGAGTCATATTGGGACTTTAGTATCTCACTCATTTCTTGGCTGTCATCTATGTCCCATCTCGCCTAAGCAGGGACCCAATACTGGATGTTGTTTTTCCCTTAGATTTAGTATGAGAGAAGAAGTATTTTGTTTTTTGCTTTTTCAATTTCCTTTATGGCTTTTAGTTCTTACTGAGAATCTTGTCTCCTGTAAGATTCCTTCAGCCTAAGTTCGATAATTGCAATTTCATTGACTAGTGCCTCCCTTTGTAATTCAGATATATTGGCCTCTCTTAGCAGCTCTGTGACTCCTTACCTTCCTCAGTATGTGGAACGTCTCTCTCTTTCTAGTTTACATCTTCACATTCTTTTTCTTAATGGAATGTGTGTTGAGTAGATCTCAAGAACCATAGAATTTATTTTTCTAGGCAAAGGTTCTGATCCATGTTGTATAGGATATCTTTCGAGCTTGTTTCATTTAGAACATGGTTGACTTGTTCCCATTATGTTTATTGTTATTGAAATTGAATTTTGTAAAGATACCCTCATGACTGATCATATTTTGCTGGTCAGGAGCCCTGTGCATACATGTCTGTACCTCTATTATGTTGTGATCTGAGTGTACTGTCTTTGATATAGTTATATTACGTATCACATCGTCATTGTTAGTGAAGATGAGGTCCAGCGTATTTTCTAGTCTTGTAGGCTCTTATTATTTGCTGGTTTAAAGTGAATTTGGTGCAGATTTAACTTCTCGTGTGTGTGTGAATTTTCATCTGAGCTGCCTCCTGGAGTGATTTCTGCTAAAATATTATTTGCTACACTCCTCCATTTTAGGTGTCTCAAGTTGAAATCTCCCAGTAACAAAATGTTTGGGGCAGCAGTTGAAAGATTTTCCCGAGTGGTCAGTTTTCAAAAGCTGTTCCCGGTATTGCTGGGAAGTTGCATCTGGAGGTTTGTATACAACCACAAGGACAAGGTTTATTGTTTTCAATCTTTACTGCCAAAACTTAAACTACATCATGTGAGGTGTTGAGTAGGGTGGTGAATGTTGCAACAAGGAGAAGGGTGGAGGCAGTGGAGATATGTCTGAGGGCAATTTGTGGTGTGAATATAATGCAGAGAATCCGTAGTTTGGAAATTAGGGAGAGGTGTGGAGTTACTAAAAGTATCCAGAAGGCTGAGGAGGGGTTGTTGATGTGATTCGGACATGTAGAGAGGAAGGAGAGGGTGGAGAGCGCATAAATCTGTAGTGGAAGGAAGGCGGGGTAGAGGGGTTTGTGTGCGAGGAGCTTGAAGTTCCAGCAAGCATGTGTGAGCGTGTTAGATATGAGCAAATGGAGACAAATGGTTTTTAGGACATGACGTGCTGTTGGAATTTGAGCAAGGTAACTTTTATGAAGGGATTCAGTAAAACTGGCAGGCCGAACTTGAGTCCTGGATATGGGCAGTACAGTGACGGCACTCTGAAGGACGGGTGTTAATGTTGCAGTTTTATAAATGCAGTGTGAGCGTGCCTCTAGCAAGACAGTGAAGGAGTGAATAATGGTGAAATATGTGAAATATGGCGAAATATGGTGAGATGTGGTATTATCAGCGGTACAAGAATATTTCCATGGTCTCTTCCCCTTTGTTTCAGCTGGATATAGCAAGGAATCAATGCTCCTGTTTGGAGAGCATTAATTCACATCATCAGAATAGCAGGTACAAAGGAGTCCCTCTTAGGTGATCTTACACAAGTGATGACACCGGGACAGGAAATGGGTCTCATCCTGAATCCATCCAAATGTGAAATCATCTCAGTCAGTCAACAAGTGATAAATGCAGTTAGATCCAAACTACAAGGAGCATCAATCATTGCCCCTACAAACAACGTCTTGCTTGGAGCGCCTCTGGGAAGCGATGCCACAGACACAATCCTCAGGAAGAAATTGGAAGAACTGAGGAGAATGGAACAACGAATAGGCAATCTTGACACCCATGATGCCTTGTACCTTCTCACAAAGTGCTTGAGTCTGCCAAGGTTGAGATATTTCCTAAGATGTGAACCTTCATATGATAACCCTATACTGCACGAATATGACAGTATCCCGAGGCAGATTTTTACAAAAGTACTTAACCTTACTCTAGAAGACGGGTAGTGCAACCAAGCTACACTTCCAGTCAGACTAGGAGGCATTGGTGTCCGCAAGTCATCACAGATTGCACTACCTGCTTTTCTGTCCTCATGCGTTGCATCCAGAGAGCTTGTAGCAGCAATTTTTCCTGAACATCTTAGGGACAAGATTGGAGTCCAGGACCAAAAGTTCATTGACGGAGCCATGATCTGGGATAATCTAACGGGCTCTGAAACCAAACCTGCTCCCCCCAACATTTACAAACAGTCACACTGGGATGGCCCGATAGTGGAGAAATTAGCCTAACCAGAGCTTCAGAGTGTGTCAGGGATGGATAGAGCCCGCCTTCTGGCAGTGAGAGCTCCTCATGCAGGCGACTTTCTGTTGGCTGTTCCCAACTCCAGCCTTGGCACACGGCTCGACCCACAGATCATCTGCATTGGTGTTATCCTTCGACTTGCCGCCCCTATTCTCGCCGGACACAGGTGCATTTGAGGCAGTGAAGCAGCAGACCGATTCGAGTACCATGGTCTTGTGTGCCATAAATCTGAGGGAAAGACTGCAAGACATGAGGTTAATAACATCAAGAGGAGCCGGATGCCCAGCAGTAAGGGAGCCACCCCAACTATGCAGATCTGATGGCAGCCAGAAGCGTCCAGATGGTATCACACTTCAAGCCTGGACAGACATTAAGCAGGTGGTGCGGGACTACACATGTGCATCTACCTTGGCTGATACCTATCTCCAATACACCAGGGAGGAAGGAGGGGCAGCTGCCAGCTTCAGGGAGTCCCAAAAGACTAGAAAATATGTAGAACTTGCCCATCATTATATGTTTGTTCCCATAGGCTCAGAGACCCTTGGGTCATGGGGAGAGAGTGCATCTAAGTTCCTAAGGAGCTAGGCAAAAGACTCATCGGGCAGCTAGGTATGCCAGGGCAGCTAGTTTTCTGTTCCAGCGACTCAGTGCTGCTGTTCAGAGGGGTAATGCCTGCTGTATTTTGGGCATGCACCCCAGTTCTGACGAGTTGGGTGAGGTTCTCTCATTATAATCAGTGACATGTATCTCTCACATCTCATGTACTGTATATGTCATCTTTACATCAATAATGTATCTCTTAAACCTTTTATACCATATTATGTAATAAAAAAAGAATGAAAAGATACGGTGGTAGGGTAAGTGGAATATTCAAACGGCTTCAGGAAGAAATCGAAATATTCTTCCTTCAATCCTTTTTATCCACTTCTCCGAGGCTATGGGTAACACAATTTGCACCTGAGGTGGACCCCATTATATGCAAGGGTGTTCGGGAGAGGGGTGGGATTAAATTATGGGGAATCAAATACAAAATTGGAATTGACACAGTTACTTTTCGCTGATGATACTGTGCTTATGGGAGATTCTAAAGAAAAATTGCAAAGGTTAATGGATGAGTTTGGGAGTGTGTGTAAAGGTCGAAAGTTGAAAGTGAACATAAAAAAGAGTAAGGTGATGAGGATTTCAAATTATTTAGATAAAGAAAAATTGGATATCAAATTGGGGAGGAGGAGTATGGAAGAAGTGAACGTTTTCAGATACGTGTCGGCGGATGGATTTATGAAGGATGAAGTTAATCATAGAATTGATGAGGGAAAGAAGGTGAGTGGTGCATTGAGGTATATGTGGAGACAAAAAACGTTATCTATGGAGGCAAAGAAGGGAATGTATGAAAGGATAGTAGTACCAACACTCTTATATGGGTGTGCAGCTTCGGTTGTGAATGCAGCAGCGAGGAGACGGTTGGAGGCAGTGGAGATGTCCTGTCTAAGGGCAATGTGTGGTGTAAATATTATGCAGAAAATTCGGAGTGTGGAAATTAGAAGAAGGTGTGGAGTTAATAAAAGTATTAGTCAGAGGGCTGAAGAGGGTTTGTTGAGGTGGTTTGGCCATTTAGAGAGAATGGATCAATGTAGAATGACATGGAGAGCTTATAAATCTGTAGGTGGAAGGAAGGTGGGGTAGGGGTCATCCTCGAAAAGGTTGGAAGGAAGGGGTAAGGGAGGTTTTGTGGGCGAGGGGCTTCGACTTCCAGCAGGCGTGCATGAG
Source organism: Cherax quadricarinatus (assembly GCF_026875155.1). NCBI lineage: Eukaryota > Metazoa > Arthropoda > Malacostraca > Decapoda > Parastacidae > Cherax > Cherax quadricarinatus. The sequence continues at coordinate 64,260,179 of NC_069411.1, forward strand.
CGTGTTCGATAGGAGTGAATGGAGACGAATGGTATTTGGGACCTGACGATCTGTTGAAGTGTGAGCAGGGTAATATTTAGTGAAGGAATTCAGGGAAACCGGTTATTTTTATATAGCCGGACTTGAGTCCTGGAAATGGGAAGTACAATGCCTGCACTCTGAAGGAGGGGTTTGGGATATTGGCAGTTTGGAGGGATATGTTGTGTATCTTTATACGTATATACTTCTAAACTGTTGTATTCTGAGCACCTCTGTAAAAACAGTAATTATGTGTGAGTGAGGTGAAAGTGTTGAATGAAGAAAGCATTTTCTTTCTGGGGATTTTCTTTCTTTTTTGGGTCACCCTGTATCGGTGGGAGACGGCCGACTTGCTATATATATATATGTCGTGCCGAATATGTAAAACTGGTCAATTAGCAAAAACTCATTTAAAAATAAGTCTTTTCTAAAATTTTCTCTTATACGTTTAAAGATATATTTTTTTTCATTAATTTTAATGTAAAAATTTATAATTTTGCACCAAAAGAATCTTAGAAAACTTACCTAACCTTATTATAACAAGAACAATTTATTTTAGCCTAACCCAACTAAATATATTTTAGATTTGTTTACAGTAATTTAATACTAAACAAACACAGTGAAATATATTTTTTTTCGTTAGGTTCAGAATGATTTTGGCGAAATTATTGCATACACAAATTTTCACTTGTCCTATATGGCAAGATGAGCATTGCTTTTAAGCCAAGATCGCAAGTTCTGCCTATTCGGCACGACATATATATATATATATATATATATATATATATATATATAATATATATAATATATATATATATATATATATATATATATATATATATATATATATATATATATATATCGTGCCGAATATGTAGAACTGGTCAATTAGCAAGAACTCATTTAAAATTAATTCCTTTCTGAAATTTTCTCTTATACGTTTAAAGATATATTTTTTTCCTTAATGTTAATGTAAAAATTTTTAATTTTGCACCAAAAGAATCTTAGAAAACTTACCTAACCTTATTATAACAAGAGCAATTTAATTTAGCCTAACCCAACTAAATATATTTTAGATTGTTTATAGTAATTTAATACTAAACAAACACAGTGAAATATATTTTTTTCGTTAGGTTCAGAATGATTTTGGCGAAGTTATTGCTTACACAAATTTTCACTTGTCCTATATGGCAAGATGAACGTTGCTATTTAAGCCAAGATCGCAAGTTCTACCTATTCGGCAAGACATATATATTATATATATATATATATATATATATATATATTATATATATATATATATATATATATATATATATATAATATATATTCTAGGTAGTAGGTTGGTAGACAGCAACCGCCCAGGGAGGTACTACCGTCCTGCCAAGTGAGTGTAAAACGAAAGCCTGTAACTGTTTTACATGATGGTAGGATTGCTGGTGTCCTTTTTTTCTGTCTCATGAACATGCAAGAATTCAGGTACGTCTTGCTACTTCTACTTACACTTAGGTCACACTACACATACATGTACAAGCACATATATACACACCCCTCTGGGTTTTCTTCTATTTTCTTTCTAGTTCTTATTCTTGTTTATTTCCTCTTATCTCCATGGGGAAGTGGAACAGAATTCTTCCTCCGTAAGCCATGCGTGTTGTAAGAGGCGACTAAAATGCCGGGAGCAAGGGGCTAGTAACCTCTTCTCCTGTACATATTACTAAATGTAAAAGGAGAAACTTTCGTTTTTCCTTTTGGGCCACCCGCCTTGGTGGGATACAGCCGGTGTGTTGAAAAAAAAGAATATATATATATATATATATATATATATATATATATATATATATATATATATATATATAGGATGGGGTCCTCCTCTGGTGTAAGTTGTGGGACCCATTGCCTCGGAGAAGTGCATAAAAAGACTTCAAGGAAGAATATTTGGATTTCTTCCTGAAGCCGCTTGAATATATATATATATATATATATATATATATATATATATTATATATATATAATATATATATATATATATATATATATATATATATATATATATATATATAAGACAAAATTCATTGGCCAAACATTCACAAAAATACAACAGAAAGTAAAACAACATTTGTAACTCAGAGCTACATCTCGAATACTTCGTCCAGCTCCCCTGCGGTGGGCTCCTTGCCCAGAATGCTGCAGGCATTTCCTCTCTGGATCGCAACACTGAGTCTCTGAAAGAGGAAGCTGGTCGCCCTGTGGCCCTTTGTTTCTATGATGAGCTTTTCACCTAGCTCTTTGAGGAACTTTAGAGCACACTTGCCCCATGCTCCAAGGGTCTCCGACCCTATTGGAATGAAGTTATAACAAGGGGGAAGGTCTTCATATTTTCGGATCTTCTGGGTCTCCCTGTGGCTGGCAGCTCCACCCCCTTCCACTACAGAGTATGGCAAGTAGGTGTCCGCCAATGTGGCAGCACAGGTGTAGTCCCAGGCAATCTGCTTTCCATCCTTCCAGGGTAGCATAGTGGCTCCATCAGGACGCTTTTGACTTCCATCAGACCTCTGTACTTGGGGTTCCCGTTGAGCTCGGCAATGGGCTGTGGCGAGGCTTCTCTTTATTATATCATTGACCTCCTCATGTCTGGCATACTTCCCTTCTGCTGTGTGACACACGAGACCATGAAGTCCGAATTGATCAGCTGTCGCCCTGCTGCAAATACACCTATGTTCGGTGAGGATGGGGGCGGCTAGGCGAAGAGCAACACCAATCCGAATGGCCTGTAGGTCGAGACGGGTGCCCAGGGAGGAATTGGGAACAGCTAACAGGAAATCTCCTGAGTGTGGTGCCTTCACTGCCAGGAGACGAGCTTTGTTCTTTCCTGAAGCATTGGAGAGCATTGTGTTGGCGATTTTTTCCATGATCGGTTTGTCCCAGTGGGACTGTTTGTGCTGTTTGGGGAGAGCTGGTCTACTGGAGGAGTCTGTAAGGGTGTCCCACCGAATCGCTGCTTCAGTAAACCTGGGGTCTTGAGCTCCTACCACGTCTCTCAAGCGTTCGGGCACTATCTTCTTGACTAATGCACTGGAAGCCAAACACGAAGACAGAAAAGCAGGTAAAGCAACATGCGTTGGTTTACGCACCCCTATACCTCCCAGTCGCACTGGGAGGGTTGCCTGATCCCATTGCTCATCCTCTAGTGACAGGTTCAGTGCCTTCTTAAAAGTTGATCTCAGGTGTGCGTCATATTCATCGAGTGTTGGGTTGTCAAAAGAGGTGCACACCTCAAGAAGTAAGTGAGTCTTGGCATAGTAAGACACCTTGTGAGGAGATACAGAGCATCATGGGCATCAAGATTGCTTATTCTCTCCTCCATTCTCATCAGGTCATTCAATTTGTCCCTGAGGACAGTATCGATGGCCTGATGACCCAGCGGTGCCCCCAAGAGGGTACTGTTGGACGGAGTTGTAGTTGAGACTTCTGGGAGGATTCTTCGCACAGCATTGATTATTTCCTGGTTTGCTGTGATTTCACACTTGGAGGGATTGAGGATGAGTCCCAAGTCTTCTCCCTGTGTTTTCACCAGTTGTAGGTCCCCCACCAGGGACTCTTCAGTACCTGCCAGAGTGCCGTCATCCAGGTACCAGATATTGAGCTCACTGCGAAGGCTGGAAGTTAGTTCTCTTACTGCCAAGCAGAAGAGAAGTGGAACGAGTGGGTCACCCTGCTGAACACCCTCTGATGATTGAATTTCATGTTCTCCAAACAAAAGAATTGAGGGTTTGCTGTATCCAGCTGAAATGAAGGGAAAGAGACTGGGGAACCGAACCTGAACAGCTGGCAAAATAGCATCTCTCTTCACCACATTAAAGGCATTTCTAAAATCAAGTTTGACTATGGCCTTGTCTTCTGGTAGGTCCCTGATGTATGCCCTTGCCGCATGAGCTGCAGCTTCACTGCCTTGAGAGACCCCAAAGCCCAGTTGGTGTGGCTGGAGTAAAGTGGCAGTTTCTAGGCGAATGTTTCTCACTGCTGCTTTAGCAACGAGACGGCGAAGAGTGTTTCCAACTGCAATGGGTCTGATTCCCCCATCCCTCTTCTTCAAAGCACATAGTGAGGCTCCAAAAAAGAAAGGTTTAATTTCTTCTAGGATTCGCCCAGCCAGGCAATTGTTGACGAAAGTTGTTAACTCG
>NC_069411.1:64272899-64305953 GCF_026875155.1 Cherax quadricarinatus
GGTCCGCCACACTGCAACCTACCCGAACACAACAAGTCCTACTCCGACCAACACAGGCACCTACCCGAACACACTGTTTCCTAGCTCGACCAACACTGCACCTACCCGAACACACCTTGTTTCAATCCCCCCCCTAGCTCCGACCACACTGGAACCTACCCCGAACACACTGTATCTAGCTCCGACCAACTCTGGCACCTACCGAACAACACTGTTCCTATGTGTTCTAGCTCCGACCAACACTGGTCACCTACCCAAACACACTGTTTTCCTACTCCGACCATCACATGGCTCCTAACGAACACACTGTTCCAGCTCCAACAACCACTGGCTACCACCCAAACACCTGTCCTAGCTCCGAATTAACACTGCACCTACCGCAACACACAGTTCCAACTCCGACCAACACTGGCAACCTCCCAAACACCCTGTTTCCTACTCCGACCATCCCTGGCACCTAACCGAACACACTGTTCCCTTAGCTCCGACCAACCACTGGCACCTACCCTGACACACTGTTCCTAGCTCCGACCAACCACTGGCACCTACCCGAACGACAACTGTTCCTAGCTCCGACGCAACACTAGCACCTACCCAACACACTGTTCATAGCCCGATTAACTCTGGCAACTACCCGAACACGATCATTCCTAGCTCCCAGACCACACCTGGCACCTACCCGAACACATGTTTCCTAGCTCCAGATTAACCTGGCAACTATCCAAAAGCACTGTTCCTAGCTCCGACAAACACTGGCCCTACCCAAACACAGACTGTTCCTAGTCTCCGATTAACACTGGCACCTACCCGAACACAACTGTTCCTAAGGTCCGACCAACACGGCATCTAACCGAACACACTGTTCCCTAGCTCCGACCAACACGAGCACCTACCCAACACCACTGTTCCTACTCCGATTACACTGGCACCTACCCCAACACACCTGTTCCTAGCTCCGACCATCACTACCTGGCATCTATCCGAACACACTGTTCCTGAGCTCCGACCAACACTGGCACCTACCCGTAACACACTGTTCTACCCGATTAAACACTGGTCTCAGTAGTAGTAACCAGTTACCAGTAACCCGTTACCAGTTTACCCTGTGCCTTGACTCAACGATCCCAACCGTCCCTTGAGTCACGTCTTTCATATTTGTGCTGAGCTGACACTAATTCAAAGACCGCACTACGGGGTAGAGCATGGGCAGTCCGCTAGTGCATTTTAACGAGTGTAGCCAAGGAATAGGTACGGCTGTCGGGCTCTGTACCAACTACGGGTGCCTGGACAGCCGGCTAGGCAGTGTACGAGTGGGAATCAAGGAATAGTACGCTGGCGGCTCTGTCCCACATAACAGTGATTTACGTATAACAGCCTACGTGGAGTATTTCTAAACTCCTATATCCACGTATCGAACTCCCCCACATGATAAATGGTGTATCAGGCGGTGTGGTAAGCGTGGATTTACGTTTAAGGGTAATTTCAAGCGTTTGAAGACTGTTGTTGAGTGGTCCGGCCAGGGTCAAAGTAATGCCTCCCCTCACACCCCCCATCCAGCCAGCTAATACCCACACTCACTACCTATTCCGTGCAAGCCTGTGGCAGCCGTTTACATCAAGCTTCCTGGCTTAGTTTCAGTGTGCTAATTGCTTCAATCTCCGAGGTGAACCCGGATTTTGCAATTAACCATTCAGTAAGCCCGAACTGGAAGTGAACGCCAGTTCAGCCCTACATCCCACCTGTCTCCTGTCTCCACTGCCTCTCCGTGCTTTGTGCCATCGTTTACCACGTCTTCCAGTCATTCCATTCTCTGGGGTAAGCCAGCCAGCCAACCCACTTCTAACCCAGCTGAGAGAGAGAATAAGCACGCAGTAAAGAGTAAGCCAAGCTCCTCTGATGTATTGTTAAAAATCGCTGTGCTCCCCTAGTTGGATGCTAAGAGTGGTTTTTTACCATTTCAGTGCTTAGAGTGGGTTAAGCCATCTCGAGGTCTGTGAGTTTGAGCGCCGTCGCCAGAGAGTCTTCTCCCCCACCTCTCCCCCACCTCCCGGGGTGCGCGGCAGTACTCCACGAGAGTCCATACCCACCACTCTCCCACCACCACCACCATCCACCCATATACTTGTGGTTGTTTGCAGCCCTTGTACCGGGTCCTAGTAACTGTTTTGGCTCACATAAATGTCAAGAGGATTGTAGCTGTGCCACCGAGATAAAGCCATTATGTGAGTTCCGCCTAGAAGCCCATTCATCATCGACAACAGTGCGAGTGAAGAGGAATCACCGCCCATCCCACAGACAATATCTTCGCCCCACCAACCAGTACTCACCGCCAGTTCTACTACTCCAGACTCCATTGAATAAGTTTCGTTAGATATTATGATTTCTTGCATTTAAAGACATTTGCGAGTGTGAGACATTTATAGTAAATGCTTGTGTACTCTAAACCTTGTGTTTTTTCAGTGTAAACGCAGTATTTCTTGACTCAGTATTTTTTACAATATTTTTCAGTGTTTTCACGTTATCTTATATATTTCTGCTGTGTTTTTCTTATGCTACTCCTGTCTGTAGATAAGTAATATTGTGTGGTGAACCAGTCATCATCCTGTTGTGAAGTGATTCATTTTTTTTTATTGTATTGTCATTGTATTTCAGCAGTGAAATTCACGCCCGTATAATATAACGGAACCAATTTTTCCAATTTATTTCTATGTTGTGTCATTTTCTTTTTTCGTATGCCCACATTGTCTCCATTCCCTCTAATTTTTCGCAGACAGTTACCATAATTTTTGCCAGCAAAATTTTTGTCGTATCAGTCCACAGCAAGATTTTTGTTGTATCATCACAGCAAGAATTTGTTGTATACAGTCAAGAACGCAGATTTATGTTGAAGAATTTATAAAGTGAATGTGCCAACGCAACTGTAAAGTGGTTATATCCTGTTTTGTTCCCTGTGTTTTATTTTAATATTTTTATATTCTTGAACAAATTCACTTCTTGATGCAATTTCAGATTACTTTTAACGTAAAGTTTTTCCCTTACACTGATTGAGTAAATTGTTTTGTCTCATATACAATTAAGAGTTAAAGTGTTCAAACAGATTCATTTTTTGAATCATCATAATTTTACTTCATTATTTTACCTGAGTTTTCTATCAGTGAAACTTATTAACAGCAGGGGTTTATAAACCTTATTTTGTTGTGCCTTGTTCTGAAGTAATATTTTGTTGAACTGTTCTGCAGTGATTATTTCTTCTATTGATAATTTTATATATGATGCATTATATTTTAATTTTGTCTAACGCATTTATTGTGTGGAGACGGAAAAAAAAAAAAATAGAGAAGCTAGATTACAGCGAATTGAAAACAATTTGGTGCTCGACCGTCGTCATTGAGAGCTGCCACAGTTCCCGCTTCTTCATCACGCAAGTTATACTTTTGTATCAATCAAATCATCATATTACTCGTAATAATTTCCAGTAGAACTCCATCATGTGTTACTCAAATCACCGATCCGATGGGTTTAAATAAGTGAGACCAATCCACTGATCAGATCAATAGACTGTCCGAAACCCTTGACTTCCGAACCCTTGAATGGTCCGAACCCTTGACTGGTTCCGAACCCGGACTGGTTTCATCAAACGTTTCGTTGTGCACCTAGCAGTTTATTAAATAGAATATTCAAGAGTTGCTAGGAAAATGCAGTAAATCAACCTTCAAATCATTATGAAGCAGTGGTGAAGTCTTTGGTCATCAAACAAACGGCCTTCCACAATGCAATAAATTGTCATTTCTGTGAAATTGTGTCACGCCCCTTTGTGGCAGAATCCAAAACTAGCTACAAGCATATTATAAAACAGAAAGTTTTTTTGGTATGCCCAAATGATATAAATCTGTGGACTAAGAATCAAAGGATATAAAAGAGATCAACATCACAGCTTGCTTTCATAGAAAACCCTGAAGCTTTTCAACACCAGAGGGAACATAAAAGTCCGGCTGAATGTACTGCCCTTGATACTGGCCATGTTAGTTTCAGAAACTGTAAGGCTGAAATGAGTCACTGGTAGTCAGTAAATGGGGGCCTGATGAGTGCTGTCCTGGTAGACCCAGTAATGGGGGAAGCTGGAGTGCTGGTCCTGTGAGAACAGAAATGGTGAAGCGAGGTGCTGTCCTGGATGACATACGTGTGAAGCGGAGATCGTCCTGGAGACAGTAAATGGGAAGCAGAATGCTGTCCTGGAGACATAAATGTGAAGCTGGAGATTTTGTCCGCATGAGTCGGGAATTATACGCAGAAGAATACATATAATGACCTCATAGGGACAGGAAGCCATAGTAGGAAACATGTGTAGTCAAAGATAAGAATAAAAACCAATATTGCATAACTAGAAATATACCGAGCAGGAAAAGCAACAAGAGGAACTCCACTAGCATAGTGAGGATATATTCCCAAAAAACAATGGTGGGAGCTCCTTGTTGGTGCTAGGGAGGATAGAAGAAGACAGGGAAACATGCACCAACAGGGAATACAGTCACAGAACCCAAGGCAAACGGAAACCCAAAGCCTGTGCACATACTATGCACTCGGTATCTGCTGGCATGGGAAATCTGGAAAAACAGATGGACGTGCAACTATGACCACCCTAGGAAATGCCATGCCCATATGAAAACCGGGAAAATCCCAAACTCCCTTCCTGTAAGCTTTTTTCCACCCTGAACTGTGTACCTCTTCAGTACAGGAAAGACTGTGCTAAACTTAAATTGCCAGGCATACCAAATCTAAAGGGGACAAAAAAATAAAAAACATCCAGCCAGGGGAAAACCTGGGTAGCCACACCACTCAAGGGGGAAGGTTTTTTAGTGCCAGGAAGAAAAAAAACTGGCAAAAATGGCAGAAATCGTACACCAAACCGTCATTTCCGGGAGTGGAACCACAGTCGATGGCCTCCACTCCAAACCCAACAGATACAGATACTAATGCCGGAAAAAAAACCCCCTCCCCCCAGTCCCAAACAATACCACCAGTCCGATAACATTCTTCTTTTGCAAATATACAGGGTCTAAAGCCGCAACAAACAAACAAAATACCTTTCATCCGTGACTGCTTGCGAGGCAAAGGCAATGTTCGCGGTTTTTTCCCACTGAGACCCACATAAAGGATCACTTGGAAAAACGAAATATGATCCCAGGTTACAACCTATACAGATGTGACAGAGTGAACAGGCAAAAGGGGGGGGGTTGGCCTGTACATTGCAGAGTCCACTTGTTTGCACAGAACTGCTAAATGCCTCAAATGATGTAGTGGAAGTTTTAGCATAAAGGTCGAGAAACCAAAACCTAGTCATTGTGATAGTCTACAAGCCTCCGGATGCAACATCCCAGCAATTCCAGGAACAGCTGTTAAAAATTGACCACTGTCTGGAAAATCTCCCAGCTCCTGCACCCAAATCTTGCTCCTGGGGATTTCAACTTAAGGCACCTAAAAGGGAGGATATAGAAAAATAATATTGTTGCAGTAATAACACCAGGAGCAGCTCTGATAAAAACCACCCTAAACGCGAGCTTTTAAATCTCTGCAAAAAATTTCAATTTAAACCAGCAAATAAAAAGGCCTACTAGACTGGAGAATACACTAGACCTCACCCTTCACTAACAATGATGATCTGATAAAAATATCACCAAACAAAAACAATATACTCAGATCACAACAAAATTTGAGGTTCAGTCATGTATGCGCGGAGCCCCAGACCCGACAAAAAGGGGGATTAGTCCGAGGGAGCATTCACCAAATTCAACTTCATAACAAAAACATAAAGTGGGACCAAGAAAAACCAAGTCCAAACCCCGATATAAGCTGGGAAGATATACTAACAACACAGACCCCAACTTTTTGCCTAGAACAGATTAACTCGGTAGCACTCGATGAAATGCACAAGGCTTATTCCTCTAAGAAAAAGGAGGAGTAGATGAAAAAACCCAAAAAGAGACAGGCCCCCTCCCTTTACAGGCGACGGAAAAGATTAACAGAGCGGCCTAAAAGAGTCAATATATCTGAAATGCGTAGGAGACACTGGTCAAGAATAGAAAGCATCGAACTTAAGCTAAAAGAATCCTTTAGGAGTCAGGAATCGCGGGAAGAACTAAAAGCCATAAATGAAATTGAAAGAAACCCAAAGTATTTCTTCTCCTATGCCAATCAAAATCGAGAACAACGTCCAGTATTGGGCCCCAAACTTAAAAAACCCAAGATGGTCCTACACAGATGACAACAAGGAAATGAGTTGAGCTACTCAAGTCCCAATATGAACTCAGTTTTTAGCAAGCCGCTAACCAACGAGAGTCAAAGATCAAATGAATTTTTTATGAGAGAGCCACAAAATTGATTAACACAAGCCTATCCGATGTTATCCTGAGGGCCCAAATGACTTCGAACAGGCGATAAATGACTTTCCCCCATGCACTTTTGCCCCCAGGCCAGACTCATGGAACCTGGTGTTCATCAAGAACTGCAAGAAGCCCCAAATCACGAGCCTTTTCCATCCTATGGAGAGGGAGCATGGACACGGGGTCGTCCCACAGTTACTAAAAAAAAACGGGACATAGCCCCCTCCCACAAAGGGGCAGTAAAAGCAACAGCAAAGAACTACAGACCAATAGCACTAACATCCCATATCATAAAAATCTTTGAAAGGTCCTAAAAAAGAAAGATCACCACGCATCTAGAAACCCATCAGTTACACAACCCAGGGCAACATGGGTTTAGAACGGGTCGCTCCTGTCTGTCTCAACTATTGGACCACTACGACAAGGTCCTAAATGCACTAGAAGACAAAAAGATGCAGATGTAATATATACAGACTTGCAAAGCCTTCGACAAGTGTGACCAGGGCGTAATATGCCAAAAAAATGCGTGCTAAAGGAATAACAGGAAAAGTCGGTCGATGGATCTATAATTTCCTCACTAACAAACACAGAGAGTAGTCGTCAACAGAGTAAAGTCCGAGGCAGCTACGGTGAAAAGCCTGTTCCACAAGGCACAGTACTTCGCTCCCATCTTGTTTCCATCCTTATATCCGACATAGAAAAGGATGGTCAGCCACAGCACCGTGTCTTCCTTTGCAGATGACACCCAATCTGCATGACAGTGTTCTTCCATTGCAGACACGCAAAGCTCCAGGCAAACATCAACCAAATCTTTCCAGTGGGCTGCAGAAAACAATATGAAGTTCAACGATGAGAAATTAAAATTACTCAGATATGGTAAACATGGGGAAAAAATTAAATCTTCATCAAGTACAAAAAAAATTTTCCTGGCCACAAAAAGGAGCGAAACACCAACGTCAAAGACCTGGGAGTGATCATGTCGGAGGATCTCACCTTCAAGGACCATAACTTGTATCAATCGAAATCTGCTAAAAAAGGACAGATGGATAATGAGAACCTTCAAACTGGGGGGGCCAAGCCCATGATGACACTTTTTCAGGTCACTTTTCTATCTAGGCTGGAATATTGCTGCACCCCTAACCAGCCCCCTTTCAAGGCAGGTGAAATTGCCGACCTAGAAAATGTACAGAGAACTTTCACGGCGCGGATAAGGGAGATAAACACCCCTAAATTATTGGGAGCGCTTGAGGTTCCTAAACCTGTATTCCCTGGAACGCGGGAGGGAGAGATACATGTTTATATACACCCGGGAAAATCCTAGAGGGACTAGTACCGAACTTGCACACGAAAATCACCCATTTAAACGAAAGCAAAAGACTTGCAGACGATGCACCATCCCCCCAATAAAAAAGCAGGGGTGTCACTAGCACGTTAAGAGACCATACAATAAGTGTCAGGGGCCCGAGACGTTCAACTGCCTCCCAGCACACATAAGGGGGATAACCCAACAGACCCCTGGCAGTCTTCAAGCGGCACGGACAAGCACCTAAAGTCAGTTCCGGATCACCGGGCTGTGGCTCGTATGTTGGTTTGCGTGCAGCCAGCAGCAACAGCCTGGTTGATCAGGCTCTGATCCCACCATGGAGGCCTGGTCTCAAAACCGGGGCCGCGGGGGCGTTGACCCCCGGAAACTCTCTCCAGGAACTCTCTCCCAGGGATGCATTCTTAGAAAATACTTAAATTTCCCAGTTAACAATTTAGTAATTTTATTTTGTACTTTTTACATTGATTTAAAATTTAAATAAATTAATTTCCTTTTTTAGCAAGAGTAAAGACAGCTCATTTGAAATTTAATTCAGTCTCCAGTAATATTTTTACTTGTATATTTCATGTAAATTTTTATTTTTTATTTTGGTCAATAGTCCTTTTAAAATTTAGTTTTCCTTCTTCTTGCAGTGTAAATTTTTTCTGCAGAATTAGTTGCATATCTTTTCATTCAAATTTTTAGAATTTTATATCATTTTATTGTTCATTATTTTGCCTTATGTCATTGAGAAAGTTCCCTGAGATCATGTTTCCCCGTCACTTTTTAATGTTTTACCTAGTGTATCATGCCATCAAAGTCAATATGATTCAGTCCACAGTACCAACATTCCCTTACTCACTGAAGACAATACCTAGCCTTTGAGGCAATGTTTTGTTCTCACAGCTTGTATCTGAGATTTGTTAAAGTGCTGCGAAATGTGAAGTTCAGATTAAGTTCCTATAGATCCGTGAATTACTATTAACGTAGCCGAGCGGTCAGGCACAGTAATACTGTCACTCCTGTCTTTGGACTCCAGCCACAATATCATGCACGCAGGATAGTGCGACTATCCTTTCGATGGCGACTTGTTCAAGTATTCGTTCCCTTCCCAGGGGACCGCTTGAGAAGAACTTTACTTGCAACGAGTTATGCCATTTTCTTGCTGATGCCACAAGCTGTGCAGAAAGACGTTTCTGTGGTTAGTGTGCTCACTTGAGTGTTGTTGTTGTCCCTTGTGTTTCAGATTGTGATCCCATCCTAGTTGACAGTAATCAGTGCATTGTAAGAAGTTATTTCTCGATAACTTCCACGTTGTTAAAGTTTGTAAGTGTATTTCTTTATTTTCTGATACCTCATGTCACGTGTGCGACTCAGTTGAATATCAGCATTGTTCACCATGTTCATTTCTTTTCTCCTTTGCTTGCAGTTTGAGATAGTAATTCGTTTCCCTCCCTTTCTCATATTGCGTGTTATAGCGTTAATTTTTTTCAACCGGGGGGAGTCATCCCCCTCCACCGAGTTTGTTCATTCCTCCAGTAAGAAAGAACCGATCCCTTGTGTTCTGGTGATTCGATTCCTGCTCCAGGAAAGATCTTATTCTGACGTGAAGCCACCAGCTCCCATCAGTGACTTTCTCATGAACCAAGAATTACTGTATTGAACAGCCGAGTTGGGTATCCTAGCAGAAGATATACCAGTTTTGTAATTCCACAGTCACTAGTGAATGAGCCTTACAGCTAGTTCACGATGTAAACCAGGTGTTGCACACCCTGGTATGGATCGTTCAGTAAAACAAGCCAGATTGAAATACTTTTGGCCTCGTATGGCAACTGAATTTCTGAGTATGTTAGGGAAAAGTAGTGTTTTGCATTTCAAAAAAAGGCAATGCTAATGGTCCTAAACCAATCCAAGTGTATCCCCTACAGCGAACCTTGGGAAAGAGTGCGCTAGATTTGTTAACTAATTTTCCGATGCCCTCCCAAGGAAAAAAACATCTGTGTTTTATGGTAGACCATTTCACCAGATATTTCGAGTTAGTTCCTATTGCAGATAAGAACTGCCGAGATAGTAGCTAAAGCATTTTTAAAAAATGCATTATCTGCAGGCATACCACTCCTAAGTCCCTAGTAACAGATAATGGAGGTGAATTCTGTAATGAAATTCTTGAAAATTTGTGTACCTGTACAAGATCACTAAAAACCACATTGTTCCTCATCATCCTGCCAGCAATGGGTTAGCGGAAAGAAACCAATAAAAAGTACTTGATGTTTTGAGAGCCACTATCAATCCCAACAGTGAAAATTGGGGTGAAGTTATATCTGATGTGAAGTGTGCTATAAATTCTCTTACAAGTTTCTATAGGTGACACTCCACATTATGCATTGTACGGTGTAAAATAAACGTTTGCCTTATGAGTTGTTATATTTTAATCCGAAACCAAATTATAACCCTGATTTATTTCGTAGCACTCGTACCACTTTGCTCAAAGTGTTTTTAGAGAATCCGTGAAAAAATTCATAAATCAACAGCTGAATTTATAAGAGTCGCAAATACCCGAGTAAAGCCATCCAAAATCAAAGTAGGTTTGAGAGTTTTGCTGACCCAATTTAACAAACGTCCCGCAATGCCAAAGCTTGATCAAAGGTTTGTTGGTCCTTATTGAGTAGTTTTAACATATCACTGGAAATAAGTATAAGGGTTTGAGAGATTAGTACTGGTCAGTATAAAGAATCGCATTTGGATCATATGAGTTAGTATGTTGAGATAATGATGTTCCAACCCAGACTAATGTGACAGACTCTGAAAATCCTCCTGATCCTGTACTCTCTTCCTCTGATACTCAGTCAGAAGATCAACCTGAATGTCGTTATTCCCTACGTACACGACAGTATTGAGAAAATCCTCAAGATCATTTGTAACTTCCAATTCAGATTTGCCCAAATACAGAATGAGTTAGCCAATGCTACAGAATTGATCCTCCCAGAGAGGACACCCAATTCTGCAATGTCAAACACAACCCTAGCAGAGTTGGGTTAAATGTAAATAACCCCGTATAGATTTAATAATTACAGTATCAACTTATCAGTATTCAAGAATTTTTTTTTTTTTGTGTTCATTTCTCTCCGCATTCTGAGAGTTAACAGTCTAGATTTGCGTACACCGAATCTGCCTTTCTGTTAAACACTCTTTCTTGTATATATTCCTTTCCCCAGAATCCGTAGATCACATAATATAGATCGATCGATCAAAATTTTTGTTTTTTTTACTTGTAATCTCAATGTTGAGTTCGTTGTTCATTTGTTGAGTTTTAAGTTGTAATATAGTATACCTTGTATTACATTACAGTTTCAGTTAGGGTAAGCTTTCATTCCAATGTTCTACTTATGTATCTTAATGTTTCATGTTGTGTACTTTGACATTGTATAGAATCAGCCCAAGCCGTATACCTGCCATCTCTAGTTTGTATTAGTTGTATGTCGGGACGACATACGTTAGCGTCGCCGAGCTCTCAGTAGTAGTAACCAGTTTCCAGTAACCAGTTACCAGTAACCTGTCCGTTGACTCAACGACCAACCGTCCCTTTATCACGGTTTTCATATTGTGCTGAGCTGACCCCTAATTCAAAAGACCCACTACGGGGTACTGGCCAGCCGGCTAGGCAGTGTTACGAGTGGAAGCAAGGAGATAGGTACGGCTGGCGGGCTCTGTCCACATAACAGTGATTATACGTATAACAGCCTACGTGAGTATTTCTACCCTAATCCACGTATCGAACTCCCACATGATACTGGCACCTACCCAAACACACTGTTCCTAGCTCCGACCAACACTGGCACCTACCCGAACACACTGTTCCTAGCTCCGACCAACACTGGCACCTACCCGAACACACTGTTCCTAGCACCGACCAACACTGGCACCTACCCAAACACACTGTTCCTAGCTCCGACCAACACTGGCACCTACCCGAACACACTGTTCCTAGCTCCGACCAACACTGGCACCTACCCAAACACACTGTTCCTAGCTCCGACCAACACTGGCACTTACCCAAACACACTGTTCCTAGCTCCGACCAACACTGGCACCTACCCGAACACACTGTTCCTAGCTCCGACCAACACTGGCACCTACCCGAACACACTGTTCCTAGCTCCGACCAACACTGGCACCTACCCGAACACACTGTTCCTAGCTCCGACCAACACTGGCACCTAACCGAACACACTGTTCCTAGCTCCGACCAACACTGGCACCTAACCGAACACACTGTTCCTAACTCCGACCAACCCAACAGAAGTCTCACTTATTATCAACGCACTAAAGAACAAGGCAGAAGATTTAAATACCTTAACATAAGATTTCGTTCGGATTTTTAACCCCGGAGGGTTAGCCACCCAAGATAACCCAAGAAAGTCAGTGCGTCATCGAGGACTGTCTAACTTATTTCCATTGGGGTCCTTAATCTTGTCCCCCAGGATGCGACCCACACCAGTCGACTAACACCCAGGTACCTATTTGCTGCTAGGTGAACAGGGCAACAGGTGTAAGGAAACGTGTCGAAATGTTTCCACCCGCCGGGAATCGAACCCGGGCCCTCCGTGTGTGAAGCGGGAGCTTTAGCCACCAGGCCACCGAGCCACCTTACCAACCTTTATATACAAAAAAGCGTCACAAATACTGTCACCAATCATTGCAACACTCTTTAACAAATCCATTGGATCCTCTACCTTTCCTACAGTTCTCAAAATAGCAAGGGTCACCCTGATTCATAAAGGAGGAGACCAAACAGACCTGAATAACTATAGGCCAATATCCAACTTACCCCTTCTCTCTAAAATCCTTGAAAATTTAATTCATAAGCGAATCTATTCCTACCTCAACTCCCACAACATACTCAACCCCTGTCAGTTTGGGTTTAGGCCTAATAAAAATACGAATGATGCTATTATACACATGCTGGAACTAATATACCTCACTCGAGAAAAAAGAAGTCCCACTGGGGATCTTCATTGATTTACGACAAAAATTTGATACAGTTGACCATGATTTGTTGCACTTAAAATTATCCCACTGTGGTATAAGAGGGCACTCCCTCAACTACCTAAAGTCATAACTTAGCAACAGAAGCCAATATGTGTACACAATTACTGTTGGTGTCCCACAGGGAAGTGTCGTAGGCCCTCTTCTCTTTCTCATTTACATAAACGACCTACCAAATGCATTGCAACTACTCAAACCCACACAATTTGCAGATGACACTATATACGTCTTCTCTCACCCAAGCACAGTTATACTAGCCAATACTGTAAATACCGAATTACAGAAAATATCTACCTGGATGAGGACTAACAAACTTACACTAAACATTGACAAAACCTACTTCATAAAATTGGTAACAGAACTACAGACGTCCCTCTTAACATCATGATAAATGGATCACCTATCACAAAGCTCACAGAGGGAAAATTCTTAGGAATCCACCTTGATAATAGACTCAAATTTCAAACACATGTACAACAAATTTCCAAGAAAATCTCCAAGACCGTAGGCATACTATCGAAGATACGGTACTATGTTCCACAATCAGCTCTCCTGGCCCTGTATCATTCACTCATTTACCCCTATCTCAACTATGGAATCTGTGCATGGGACTCAGCAACAATAAATCATCTCAGACCATTAATTACCCAACAAAAGGCTGCAGTCAGAACGATAACAAATTCCCACTCCAGACAGCATACTCCACCAATATTCAAAACTCTAAACTAACTCACCGTACAAAACATCCATACTTATTGTCCCTACCACATACATAGAACACTAAAGCCAGATATAAACCCTCCCCTCAAACTTCTGCTTACCAACCTCAACAGAACACATGACCATAATACAAGGCACAGATCACTCTTTGATGTTCCTCGTGTCCATCTCACACTATGTAAAAGCTCAATGCACATAAAAGGCTCCAAAAATTTGGAATTCATTACCAGTGATTACCAAAGAAACATTGTCTGTTTATCAATTCAAGACACTTCTTAAAAACCACTTCCTCACCCAAAACTAAATAATGATTGAATAACTGTATTTCATAAATGTATAACCCGTGATCCTATCAAACTATGTTTTTAATTACATTACCTAATAGAATAATCCATTCTCTTGAACGCACAGTAACTCATCACCATATGACCTGTTTCTGCACTACAGATCATTGATTTTATTCGACTTGATCGGATTAATAAATTGAATGATTACATATAGTATATTGATCATTTTTTTATAATATACATTGTAATGTTACAAATTTGTACAACTATAATGTTTCATAATCGAAATGTTCAAATTTCATTGTTTAAAATGCTCATTTGTACTTCATGTTGTAAATTGTTTACCGTAGTTTTTACCACTGAATATATCACTGCTTAGTTAGTCTAACTTTAAGCTGCCATAATGCTCGGTATACCAGGCCAGGTAAACCCAACTACTGGAATACCTTGTGCAACTATGTATTATGTCCAAGTAATAAAAAAAAATGATTGGAGGTTAACTTCAGTTATCACATTTATTCCAACGATGATTGGAGGTAAACTTCAGTTATTACATTTATTCCAACGATGATTGGAGGTAAACTTCAGTTATTACATTTATTCCAACGATGATTGGAGGTAAACTTCAGTTATTACATTTATTCAACGATGATTGGAGGTAAACTTCAGTTATTACATTTATTCAACGATGATTGGAGGTAAACTTCAGTATTACATTATTCCACGATGATTGGAGGTAACTTCAGTTATTACATTTTTCCAACGATGATTGGAGGTAAACTTCAGTTATCACATTTATTCCACCGATGATTGGAGGTAAACTTCAGTTATCACATTTATTCCAATCATTTTATGTTGATAGCAGAATTTTAAAGAATTTATCATACTAATAAATTTTCCGGGATACAAATTAAAGATAATTGGTAGTATTCTGGTAATAAGATGATTAAGGTATTTAATAAGGAAGGTATTCACAAGACATAGACTAAAATACATTTAACGGGACTTAACGGGAATCAAAATTTCCCACCGTTGAACATGTGAAAAAGGCAGATGTGCGCCTACACAATTAAATTTCAATCTCTGCCGACGTTGAATTAGAGATGTATCAGATGTGAAAATTTAGTTATCCGCGGATGTGTATGTGTAAGAGGATGTCTTACTTATTTTGCAGAGGCGGATGTAAGAAATTGTGCGGATGTTCCGCGGATGCTGATGCGGATGTAAGAAATTGTGCGGATGTTCCGGGGATGCTGATGCGGATGTAAGAAATTGTGCGGATGTTCCGCGGATGCTGATGCAGATATCCGATACATCTCTACGTTGAATTAAGAGCCAACTTTTTTTTTTCTTTATTTTTGAAGCTACGCCGCGAAGTGTTTTGGAAAATTTTCGGAGCCTCTCCAGGCAACTGTGATGGTTTGAATAACTATGATCATAGTGCAGCTGCACATACCAGGTAGAGTCTTGCCATAGTTGCCATGTACTAACGCTGAAACTTTGAAGTATTACGGAGAAGTGTTTTGAGTGAACAAAAAACGATAATTTGAAAGAAAAAAATTTCTGGCAGCCACTTAAAAGGGACCTTCTGAGAACACTTAATAAAGAAAATAGCGGAGGACAAAAAAAAATGTGAGCATTATTAAACTAACATTGTATATCACATTTAACAAGGATTTAGTAAAATGAGAATGAACTGCCCACACAGTTCTAGTCTTTACATCCTTCGTTCCTTTCTTCTCCACGTACATCCACCTTCCTTACCTTCCTCGCACTCTCCCTACTCATTACCTCACTTCCTTTACCCTAACCTTAATCTTTTCTCATCTCAGTTTTTGCTATTCATTCCTCTAACTAGTCTTGAAATCACCATTTTACTCTTATTATCAATTATTTCCCAAATCCTAAAACATTTCTAATACCTCCATCTCCCCCATCTAACTAACATCTTTCATTAATTTTACTTCCTAAGTTACCCAGGTCTCTCATCTTAGGAATCTATCACCAGAACTTTCTCTTTCTTATATCCTAATTTGTTCTCCTTTATGTCACATTTAATCGTTCCACCAATCATTCGTCTCCTCTCCAGTGTCCACCATCTTGTCTCCAGTGTCCACCATCTTGTCTCCAGCGTCCACCATCTTGTCTCCAGCGTCCACCATCTTGTCTCCAGCGTCCACCATCTTGTAATGTTTACTATAAATTACCACTTTACATATTTAATATTTTATCTTTTTTTATATTTAATCTATGCAAGCATGTTTGTTATAAAGACACACCTGCTTCAATGACACACCTGCTTCAATGGCACACCTGTTTCAATGACGCACCTGCTTCAATGACACACCTGCTTCGATGACACACCTGCTTCAATGGCACACCTGCTTCAATGACACACCTGCTTCAATGGCACACCTGCTTCAATGACTCACCTGCTTCAATGTCACACCTGCTTCAATGGCACACCTGCTTCAATGACACACCTGCTTCAATGACACACCTGCTTCAATGGCACACCTGCTTCAATGACACACCTGCTTCAATGGCACACCTGCTTCAATGACACACCTGCTTCAATGACACACCTGCTTCAATGGCACACCTGCTTCAATGACTCACCTGCTTCAATGACACACCTGCTTCAATGGCACACTGCTTCAATGACACACCTGCTTCAATGACACACCTGCTTCGATGACACACCTGCTTCAATGGCACACCTGCTTCAATGACACACCTGCTTCAATGGCACACCTGCTTCAATGACTCACCTGCTTCAATGACACACCTGCTCAATGACACACCTGCTTCATAACACACCTGCTTCAATGTCACACCTTCATGACACACTGCTTCAATGCACACCTGCATCAATGACTCACCTGCTTCAATGACACACCTGCTTCAATGACACACCTACTTCAATGACACACCTGCTTCAATGGCACACCTGCTTCAATGACTCACCTGCTTCAATGACACACCTGCTTCAATGACACACCTGCTTCAATAACACACCTGCTTCAATGTCACACCTGCTTCAATGACACACCTGCTTCAATGACACACCTGCTTCAATGACTCACCTGCTTCAATGGCACACCTGCTTCAATGGCACACCTGCTTCAATGACACACCTGCTTCAATGACACACCTGCTTCAATGACTCACCTGCTTCAATGGCACACCTGCTCAATGCACACCTGCTTCAATGACACACCTGCTTCAATGACACACCTGCTTCAATGACACACCTGCTTCAATGGCACACCTGCTTCAATGACACACCTGCTTCAATGACACACCTGCTTCAATGTCACACCTGCTTCAATGACACACCTGCTTCAATGACACACCTGCTTCATTGATTCACCTGCTTCAATGACACACCTGCTTCAATGGCACACCTGCTTCAATGACACACCTGCTTCAATGACACACCTGCTTCATTGATTCACCTGCTTCAATGGCACACCTGCTTCAATGCCACACCTGTTTCAATAACACACCTGTTTCAATGACACACCTGCTTCAATGGCACACCTGCTTCAATGACACACCTGCTTCAATGGCACACCTGCTTCAATGGCACACCTGCTTCAATGACACCTGCTTCAATGACACACCTGCTTCAATGTCACACCTGCTTCAATGACACACCTGCTTCAATGACACACCTGCTTCAATGACACTCCTGGTTCAATGACTCACCTGCTTCAATGGCACACCTGCTTCAATGGCACACCTGCTTCAATGACACACCTGCTTCAATGACACACCTGCTTCAATGGCACCCCTGCTTCAATGCCACACCTGCTTCAATGACACACCTGCTTCAATGACACACCTGCTTTAATGACTCACCTGCTTCAATGGCACACCTGCTTCAATGGCACACCTTCTTCAATGACACACCTGCTTCAATGACACACCTGCTTCAATGACTCACCTGCTTCAATGGCACACCTCTCTTCAATGGCACACCTGCTTCAATGGCACACCTGCTTCAATGACACCTGCTTCAATGACACACCTGCTTCAATGTCACACCTGCTTCAATGACACACCTGCTTCAATGACACACCTGCTTCAATGACACTCCTGGTTCAATGACTCACCTGCTTCAATGGCACACCTGCTTCAATGGCACACCTGTTTCAATGACACACCTGCTTCAATGACACACCTGCTTCAATGGCACCCCTGCTTCAATGCCACACCTGCTTCAATGACACACCTGCTTCAATGACACACCTGCTTTAATGACTCACCTGCTTCAATGGCACACCTGCTTCAATGGCACACCTGCTTCAATGACACACCTGCTTCAATGACACACCTGCTTCAATGACTCACCTGCTTCAATGGCACACCTCTCTTCAATGGCACACCTGCTTCAATGGCACACCTGCTTCAATGACACACCTGCTTCAATGACACACCTGCTTCAATGCCACACCTGCTTCAATGGCACACCTGCTTCAATGACACACCTGCTTCAATGACACACCTGCTTCAATGACACACCTGCTTCAATGGCACACCTGCTTCAATGACACACCTGCTTCAATGGTACACCTGCTTCAACGACTCACCTGCTTCAATGACACACCTGCTTCAATGACACACCTGCTTCAATGGCACACCTGCTTCAATGACACACCTGCTTCAATGGTACACCTGCTTCAACGACTCACCTGCTTCAATGACACACCTGCTTCAATGACACACCTACTTCAATGACACACCTGCTTCAATGACACACCTGCTTCAATGACACACCTGCTTCAATGCCACACCTGCTTCAATGGCACACCTGCTTCAATGACACACCTGCTTCAATGACACACCTGCTTCAATGACACACCTGCTTCAATGGCACACCTGCTTCAATGACACACCTGCTTCAATGGTACACCTGCTTCAACGACTCACCTGCTTCAATGACACACCTGCTTCAATGACACACCTACTTCAATGACACACCTGCTTCAATGACACACCTACTTCAATGACACACCTGCTTCAATGACTCACCTGCTTTAATGACTCACCTGCTTCAATGACTCACCTGCTTCAGTGACTCACCTGCTTCATTGACACACCTACGTCAATGACACACCTGCTTCAATGGCTCACCTGCTTCAATGACACACCTGCTTCAATGACTCACCTGCTTCAATGACTCACCTGCTTCAATGACTCACCTGCTTCAGTGACTCACCTGCTTCATTGACACACCTACTTCAATGACACACCTGCTTCAATGACTCACCTGCTTCAATGGCTCACCTGCTTCAATGACACACCTGCTTCAATGACACACCTGCTTCAGTGACACACCTGCTTCAATGACTCACCTGCTTCAATGAGGATGACTGGCTTGGATCTTCCAGCTTCCTTCCGTAGTTTGCTTCTTGAGATATCTTTTGCTTTATCTCGCAGCTTGCCTCCTGATCGGCCCTTTGCTCTCGTTTCACCATTCTGTGTCTTACTCATCACCCTTTTCTTCCTCAGACTCCATTTATCAGCTTTCTTCTGCTCCACAACTTTCTTCCGTAGCTTTCTCTTGCTTCCCTCTTCAACTTTCAGTGTTTGCCTTTGTCTCAGTCTCTCAGGTTTTCTCATCTTACTTTTCTTTCTTGAAAATTTCAAAGACGTCATTTGTCTCTGAGCAACATCACTATGTGCCATATCTGTTTCCTCTTTTATGTTACCCTGAACCCAGTGGCCTTTCTCTTTCCTTCCCTTCTCGCTTCTTTTGATCAAAGTCTCAACACTTAGTTCGTCACTCGTCATATACTCCTGGAGGTTCTTCTGCATGGTCCTTGCTTTAACTTGGTGTCTGCGTGCAGACAGAACCTCTCTGGTGTAAGCTCTGGCCATCCTGATGGCGCTGCAAGGTAAAAACACGATTGTCAGCAGAATGCCTTAAACTCTGTACAACCCCAAAGATAAATTATTTTTGTTTTTCACCAAAATTAACATTGATTTGAGGGTTATATGAAGTAACATATCACCTGTACACTAACAACTGTTAACACTAATCACTGCCAAAGTCATTAATGTGTATACATATAATATATTCAGTCAGAGTACATAATAAGAGAAATTCTTCTTGGAACATATACACTGATTATTAAAATAATTAGGTCCAAAATGAGAAATTAATGAAAACAAATATTAATAAATAAACACTTACAAAATAAAATCAAATATAACCGAATTGGGCAGATATGTTCAAAGGTGTCAGTGACGGCGATTAGCGAGGCTTCCAGACATTGTCGGCATCTAAGGTTTCGTTCGGTGAGGACGAACTGTGCCACATCCCACTTCATCAGTGTTCCGTGGAGTTCCTATGAAGGACAGAAGTCTACCTTAAATCGTCTCTGGCTTTTCAATGTTCGTTCAGGTGGACCGAAAGATTTTTGCCTGTTTCTCCTACATATTTCTTCGGACGTTATCCACAGGGGGTTGTGTAGACGCCTTCTGTGGAAGCTAGAGGTGTGGGGCTACGTTTCGTAGTGAGGTCTTTGATAGATGATATGTTTATGGTGGAAATGTTTATGTTGCTCTTAGCAAGTACCTGGCGAGTATTCGTCGCAGTATCACCACATGGGAGCACTATCAACTGCTTAGAAGACTTTTTCAGGGGGAGATTTGTTTGATGATGTCTGGAAGCCTCCCTAATCGCCGTTACGGACACCATAGAACAATACTGGAAACCACAAAATTTCTAAAACATTACCATACATGACAGTCAACTAGGGGCAAAGCACCATCTACCTAACAACACAGGAGTCACGTGATCATATTGTCGACCTGTCGTCATCCCAATATGGCATTCTTCAGGTCACCGTGCATCACTCACATCTCACTCTCCACTTATTTATACAGACTTCGGTCTTGGGACCTTGATCTCTTTGTTTTCTAATATATATTTCCTAGCGTTTGCTTACGCGTCTTTCTAAACCAGTTTGTCGGTATCTATTACCAAGGTTTAAACAATCTTTCACTTACACACTTCAGTCATGTCTCCCCTCATTCTTTGTCTTACAAGTGAATGTAATTTAAGGGATTTCAGTCTTTCTTCGTATGGAAGATTTCTTAAGCAATTGATTAATTTTGTCATTCTTCTCTGAATAATTTCTAATGACTTTATATTCATTCTGTAATATGGAGACCAGAACTGAGCTGCATAATCTAAGCGAGACCTTAGTAATGATGTGTAGTGCTGTAGAATAACCTCTGGACTCCTGTTCTTTATACTTCTTGATATAAACCAGTAATCCGTTTTCTTTATTACCTGCTTTTAGGCACTGCTGTCCTGCCTTCAGGTTCGTGCTGACCATAACTCCCAAGTCCTTTTCGAATTATGTATAGCCAGGCTGTATGTTATTTAGTTTATAGATGCAAAAGTTATTTACTTTCCCGAGCTTCAAGACTTTGCATTTGTCTACAAGACAGGAAATGAGTGTTAAAAATTGAACACATTTTTTTTGTCATTGTCAGTGAGTTAATCTGAGCAACATTTGAGTGGGTCTATCTTGTCCTTATCTTCCTCCTATATACCTGAAAGAAACCATTTGGGTAAATCCCCGAATCCCTTGCGACTTTAACTTCATAATCTCTTGTTGCTTTTCTCATTCCTTCTTTTAATTTCGTTTTTAAGTTGAATATGTTGTTGTCTTAACTGCCCATCTCCCCTTGTGATTCACCTGTAAATGTTTCTCTTTTGACCTAGGGTCATTTTTTGACTGTTCTAGTTTCCCTATTTAGAGCATAAGTAGTCTGAAAAGCTAGAGTTATGCTTTGAAAAATGTCACATCTGCAACCATCACTACCTACCTGACCTATAGTCAGGTCATGCCAGTTCAACCCACCCAGGTAATTTATCAGTCCTATTAAATCAGCCAAGAAGAAGTTAGGGACATTGGCTTGGTTGTAGTTATTAGGGTAATTCCATGATATATTGAAAATGAGAGATTAGTGATTGCTAATCATTAACCTCATGATCATTAATCAGTGATTCCTTGTTGGCAAGAACCAAACCAAGCAGATTATTTCCTTTATTTTACTGTGTCACAAACTGTTTTAGAAAGCAATGGTGGATCGCATCAAGAAAGTCGCTAGACTCAAGATTTTGTCAAATTGCTCCACACAATTTGTCTAAAGTTACAATCTTCCATTAACACAACATTTTTGTATCAGGATGCCTTATGAATCTCGTTTCACAGAAGTTTGGGGTCCTGTAACCCACACCCAAGATTAGTTTTCACGAACCTCGAGAAACTGTAGGCAAACAAATTCAGTGTCTGATGCTTCTAATTTTATATCTTGTCTAGCACAACAATTTAAATTATCTCTGACATACCTCACTACTCCGCCTCCTTTCCTGTTAACCCTATCGGTGTGGAATAATTTACAGCTCTGTATGTTGCATTCAGAAGGCAATTAATCTTATCTCATTTATCTTATTACTTGACTCAAGAAATCGTAATGACACGATTGCAAACAAACCATACCCCCGGCCGGGATTGAACCCGCGATCATAGAGTCTCAAAACTCCAGCCCGACCGCGGGTTCAATCCCGGCCGGGGGTATGGTTTGTTTGCAATCGTGTCATTACGATTTCTTGAGTCATGTTGACGGCAGTGAAGGGACTTGAGCTAGAGTTCGTCACGGCCACGCTAGCTGGAGATTCGTCTGTAAAAACTTGCATTTGTGGTCACAGTGGTGCCTGTGCTAACCTTCCTATGGTGTAGAAATATACTTAGTTGGGTGAATCTTATTGTGGCTAGCTGGTCTAGTGGCTAACGCGACGGGCTGGAGTTTTGAGACTCTATGACCGAGGGTTCAATCCCGGCCGGGGGTATGGTTTGATCTTATTACTAATGCTCCTACTATTGGTATAGAAAACCTTAAAAAGCTAATTACTCCCTGAGGTTTCCTGGGTAATATTCCTGTTTGTTTCCCACACACACCCATACCTCTATTTTCTATCAGTTTAAAGTCCTAAACAACTCAGTAATGGCCTCATCAACCAAGTTGGTTAATGTTATCACTCCTGCCCCAGAGAGATATACCCCATCCCATCAGGTATGCCGTAGAAATTAACTTTTTTTATTGAGTGGTGTTGGATTGGAAAATGAGGAATCTAACACATAGTGAAAATTATCACAATTGCTTTTTGCTGATGGCAGTGTGCTTTTGGGAGATTCTGAAGAGAAGATGCAGAGGTTGGAGGACGAGTTTGGAAGGGTATGTAAAAGAAGGAAAGAAGGTGAGGGGTGAGAGGGAAGGGGGGAACGAAAAATTTGTTGCTAGTGCAAAACATTCTAGAGGATGATTCTTAATCGTCTCATGTACAGAATCAAACAATTTTTGTCTCCCCGGTTGCATTATTTCATGCATGGAAGAAGCGCGCATCATTGCATAGTCACCTTTCTCACCCTGCACACTGACAGCTCATACACTGCTTTCCTTGACCTTAAATCTGCTTTTGATGTAGCCAACCGACATGCAATCATTAGTGAACTTCCAAGAATGGATGTTGGAGGATGGCTTCTCCGCTGGATTAAAGGCTACCTGTCCAACAGAAAGTCTTCTGTGTTGTTCCAGGGACATAGAAGTATAACTAAAGACTTTGAATTGGGAACCCCACAGGGAGGTGTGCTCAGTCCCACTTTATTCAATATTCTAATTAATGCATTACTTAATGCTATGCCTAGCCAACCTCATCATTATGATTAGTTTTGTGATGATATAATGATTCACACTGCCGGATTCTCCAACACCCAAAAAATTCTTAATCATGTACTAGCTTCGTGTCAGGACCTGGGGTTGATAGTCTCTACTGATAAAACAAAGATACTCAATAGGCGTCCTCCTCGACAGAGAGGCACAGTTCGCCATGATCCAGTTGCATGATGGGTCTCTTCTAGAATATGTAAGCAGATACAGGTATCTAGGCTTTGAGGTTCCACTACTTGGACCTGTTGTAACGAGACTTTGTCGCCAATACATAGAAAGGCTGAGAGCACTTAGAGTTGTGGCTGGGTTTCACCCCAGGTATGGTGCTAATGTTAAATTTGTAAAAATGATGTATCTTGCTTATATTAGATCATTGGTTGATTATGCTGCGCCACTACTTACACTCGTGTCTGACTGGAAGCTTGGAGGGCTGGAAAAACTGCAGAACGAAGCAATGAGGATCATTTGAGGATGCCCTCGTACTGCCAAAATTTTAAATATGCAAAAAGAACTTGATATTCCAAGCATCAGAGATCGTGTTGCTGAAAGAAATATCCTAATTGGGGTTAATATGCTCAGGCAAGCCCATTCAAACCCCTGCACAGAAGCCCTCCAAACTTTCTCAGCACTGGTGAACACCCCTCCAGGTGGATCGAAAAAACTGGAACCGACCTCCGCATGAATCAGATACATGATCTATGTCAAGTAAGGCAACAGCGGCACTTCTCCGCTCCATGGAATGTTACCCCATTCCAAACTACCATTCCTCCATTTCCCCCCAAACTACTTTTTAAATCAAAATCAAAGCTTCGCCTTGAAGCCAAACATGATGCCTTAAGCTGTATTGATAACTTAGTCACACAGCACACTCTCTCACAAATTATTTACGTTGATGGTTCTGTTCACCAATCCACTGGTGCAGCTGGTAGTGCTGCTGTTGTCATACAGAGTGATGGCTCACATAAAGAAATTGGAACAAACATCAATAACTGGGCCTCTACCCTTCAAACAGAACTGTTTGCCATACTCTTGCACTCAAATGCGATCCATGTATCTAAGGTTGACACTTTAATTGTAACTGATTCTCTGTCATCCATAAATGCTCTAACATTAAGATAAATTGTGGCATGCTTGTGTCAGAAGCCAGACATAGGTATGGTAGGATTGTGGACAGTGGAGTCATAGTGCACATGCTGTGGATTCCATCTCACATTGGTCTTCAGATGCATGATAGAACTGATAAATTGGCTAAGCTGTATGCTTTCCAAGAGGGAGTAGATTACAGTCTTGGCTTGTCAGTTAGCAGTTTGAGAACAGTAATACGAAAAGAACTTCAACTGAATTTTATTGACTTAAGACTTACGGAGAGTGACACAAGTCAGTCCATCGATCATCATTCTATCATGCAGGAGGAGCCACATGTCTATGGTGCATCCAACAGACTCTTTGATGTCACTACCGCCCGGCTCCTGCTGGGTTATAAGTATCCTTGGCAGGTTAAATCCTCACCATCAGATGTAGACCAAACGAAATGTAAACTTTACCAGATGAACTAGTGTCACACCCTGCGTCATTATGTACTGGAGTGCGATCAAATTAATGAATTCAGAGACAACTCATTCAGAAATGTCAAGATACGTCAAAGTATTTTATCCACAGTGGTATATTACAGACCATTGTGTGTATGTGTGTGTGTGTGTGAGTGTGTGTGTTGTGTGGTTGTGTGTGTGTTTTGTGTTGAGTTGGGGTAGTCGTTGGTGGTGTGTGTGTGTGTGTGTGTGTGTGTGTGTGTGTGTGTGTGTTGTGTTTGTTAGTTATCCATTTTGTAAGTCGTCTTTGGACATTTCTAAGTTTTTTTTTTTTTTTGTATAATTTAAGCATGTGTGTTTGGGTGGGAGGAGGCGGGAAGAAGGAGGAGGAAAAAAAAAAGAGTGGACACATGAGTCTGGAAACATATAACACAATATACAGAGTCAAGATTACACAATATAAGTGTGACTTGAGTTGTTTTTTCAAACAGTTTTTAATTACTTATTACACTATGTAACAAAATTTCACTTTTGTCGTGTTCCTGGGAAATCAAGCATCATTTCCCAATTATTTATAACTAAACAAAATTTAAAATAAGCAATTTTGATGCCAGAACTTTGCTTTAGTGGTCAGGACACTTCTGGAACACTTTCAAGATTGATGTTCTAGGGTTTTATTTGGCAAATATAAAAACAAGGACTCACAAACCATCATTCAGTTCATCTCTGGCTGCCTGAGAAGACACATCAGAAGAAGTGAAATGGCATCAAGAGGCTGCAATCATTCTCCAGATACATTCTGCTACATATGTGGTCAGTTCATTAAGACAAGAGTAAAGAAGTTCTCTGTAACAACATCTAAAGAAATGTATGAAGCTTACAAAGCATATTTTGTCATGTCAGTTGTGGACCAAGACAAGACCTGGGCGCCTCATGTTGCTTGTCAACATTGTAAGATAACATTGGAAGGTAAGAAAGTCATTAGTTATATGAAGGGTAAAATCTTGACTTGGAACATTTTTTAAATGAATTGTGCGTAAAAGAAAATAAAATTCTTTTGCTTTACTTACAGGATGATATAGTGGAGAAAAAAGAGCATGAAGTTTGGTGTTTCTAGAATATGTTGTGAACCCACTGATCACACAACCAACTGCTACTTCTATCTGGTGGTGGATCCTTCCAAACACCGAACTGGGAAAAATGAACCTACCTGCTATTTCTTATCCAGGTCTTCCCTCTTCTATTGCACCAGTACCACACAGTGCTGATCTTCCTGTACCTACACCTCCAGAAAGAAGTCAACCGTCAGAAGAAGAAAGTAGCAAATCAGAAAATGAAGAGCACAGTGAACAAGACTATGATCTCACAGATGCAGCTGTTGGGAGGAATAATTACTACCCAAACCAAACTAACCTTGATGACTTTATCAGAGATCTTGGTTTGACAAAGTCAAATACTGAGCTTTGGATTTTAAGGCTCAAGGAGTGGGACATGGTGGATGAAAGTGTGCAAGTAACAAGCCAAAGAAAACGTCATCAACATTTCTGAAGCTTCTTCACTAATGAAGACAGGTTGTGCTACTGTAATGATGTATCAGGCATGTTTGATGCAATTGGAATTGCATGCAATCCAGATGAGTGGAGATTCTTCATTGACAGCTCCTCCAGAAGCCTAAAAGTTGTACTTCTGCACAATGGGAACAAGTATCCATCTCTTTGGTTCATTCAGTGCATCTTAAGGAGGACTACAACAGTGTCAAACTTCTACTGGAAGCTTTGAACTATGATAAGTATGTCTGGGAGATTATTGGAGACTTCAAAATGGTGGCTTTTTTGATGGGACTCCACGGAGGTTTTTACCAAGTTTCCCTGTTATCTCTGTCATTAAGATAGTAGAGACAGAGCAGCACATTACCAGAGGAAGCACCGAGTTCTCAGTAGGAAGATATAATATCAAATATAAACCATTGGTGGATCTTCAAAAGGTTCTGTTCCCTCCATTACACATCAAACTACGGATAACGAAACAGTTTGTTACAGTTCTTGACAAAGAGTCTGCAGCCTTCAAGTATCTTCAAGACTTCTTTCCCAAGCTATCAGAGACAAAGGTGAAGGCTGGCATCTTCACTGTGCCACAAGTCAGGAAAGTAATGGAGTGCTCAGAATTTCCAAAGAAGCTCACAGAGAAGGAAAAGGAAGCCTGTGAGAGTTTTGTTGCTGTAGCACAGGGCTTTCTGGGCAACAACAAGGCTGACAATTGAATCCTTGGTAAAAAAAACTATGATCAGATGGGCTGTAGGATGTCCCTACAGATGAAATTGTCATTTTGACAATTTCAAGGAGAATATGGGAGCATACTCAGAGGAACAAGGGGAGCGCTTCCACCAAGATATAGTGAACTTTGAACACAGATATCAGGGATCTTATAATGAAAACATAATGGCAGACTACATTTGGGGGCTTAAACGGGTATAGTGATTTGTTGCTTATGTAGAAAAACTGCTCATTTTTAACTTTGTAAATGTGTTTCAGAAAATTTAAAATAATATTTGTGTAAATTTTATCTTAGTTATGTAAATTTTATTTATTTTATTATATGTGTTTGTTTTACATCCAAAACTAGCAGAAGATACTGAAATTTAGCCATGTTTATACAAAATTCATCCTGTAAATCACAAAATTAAAGTTAAAAGGAATAATGGGCATTTACTATTGTTTTGCAAAAAAAGAAGTTGGAAAATAACACTTACCATGATCGAAAATTGTGTTACATAGTGTTATCTGTATGTACAATCACGTGACATTATTCTGAATTTATATATAAATCATCATGCAGAAAATGTATAATAACCAAAGAAACAACAAATAAGAAAAGGGTCATGCACTCAGTAGCAATGATGAGGGCCAGCAGTGGGCGTCCCTCAGCAGTGTGACCCAGTTGGAGGCACTCCACAGTGCGGTGCTGCTGAGCCAGCTTCCTGGCAAAGCTGGAGATGCTTGAATACCGATAGTAGTTATCCCACGCCAATCGTTCTGTAGCCACGGGATAACACGCAGGCATGAGAGAAGATATAGTGTAAGTTGAGGGCAATAAAATATGCAGAAAGAGAGTTGTGATGTTTGGGCGGAGGTAGGGAGTTACTAGAATAACATGTAGTTAAAGCAGTTTTGGGTTAATACACATATATCCACAAAGTTATTAAGGCTCACCACAGATCCACATACCATGGCCAGTAAGTTGTGACTGAGCGGGAGTAAAAAATGAGTCACTGAGGTCCTCCAGTAGAGTCTCCCAGCCCAGCAGGCCCTTCATCAGTGCCCGTCTCTCGCGTCCCGATGTTGCTGCTCTTTCTTCCAGATCTATTTCTTCTACTGCTTGTTCTGTTTTAATACTGTGGGTCGTGTGTTCGTTGTGGTGGCGACCAAGCCAGTGAAAGTCGGAGAGGGAGGCGTGCCTTGATTGTCTCGTTAAATGAGATAAGTTGGAGTTGGGGCTCACTGCAACCTCCAGCTGGAAACATAAAAGCCTCTATGATACACTTTATGATACACTTATCTTGGCACCTGTAGTCTATAAGCACAAAATACGTGATAATGAGAACCTTAATACTAATAACATTATTACAACTGTTTAGAGAAGAGGTAGAAAGTTTTGGAGAGCTTTGGGAGGATGTCTGGAAGTACTGTAATTGATCAGGAATTAAAGAATGAACGATAAGGAACATGGGGAAAAGAGTAGATGTTGAAAGGAAATAGGGTTCAATTTTCATAGGTTCCTAAGGTACTATTGAAAAAACTTTATTTATCAGAAACTGAGAAGCTAAATTTTTGTATTAATGTTTAAAAGATGTGTAACCGAAAGGAAGATACTGTAACTAGTTCGTTAACCTTCTATATATTTTAGGGATTTTTCAGTTTAATGGTTAGCAATAAAATAATAGACCTTAGGAAAGTCATAGATTCTCTTCATTTTTTTATATTTTTATTTTCTTGGGGGAGAAGAGATTATATGATAGTGTATATGATAGTGCTCCTGCCAGGATACAGCTGTTTTAAGAAATAAACTTAATGTGTAAAGTAAAAGGACACAAGTGCAACTAATGTGACATTTTATTGTGGCAACGTTTCGCTCTCACATTAGTTGCACTTGTGTCCTTTTACTTTACATATTGTCGGTAATTCTACCAACTTTATTATAAACTTAATGTGTTACCTATTAAGAAGTGCTGATCTTAGTGATGGCCTTATCGTCCTTATTTAAAAGACGCAGACCTGTCCCTAAGATAAATCTTGTTGGTTTTAAAATTAGGCTTTATCTGGAAACATAAACACATATGTAGTTTAATGTGATCCTTTATTGACAACGTTTCGCCCACACAGTGGGCTTTTTCAAGTCACAAACAAATCTGTTTGTGACTTGAAAAAGCCCAATGTGTGGGCGAAACGTTGTCAATAAAGATCACATTAATTAAACTGCATATGTGTTTATGTTTCCATTGTGTCGGTACTTTATACCATTTATTTTCATTAGGCTTTATCTGCAGCTTTTAGCCGAGACTAGAACAACTGTTTCAAGAAAGTGAGAAGTGAGAAGCTTCGGGCGAGAGAGAAGACAGACAGAATGGCCAGTACAATTCTGTGGATTGGCCAACACACTTCTATTCCAGTCAAGATACCAAGACCAAAAGAGGCATCATCATCGGGTTTTTCCTAAGAGCATACCGAATTTGTAGTCCTGAGTTTCTTGACGAGGAATGTACATACATTCACCAAACATTCACTGAGTTACATTTTCCTTCTTTTTTCATCAAAGACTGCAAGAAAAGAGCTCTTAAGATCATTAATTCTCCACGCATCAACACCACTCCCAACAAAGTTATAAATCTTCCCAACAGCCAGGTTGCACTGAACGTCTCAAAAGTAATAAAGTTGGTAGAATTACCGACAATATGTAAAGTAAAAGGACACAAGTGCAACTAATGTGACATTTATTGTGGCAACGTTTCGCTCTCCAGGAGCTTTATCAAGCCATTACAAACAATACATGGACACAGAGGGTATAAAAGGCTCTGAGTGAGGTGCAATACTAGTGAGGTACCATTTCGATGTTCACTAGTGGTAGTAGTAGTAGTAGTAGTAGTAGTAACAAAAATAATACAATATGTTAGAGCAATTAATTCGTACATGAGTAAAAGAATATAAAAGCTATTACTTGGGTAACATAAAAATAGGTTGGACAAATATAGACTGGAAAGAGGCAGGTTTTTTTCAGTGTTCAGTCTCTGTAATGTGCTTTGTGTAGTTTTAACAGGAGAGACTATGTGATGGCAGGGTTTACTGTTTTCAGGAGGATTCTTGCTAAGACTTCGGAGATGGTGAAGCTGCCGTTATTTTGTTTAATTTATTCGAAACAGCGATCAGTGCTGATTCAAGGCACTTGCGTCTGCGGAAATTAGTTTCTTTGATCACTAATTGGGCGTCTCTGAAATTTCATGAGAGATTGGGGGAAATTTTGGGTTTGTTGTACACAGGCGTTGTTTAAGTTGTCGTTCCTACATGCGTAAATGTGTTCATTGAGGCGGGTGTCGAGGTTTCTTGCTGTTTTAAACCTACGTAGATCTTGTCACAGCCTCCACAGGGTATAGGGGTAAACTCCTGCATTGACTGGTTCGTGGTGCTTGGGTTTTGTCCTGGTTAGATCCTTTTTTGAAGTGCTAGAAGCGATGGCGACTCTGGTGTTAGCTTGTGAAAGTACTTTTGAGACGTTTAGTGCAACCTGGCTGTTGGGAAAAATTATAACTTTGTTGGGAGCGGTGTTGATGCGTGGAGAATTAATGATCTGAAGAGCTCTTTTCTTGCAGTCTTTAAATGAAAAAAGAAGGAAAATGTAAACTCAGTGAATGTTTGGTGAATGTATGTACATTCCTCGCCAAGAAACTCAGGACTACAAATTCGGTATGCTCTTAGGAAAAACCCGATGAGGATGCCTCTTTTGGTCTTGGTATCGGGGACTGGAATAGAGTGTGAGAATCATTTTTATTGGTGGGTTTCCGATAAACTTGAAATCTTAGGTTGTTGTCTACTTTGTGAATGAGGACGTCGAGGAAAGGTAGCTTGTCATTGGACTCTTCTTCTAGTGTAAACTGGATCGCTGGTTCAACTGCGTTGAGCCTTGCCTGAAGATCCCGTACATCAAAACGTTTTGGGAGTTATTACGAGGACATCGTCCACGTAACGTAACCAAGTGACGCTTGAGGGATGATTTTGGCGAAGTGTTCGGATTTTAGGTGTTCCATGTATAAGTTGGCTAGGACGGCACTTATTGGGGACCCCATTCCCATGCCGTAGGTTTGCTTGTAGAGCTTGTTATTGAAAGAAAAAAAGTTGAAATTAACACAGAGTTCAATCAAGTCAACAAAATCTCCGGGAGGTAGAGGAAGATTAAGGTCCTGATTGACTTTACGTCATAGAACCTCGATGGCTTTTTTGGTAGGTACTTTTGTGAAGAGGGAAGTCACATCCAAACTGCTTAGTTTCTTGTTACGGATGGAGAGGTTACGGATGCGGTTGAGAAGGTCGCCTGAGTGTTTAAGATGAGCGGGGCTGATGGTCCCCAGAAGGCAGGAAAGATGTTTGGCAAGAACTCCGGCTAGTTTGTGTGGAGCACTGCCTATTCCTGACGTGATTAGTCTGAGAGGAATATTGTGTTTATGGGTCTTGGGTAAGAACTCCGGCTAGTTTGGTTTACCCAAGACCCATAAACACAATATTCCTCTCAGACCAATCACGTCAGGAATAGGCAGTGCTCCACACAAACTAGCCGGAGTTCTTGCCAAACATCTTTGCTGCCTTCTGGGGACCATCAGCCCCGCTCATCTTAAACACTCAGGCGACCTTCTCAACCGCATCCGTAACTTCTCCATCCGTAACAAGAAACTAAGCAGTTTGGATGTGACTTCCCTCTTCACAAAAGTACCTACCAAAAAAGCCATCGAGGTTCTATGACGTAAAGTCAATCAGGACCTTAATCTTCCTTACCCCCCGGAGATTTTGTTGACTTGATTGAACTCTGTGTTAATTTCAAATGTTTTTCTTTCAATAACAAGCTCTACAAACAAACCCACGGCATGGGAATGGGTCCCCAAAAAGTGCCGTTCTAGCCAACTTATACATGGAACACCTAGAGTCCGAACACTTCGCCAACATCATTTCCCCTTTAAGCGTCACTTGGTTACGTTACGTGGACGATGTCCTCGTAATAACTCCAAAACGTTTTGATGTACGGGATCTTCAGGCAAGGCTCAACGCAGTTGAACCAGCGATCCAGTTTACACTAGAAGAAGAGTCCAATGACAAGCTACCTTTCCTCGACGTCCTCATTCACAAAGTAGACAACAACCTAAGATTTCAAGTTTATCGGAAACCCACCAATAAAAATGATCTCACACACTTCTATTCCAGTCAAGATACCAAGACCAAAAGAGGCATCATCATCGGGTTTTTCCTAAGAGCATACCGAATTTGTAGTCCTGAGTTTCTTGACGAGGAATGTTTTACCTGGAGTTTACCTGGAGAGAGTTCCGGGGGTCAACGCCCCCGCGGCCCGGTCTGTGACCAGGCCTCCTTGTGGATCAGAGCCTGATCAACCAGGCTGTTGCTGCTGGCTACACGCAAACCAACGTACGAGCCACAGCCCGGCTGATCAGGAACCGACTTTAGGTGCTTGTCCAGTGCCAGCTTGAAGACTGCCAGGGGTCTGTTGGTAATCCCCCTTATGTATGCTGGGAGGCAGTTGAACAGTCTCGGGCCCCTGACACTTATTGTATGGTCTCTTAACGTGCTAGTGACACCCCTGCTTTTCATTGGGGGATGTTGCATCGTCTGCCAAGTCTTTTGCTTTGGTAGTGAGTGATTTTCGTGTGAAGTTCGGTATAGTCCTCTAGGATTTTCCAGGGTGATATAATCATGTATCTCTCCGCCTGCGTTCCCGGGGAAAACAGGTTCGGAAAACCCCAAGCGCTCCAGTAATTGAGGTGT
>NC_069411.1:64306453-64418953 GCF_026875155.1 Cherax quadricarinatus
AGTTTTACATGTAACGTATTAAATGTATAGTAAATTCAAGGATTTTTTTTAACGGTCAGTTTCAACCCTGAGGAAGATTTATCATAGTCTTGAAAATGTTTTTCTAAACTCTTTTTGATCAATTAATTAATTCTGATTTAATTGTTATGGTAAATGAAAAAATATATTTTAGTGTTTTGTTTGTGTGTGTCAACTGTTTTACGAGAAGTGATTAATGTTTAATAACCGGGAAGATTATTATGAAATGGGTTCAACATTATTCAACAGATGATGAATTGGGGGAAATCAGATTAGAAAGAAGGAAGAGGAGAGAAACTCCAAATCTCTGGATGAAGATCTATTCACCGTGCGAGACACCTCCTTCAAAGTCAATAAGCAAACGTCTCGCATCATAAAAATCTTTGAAAGGGTTCTAACCACCAACCACTTGCCCTACCCAGGGAAACATGGGTAGTGCAGCTACTGGACCACTATGACATGGGCTTGGATGCAGTGGCAAACGAACAAAATGGTGTAGCAT
The DNA here is from genome assembly GCF_026875155.1 of Cherax quadricarinatus. Classification (NCBI taxonomy): domain Eukaryota; kingdom Metazoa; phylum Arthropoda; class Malacostraca; order Decapoda; family Parastacidae; genus Cherax; species Cherax quadricarinatus. The sequence continues at coordinate 64,306,974 of NC_069411.1, forward strand.
ACACAGACAAATGCGCTCACACAAAATGCGCGATAAAGAAACAACAGAAGACGTGGGTAGATCTGTAAATTCCTAACAGGTTATTTAGCTGATTTTAGTGCTCTCATGTTTATCTGTAAGGCCCTAGTGTGCAGAGGCCTGTGTAGTGGAGAGTGCTCGTGGAGTGATATCTCTGCGGGTTAAAGAGACCGGCAGTATGGGGTGGAGGGTGTCATGGAGCCTCCTTGTACATAAATATGAGTGCTGGGTAAAGGTGTGCTGGTGTATGGTGATTTTTGTATGTAGGCTAGGTAGTATGTGGTATACTTATACGTATACCACATACTACCTAGCCTACATACTCCACGAGCACTCTCCACTACACAGGCCTCTGCACACTAGGGCCTTACAGATAAACATGAGAGCGCTAAAATCAGCTAAATAACCTGTGGCATAAACTTCCCCAAACACACCATCCCAACTAATACAAACATCAAACCGTGCCATCTTCCTCCAGTTGCTGTGCTTCTCGTACTGACTCAAAAACACACCTCACCTGCTCCTGTCCTGGATACTCTTACTGACCAATAATAATACGCGTCTGGTTTCAGAACAAATCCCTTAAATTGATATATTTGGAGCGTTTTTTATACACATTTTATAAAACACTGCGTAATACCTCATTTCTACCTTGGTTATCTTTCTACTACCACGTGTGAAGGCTTCAAAACTACACCTGTGTTCGTAATATTTATTGTACTTATACGTGCAGTGAAAGTTCTCTGTATATTCTCAAGGTCTGCAATTTCGCTTGCATTGAAAAGGGCTTTTAGTGTACAAAACTACTGCATCCTAGAGAAAACATACGATTTGAAAAAATAATCACTGGATTGACGTCAATAGTTTTGAAGGTTCTCATTATCCATCCTATTTTTGTGATCTTTGAGAGATTCTCTGACATTATCACTCCCATGTCCTTCACATTAGTTTTTCGCTCTATTGTGTGGTTAGAATTTGTTTAATACTTTCGATTCCAATTTTTATTTCCCTCAAGTTTTTTTCCATAGCGGAGTACTTGAAATTTAATCCTAACTGACCTTCATATTGTTGTCTGGAACCCATTTGAATTCTTGGTTAATTTTCGTTTCAGATATATATCTGTCCTCAATGGTGGGCTGTTCTTGCACATTCCCTGGAATCGTCAACAATGGAAGACATGGTTCTTATGGTTCGCATCTCTGTGTCAGATATGAGGATGACGAAAAGGATGGGACGAGTACTGTGCTTGTGGAACTGTTTTTTCAACTGTTAGTCGCCTCGTCCTTTACTCTCTTTAACTATTACTCTTGTGTCTTCTATACGTAGGAATTTACAGATCTACCCACGTCTTCCTGTTGTTTCTTTATCGCGCAATTTTTGTGTGAGCGCATTTGTCTGTGTATGCTACACCATTTGTTTGCTTGCCACAGCATCCAAGCCCATGCCATTGTGGTCCAGTAGCTGCAACTCACCCATTGTCCCCTGGGTATGGGGCAAGTGGTTGGTGGTTTAGAACCCCTTTTTCAAAAGATTTTTTACGATGCGAGACGTTTGCTATTGACTTTGAAGAGGTGTCGCGCCACGGTGAATAGATCTACATCCCAGAGATTTGGAGTTTCTCTCCTCTTCCTTCTTCTAAATCTGATTTCCCCCATTCAGCATCTGTTGAATAATGTTGAACCCATTTTCATAATAATCTTCCCCGGTTATTAAACATAATCACATCGCGTAAAACAGTTCGACACACACAAACAAAACACTAAAATATATTTTTTTTTTCATTTAAACCATAACATTAAACCAGAATTATTAATTGATCAACAGAGTTCAGAAAAACATTACAAGACTAAGATAATCTTTCCTCAGGGTTGAAACTGACCGTTAAAAAAAATCCTTGAATTTACTATAACATTTAATACGTTACATGTACTGAACAATTTGTTCCTAGGCCGGAAACATATGCTGAACACTTACTCCCAGATCACAAAAATGGTTCTTGTTCCACCACTGCATATATGACTGTGAATGCTAAGGAAACAGTAAGATGGTTTGGAAAATTAAGGTGATGCCACAGTCGCAGCCTGTGACGTGATGGGACTGTCGAGAGCCGAATGAATGCTTATAGTTGGTATTGGTGTAGGATGATAAAAATTTAGGTAATGGTAGTTGATGGATGGTAGGTTGTGAATAGATGTCTGATAGTAAGTGAGTGAATTAATGTTAAATGGAGAGTTGTGGTCAGTGATAGATAGTGATGACTTTATAAGCTGAAATAATGATTGGTGATGGTGAGATGTTAATGAGCATATGAACTCTGTTGTGTGGTTGCATTTTGAAAGTGAGTTATATGAGGGATAGTTATGGTCGGATGAAATTAAGGGCTGTTTAATGGTTCTGTATTAATGAAGGATAGTATAATAAATTGCTTATTTTCCTTCTTTCTGTCCCAATGGCATATAGATACCAAGTAAATCTATAGAACTCACTAATTTCAGTGTTCATATATCAACGCTTTCCTCTGTGTTAATAATCATTATTAACTTTTCTGTGTTTCTTTCCACTTGACATGACGAAGCAGTTAGAGTCTCTCCCTGTCAGTCACAAATGACTATGGAAAATAACCTAGAGGGTGACCACAGATTGAATATCATTGTCATAGAAAATACTTTTTAAGTTAGCTCTGCTTGAGGAACAATTATAAATTGTAGTTTTCAAACGAACCATAAAAAAATCAAACCCACTCGAAAGTTTAAGAAAAATGTTAAGACCTATGAGTAACCAACAAGAAGTGTAGAGGACTTATGACTAACCATACCGGAAGTTATGAGGCGCCCATGAGTAACCATGTTGGAGTAATGTGAGGACACTTGAGTAAAAATGAAGAAGTTTGCGTTAATAAGCACTTACTAGATTTAAGACATTTTCGTAATCCAGCAACCTAATGCAAGATGGGTTTTCTGAACAAAGTCAAGATTGTTGGAAATTTTCTTGACTTTATATACACATACAATGTAGATCCTGGTGGAAGAACGTGGTACTGAACGGCCAATGATGTGGTCCATCAAATTTAATGAATCTGTTGATTAAAACAGATCTGGAATAGACACTCATATTGGAACATTCACATTAAGCACTAAATATTGTTCACACCTGTTTCTACCCATGTGAGCCCTTCGCAAAAGTGGAGGGTTTGAAGTGAGTTTTGGTGGTGAATAGTTGGGGGCGCGTTGAGGTGATGGAGTGGTTTGGCAGTGATTGGCTGATGGATGGTTTACAGTGAAGATGAAGGTGGATGGAATGGTTACAGAGAGTTTGAGGTGACGATGGTTACAAAGTGAGTTGAGGTGATGGATGGTTTAACAGTGAGTTGAGGTGATCTTATGTTATAGATCTACTGAGAGTTGTGGTTACTGATGGTTACTAGTGTGTTTGGGATTATGGATTTCCGACAAGTTAGGTACATGATGTTGATGGTGATTGTAGTAATGAACTAATTATAGTGAGCAAATGTTTGTGGATATTTATAGTGAGATGTGGTAAAAGATGGTTGATGAGTTACAGAGATGAATGGGTTATTGGAGCTGTGGAGATGGATGTGTAAACGAGCTGAAATTTTGAGAGTAATGGTGGTTTTTTATAAGTAATGGATACTTTGATACACTGCTTGATTCTCTTTTCTTGGTCACAGTGTACTTACAAGAGATAAATTATGCTGAAAAAACCAGTATCGTGACGAAATGTGGTTGGTCAGCTCAGGTTTGTTTGCATAAGTTCTTCTATGTTCCATTGTGTCTTATTTTCCAATACCAGGATCATCCTTATATTGCATACCAGGACATCATTATGATTCCACACAAGGTCATCCTTATACCCATACCAGGGTCCTCCTTATATCCCATACCAGGTCAACCTTATTATCCCATACCAGGTCATCCTTATAATCCCATACCAGTCATCCTTATATCCCCATACCAGATCATCCTTATATCCCATACCAGATCACCTTATATCCATAACCAGATAATCCTTATATACCATACCAGGTCATTACATCCCATACCAGGTCATTCTTATATCCGCATACCATGTCATTCTTATATCCCATACCAGGTCACCTTATTATCCCATACCAGGTCATCCTTATATTGTTATGAACAACACAGTGTTCAATTGCGACGTAAACACGTCCTATGAACATAACGTTAAGCAGTATTTGTAATCTAAACATTAAGAAAAAAGAAATAACATTGATTGCCACACAAAAGGTACAACACTGGCTAACATTTCAACAATGAAGTAAAGTCAACACAATTATTTTTATCAATATTCACTAACATTCACAAATCACAGTAATGACATCATAAAGTAGAGTGGTTAGTTAAGACAGAGACGTACTGACAACTCATAATTGTTTTTTATGAATGGATTGATTATCACCAGTTTCTAGTTTTTATTTTCATCCATAACATTCATAGTGTGGTGTGGTGTGTATGTGTGTGTGTGTGTGTGCTTTTGTGTGTGTGTGTATTGTGTGTGTGTGTGCTTTGTGTGCGTGTGTGCGTGTGCCGGTGTTGTGCGTGAGGGGGGGGTTGCCCGTTGTGTCGTGTGTGCGTGTGTGCGTGTGAGCGTGTGGCGTGTGTGTGATGTGTGTGTGTGTGTGTGTGGTGTGTGTGTGTGTGTGTGTGTTGTGTGTGTGTTTGTGTGGTGTGTGTGTGTGTAATGCTATTTTTGCTAATAGTGGCGCAATAATTTCGCAGAAATGATTCTGAACCTAATGAAAAAAAAAAATATTTCATTGTGTTTGTTTATTAGCTAATTATTGCAAACTTATCTAAAATATATTTAGTTGGATGATGCTAAATTAAATTGCGCTTGTTATAATAAGGTTAGGTAAGTTTAATAAGGTTCTTTACGTAATAAAAAATATTAAATTTTACGTAAGCATATATGAAAAAATATATCTTTAAACGAATAAGAGAAAATTTTAGAAAGGACTTAATTTTAAATGAGTTCTTTCTAACTGACCAGATTTACCTATTCAGCAAGACATACACACACACACACACACACACACACACACCACACACACACACACACACACACACACACACACACACTCAGAAGTGTCCCTGTTGCAGATGATGTTAAGCTAATGAGAGAATTAAAATCTGATGAGGACCAGGCAGGAACTTCAAAAAGCGACCTGGACAGACTGGACACCTGGTCCAGCAAATGGCTTCTCGAATTTAATCCTGCCAAATGCAAAGTCATGAAGATAGGGGAAGGGGCACAAAGTACCACAGACAGAGTATAGGCAAGGTGGCCAAAGTCTGCAAACCAGACACTCAAGGAGAAAGATCTTTGGGGGTTAGTATTTGGGAACACGCGGAGCAGTCTCCGGAAGCACGCATCAAATCCAGAATCTGCTGCAGCATATGGCGCCTGGCGAAAAACCTGAGAACAGCATTCCGATACCTTATAAGGAATCGTTCAAGAACCACTGTATCTACCGTGTATGTCCAGGCCCATACTGGAGTATGCAGCACCTGTTTGGAACCCGCACTTGATAAAGCACGTCAAGAAACTAGAGAAAGTACAAAGGTTTGCGACACGGTTATTCCAGAAGCTAAGGGAATGTCCTATGAAAAAGATAAGGGAAAAATCGGCCTGACCGACACTGGAGGACAGGAGGGTCAGGGGAGACATGATAACGACATATAAAATACTGCGTGGAAATAGACAAGGTGGACAATGACAGGATGTTTCCACAAGGGAGGGGGACATCAGAAACAAGATGCCACAATTGGAAGCTGAAGACACAAATGAGTCAGAGAGATATTAGGAAGTATTTCTTCAGTCATAGAGTTTGTTAGGAGTGGAATAGCCTAGAAAATACGTAGTGGAGGCAGGAACCATACATAAACACAAGTTTTAAGACGAGTTGATAAAGCTCCTGGAGCGGGGAGAGAGAGGGCCCAGTAGCACTCGGAGAAGAGGCGGGGCCAGGAGCTAAGAACTCGAAACCCCCGCTGCAAACCACCAATATGGTGAGACGAAATAGTGAGGTACACACACCAACACACACACACACACACACATATGTAATATATATATATATATAATATATATATTATATATATATTATATATATATATATATAATATATATATATATATATATATATATATATATATATAATATCAATCATTGCAACTGCACTAGCCAAGGCTAAAATGCAGGGAGAAATGGGCTACAAACCCCTTCTCTTTGCAATGCTTAAATGTGCATGGGATGTAGTAGGGGGGACGGATGATAAAGAGAGATCGCTAATGGTTATTTATGAAAAGAATTGAGTCCCTGGCATCTAAAGCGAAGTCAAAGCGGAAGTGGGGTGGGAAGGGGGTGGTAGTTTCATGGGGATGAAATAAATGGGAAATTAACTCGGAAGTAATCTGAGAGAATTGGAGCTTAGGTAGGGTAGCAATATGTTGAAGGATCATAGAATGATATATTCAAGGATTATGTGGATTTTAAAAATTAGGTTTCGGTGCAAAAAAATGGGTTATCAGTGTGTATACACCCGATAAGAGACGAAGTGTAGAGGAAAGAGAAGAATTTTGGGAGATGTTAAAGCAAGTGAGTAGGGATTTTTGCAACGCAAGTGAGAGAGTAAATAGTGGTAGGGATTCAAATGCTAAAGTGGAGAAATCTTTAATGAGGTGGGTGGGGTAAGCGTTTGGGGTGCAGTTGTAAATGATAATGGAGCCCTTTGAGATTGAATTGGTATAAAAATGGGTTTGGTTATAGTAATACATATTTTAAATAAAAAGAAGGATAAATATGTATACTCCCAAGATAAGATGCTGGACGTAATGACAGTAGTTTGTTGGACTAGATTTGTTGGTATATAAAAGACTAATGTTGGGGATCCTTCAAGGATTGTACATGTTTATACAGGGGGCCACAAAAGATCTATCAATCACGTTGAAGGTTTGTAGCTACATGAAAGTAAAAAAGGCAGATGGGATACAAGGAACATGGGAAGCAGGAGGTAAGAGAGAGGTGAAGGTTTCGTAAGACCCAAAGAAGGAGAAAGTTTGGGTAAGATATGTACAAATATTGGAGGAATCGATGGGGCTAGTGAGAGTATAGGCAGTGGTGTTGACGATGAATGGGTAGGTTTAGAATTTAGTGTTAGAGTGGGTTCGGCAAAAGGTGTGTGATTTATCAGAAAGTGGGTGCAGGAGGGAAGAAAGAGGCGATTGGTGGAATGACTTAAAAGAGAGCAGTAAGAGAGAAAAAGTTAGCATTGGAGAGGTTTTTTTACAAAGTAGAATGATGGCAAGGGGGGAGAGTATATGGAGAGGAAAAGAAAGATTAAGAGAGTGGTGAAGCAATATAAAAAGAGAGCAGAGATTTCCGTGTATATTAGGGTAAGGAGGAATAAACATCTTGTTGCGAGCGAGAAGAGCGAGTTTTGCGTGTGGGGGGGGGGGGAAATTCGTGATGCAGTGGGTAGAATGAAAGCGGGTAAGGCAAGCCAGTGATGAATATGGATAAAGATAAGAAATGTTAAAAGCGGGTGGTGAGTTAGTTTTGGATGGTTAGTGGCTTTTATTAATAAATGTATGGAAAAGGTAAAGTAACTGGGGATTGGCAGAACCAAGCAAAAAAAAAAAGAAATGCAATAGTTCCTTTGTATAAAGGCAAAGGGGACAAAAGAGAGTGCAAAAATTATAGGAGAATAAGTCTGTTAAGCATTCCTGGTAAAGTGTATAGTAGAGTTCTTACTGAAAGAATTAAAAGACGGATAGCAGGTTAGCAGATGAACAAGGAGGATTAAGGAAGGGTAGGGGGTGTATAGACAATGTATTTGCAGTGAAAAATATAGGTGAACGGTATTTATATAAGGGTAAAGAGGTTTTCGTGGTATTTATGGATTTGGAAGAGGCCTATGACTGGGTGGATAGGAGGAGGGGCGATGTGGCAGATGCTGCAAATGTATGGAATAGGGGGTAAGTTATTGAAACAGTGAAAAGTTTTTACGAGGATAGGGAGGCTCAGGTTAGAGTATGTAGGAAAGAGGAAGATTATTTCCTAGAAAAGAAGGCATTAGACAAGAACGTGTGATCGTCCACCATGGTGTTTTCATTAAATTTATTTAATGGGGGTAGTAAAAAAAGTGGAATGCTCGGGTGTTGGCAAGAGGTGTGTGGTTTACAAGATAAAGAATCGATCACAAAAAGTAGGGAGTTGTCCCACAGTTTACTTTGCAATGACGACTGTGTTTTGGAGATTCTGAAGAGAAGTTGCAGGAGGTTGGTGGATGAGTTTGAAGAGTTTGAGAGGGAGGAGTATAATGTAGAGAAAAAGAGAGGTAAAAGAGTGGTGATGTAATGGGTAAAATGAGAATATTATGAACAAATTTTGTTGAAAAAAGAAAAATTTTGGAGTGAGATTAATAAGCTGGGAACACCGAGGGAACGAATAGATCTGTAATTAAGAACTAGGACAGGAGAGTTATAAAATGAGAGTTCGATGTAATAGGGACGATGGAGAGGAATATTTGAGGAATGTCTTAATGAAGACCAGGGAACTGTGATTTCCGTGTATAGGCAAGGAGAATAACCGTCTTGTAGAAGTGAGGAAGAGCCAGTTGTTATTGTGGGGGGGATTTCGTGAGGCCAGTAGTTAAAATGAAATAAGGGGGCAAAGCAGCTGAGACTGATGGGAAAAAATAGAAAATAATTAAAAAAAATGGAGGGGATATAGTTTTGGAGTGGTGAGTGCTTTTTAATTAATAAATGTATGGAAGTGGTAAGGGGGCCTGGGGAACTGGAAGAGAGCATGCATAGTTTCTTGTTATAAAAGCAAAGGGGACAAAAGTGTGTAACAAATTACTAGGGGAATAAATGCTGTTGAATATACCTGGCAAAGTGTAATTAGGAATATATTTATTGTAGGAAGTCCAAATAAATGAAAGAAATAAGTGCAGTTGGAAACCCTAAACCAACGACACTTAAATCCGTTTCCAGAGGGCTTATGCCGTTGGGCGTAGAAATTGCCGTTGGTCCTAGTAAGTTTTCCCCCCATAAGAAATAATGAAACTAGAAGTAATCCATTCCCTGACCCCCCAAAATCAAAAAAAAAAAAACAAAAAAAAAAAAAAAAAAAATACATGAAATATACGTTTCCTTTATATGGCAAGGAAGGGACCATGCAAAATAAACAATAATTAAATGTTCACTTACCTTTATAAGGATTTGGTAGATTGATGAAGTGCCAGCAGCAAGGGCAAAATTCAGAATTGTCTATTGCTTGGAAGAAGAATTCCCTTCCAGAAGGTCTCTGGTACCTATTCCTTTGGTGGGGTTACCTCCCTCTTGGTACTTTAATGCCACGAGGGAACCAGCTATATAGATCACTGGACCCCTGTCGCACAAAATAAACTAGCTGTGGCAGAGACTCTTTTTTTTTTTTTTTTCTCACTTGCCCCTTAGGATTTTCCCTAAAATGGGACAGCACTATTGGTCAATTGTACATGTTGCTAATGCAGCTTGCACTTCGGTACAGGATAAAATTCCTTCGATAAATGCTTGCACCTTTGTAAACATTGAACACTTTTCCCTAATCTTGTGATGAAAAGTCAAAATCTTCCTCCGTCCTCTCCCTTCCATCTTGGCTCTGAAGAACATTCCCCTCTGAGATGTGATCTGTTGTTTGTTGCTCCTGAAGCTCTTTCTTGCAGGTCTTCAAGTGGTTAGTTCTAGTTCTTCCTCGTCGTTTTCTGCACAAACTCTTTCCCCATCCTCGTCACAAACGCTCCCCACCCCAATGGACTTTCCCCAATGACACAATAGCCTCCACTACTGGCATAGTTTCCTGAGGGTTAGCCCCAAACCTTCAACTCCCTTTGTTCTATAACACATTCTGGCCACAGTTTTCCTCCAAGCAGAGTTCAAGGTCCTCTTAGTCACTGCCCCCCAAGCCTTAATCTATATGGATTACACAACTGAGGATATTGAAGTGGTCTTTTTCCAAAGACTCTCTTAGGGTCAATGAGTTGTCCTGAGGTCACAATTCAAAGCACTTTGAAAATACTGCTTTTCTGTAGTTTTTTTTTTTTGAAGGGTTTGAAATGACCTGCTGGATCCCGAATGGGCTGGAGAGAGGAGTTGTAATTAGAGGCAAAAACCGTTCACCTTAACGAAACCAAACTCTCCCCTTCAATTTCTTCTTGCAAGTCGTGATGATGAGCTAGGACAATTGGGGGTCCATTACCAGGAGGCACTTGAGTGACAATTTGCTTTTCTGGGAGGTATTTTTGCCACTGGTGGGTCCAAATACCACCATAAAACCCAGTTTTCAAGAAAAATACCCTAGTTGACCCATGGCCTTACTAGTTTGAAATCTCCACAGCACACACAAAATTACCCTTGACGATATTGTTTTTGTTGTTTTCTCCTGAACACATCTGGAGTATCAGAGTGATGATCCACCAATAAAGGCTTCATTTTGCAATCACCACTAGCATTACTACACAAACATTAATGTCAGCCTGTCTTTCATAGGCTTGACGTCCTGGGAGTGCCTTTTCCCCTCCAAATTAATATAGTGTCCTGTTTGGGCATTTTCTTTTCTTCCAAAAACAAGCCTGTTTTGTCACAATTCAACTTGTTCAGGTTTTAGGTATTGTTTATTTTCAGTCCTTCTCTATGTATTCCCTTAAAGTCCTTCAACAATTTTTTTCAGCCACATTTTTGTCTGCACTGCTGGCAGCCTCAACCATGCCTTACCACACTGTGTAGATGCCACTACAAATCTTATTAAATCCTCTACACCAGCCTTTGGTGGCCTTAATTCTTCAGCAGCATCACTATTTTGAGGCATTTTCCCTTAATGAGATTCATCATGCAAGCTTCATTGCCTTTTCACAAATTATAGAGTGAGAAACACTATCACCTTGATTAATTGTTTTTCGTTTAATTTCCATATCCTATAAACGTCCCTCCTCTACCCCTCTTCAACTGTTTGTGGTCTCCGTGTTGAAAAAAACATTCTTGAAAACTAACCCTTTCGCAACACCGCTTCCTTGATTTGGTTATTTTTTGCCTGTCTGTTTGCCAAGATAGACAGAGGTTGAATGTGATTTGTTTATCCTTTCCAAACTCCAGCCATACGCACTCCCACTCTCGTATTTTTTTCAATGATTTCCTTCATTTCCATCGTATTTCTCACCCTTTTAAAAACACAAGTATAACATAACCCAATAGAGTCCATAAGGCCTTTATCCTGGGTGTAAGAGGGAGCAAAATAAAACAACAGCAGAATACTTTTACTTAATATTATCCTCACACCAAATTGGAAACAGAAGTATGTAAACACTATATACACTATGGGGGTGGGGGGGTAACAGCAATGGTATGTAGTGCAACTCCACGGTAAGCAGGCAGAATAGAAGCCACTGAAGAGCAACTGTGCTTCAACCATCACTAGAATGGGAATGACCAAGGGCAGACAGGAGAGTGGTACCCGACATAAATCTAAGTGCGATTGGCCAAAACCATCTTCTCATTGGGGCTGGAATTAACCTGGGTACTGGGTTGAACCTGACATGGCTCCCATCGTCCAAACCCTCAGTCCCCCTCTGGTTCGACTGGTTTGGAAATAGCTTGTATAATGCTGGTGTGTACATGTGGCTGAATAAAGTGTTACGTACTTCCTTTGGCATGCCCACAAGGTGGCTTGGCAATCCCGAAGTTTTCTTTTGAACCCATGGTGGCTTAATTAGCTGTTACAATCACTAGCAATAGTGGAATAATCCAAAATATATGGGAGGCACACGTGGAAGAAACCGTCTGCAACAGCTTGTAAACCAATGGCAATACTGACTCTTGAGGTGGCTGGGTCTGCTCATGCCGAGCTCTGGGCGGAATCGACACGTTTCCCGGCAAACGTCGTTGGTTAAGTTTTTCTCGCCGTTGGTTAAGGCATTTTTTTTCTACAGTCAAAAAGCGCGCCGTGAGACGAAATGCCGTTACGTAATGCCGCCGTTAGTTGAGGTCAATTGTATAACTGAAAACCGTTGCAAAGAACAAATGCATTAGAGCGAAGCACTGTAAGTGGTGGGCGTTGTAAAAGTGAATGCTGTAAGGGTTAGATGAAGAACAAGATTCCATATGAACAGGGAGGCTATAGGAAGGTTAGGGGGTGTGTAGACCAAGTGTTTTTACAGTGAAATATGAAGGTAAACATTTACTTAGGATAAGGCTAAAGATGTTATGTGGCAAATTATGGATTTTAGAAAAGGCAAAATGATAGGGGTGGGATAGGGAAGCAAATTGGCGGATGTTTGAAATAGGAGGGAGGGAGATTATTTCCCCTGTAAAGAGACTTTAGAGGCGTGGATGTGTGAATGTCACCATAGTTATTCAATATATTTATAGATGGGTATCCAGAGAAGTGAATGCTTGGATGTAAGGCAGGAGGTGTTCAGTTAAAAGATCGAACAACAAAAGTGGGAGTTGTCACAGTTTGCTCTTTCCTGAATGCTGTGGCTTTTTTGGGAGAGTCTGAAGGGAAGTTGCAGAGGTGGGTGTATGAGTATGGGTAGGGAAGCAAAAGAAGGAAAAATTTAAAAGTGAATATAGGAAAGAGTAAGGTGATGAGAATAAACAAAAAATTAAGGGCGGGATGGGGGGGAGAGAGTAGGGAGGAGGTGAATGTATTCCAGATATTTTGGGAGTGGACGTTCAGCACCTGGGTCTAATGGAGGATGAGTGAATCATAGAAATGATGAGGTAAAAGGTGAGTTGGTGCAACTGAAGAGGGTCTGTTGAGACATGGAACATATGAGAGTATAGCTATCCCAGTGCCTTATATGGGAGTGAAGATGGGTATACTTGGGAAAAAAACCTGGAGATGCTTCAGGGGGTCCGAAGCGCCCCCGTGCCTCGGTCTGAGACCTGGGCCTCGTGTAGGATCAAGGGTCGTGAATCAACCAGGCTGTGGTTACTGTTGGTCCACACACCCCTACTTTTCCTAAGCCTCCTTGTTCATCTGCTATCCTATTCTCCGTCTTACTCTTAATTCTTTCAAATAATAACTTACCATACACTTTACCAGGTATACTCAGCAGACTTATCCCCCTATAATTTTTGCACTCTCTTTTATCCCCTTTGCCTTTATAACAAAGGAACTATGCATGCTCTCTGCCAATCCCTAGGTACCTTACCCTCTTCCATACATTTATTAAATAATTGCACCAACCACTCCAAAACTATATCCCCACCTGCTTTTAACATTTCTATCTTATCCCATCAATCCGGCTGCCTTACCCCCTTTCATTTTACCAACTGCCTCACGAACTTCCCCCACACTCACAACTGCCTCTTCCTCACTCCTACAAGATGTTATTCCTCCTTGCCCTATACACGAAATCACAGCTTCCCTATCTTCATCAACATTTAACAATTCCTCAAAATATTCCCTCCATCTTCCCAATACCTCTAACTCTCCATTTAATAACTCTCCTCTCCTATTTTTAACTGACAAATCCATTTGTTCTCTAGGCTTTCTTAACTTGTTAATCTCACTCCAAAACTTTTTCTTATTTTCAACAAAATTTGTTGATAACATCTCACCCACTCTCTCATTTGCTCTCTTTTTACAATGCTTCACCACTCTCTTAACCTCTCTCTTTTTCTCCATATACTCTTCCCTCCTTGCATCACTTCTACTTTGTAAAAACTTCTCATATGCTAACTTTTTCTCCCTTACTGCTCTCTTTACATCATCATTCCACCAATCGCTCCTCTTCCCTCCCGCACCCACTTTCCTGTAACCACAAACTTCTGCTGAACACTCTAACACTACATTTTTAAACCTACCCCATACCTCTTCGACTCCATTGCCTATGCTCTCATTAGCCCATCTATCCTCCAATAGCTGTTTATATCTTACCCTAACTGCCTCCTCTTTTAGTTTATAAACCTTCACCTCTCTCTTCCCTGATGCTTCTATTCTCCTTGTATCCCATCTACCTTTTACTCTCAGTGTAGCTACAACTAAAAGTGATCTGATATATCTGTGGCCCTCTATAAACATGTACATCCTGAAGTCTACTCAACAGTCTTTTATCTACCAATACATAATCCAACAAACTACTGTCATTTTGCCCTACATCATATCTTGTATACTTATTAATCCTCTTTTTCTTAAAATATGTATTACCTATAACTAAACCCCTTTCTATACAAAGTTCAATCAAAGGGCCTCCCATTATCATTTACACCTGGCACCCCAAACTTACCTACCACACCCTCTCTAAAAGTTTCTCCTACTTTAGCATTCAGGTCCCCTACCACAATTACTCTCTCACTTGGTTCATAGGCTCCTATACATTCACTTAACATCTCCCAAAATCTCTCTCTCTCCTCTGCATTCCTCTCTTCTCCAGGTGCATACACGCTTATTATGACCCACTTCTCGCATCCAACCTTTACTTTAATCCACATAATTCTTGAATTTACAAATTCATATTCTCTTTTCTCCTTCCATAACTGATCATTTAACATTACTGCTACCCCTTCCTTTGCTCTAACTCTCTCAGATACTCCAGATTTAATCCCATTTATTTCCCCCACTGAAACTCTCCTACCCCCTTCAGCTTTGTTTCGCTTAGGGCCAGGACATCCAACTTCTTTTCATTCATAACATCAGCAATCATCTGTTTCTTGTCATCCGCACTACATCCACGCACATTTAAGCATCCCAGTTTTATAAAGTTTTTCTTCTTCTCTTTTTTAGTAAGTGTCTACAGGAGAAGGGGTTACTAGCCCATTGCTCCCGGCATTTTAGTCGCCTCATACGACACGCATGGCTTACGGAGGAAAGATTCTTTTCCACTTCCCCATGGACAATAGAAGAAATAAAGAAGAACAAGAGCTATTTAGAAAAAGGAGAAAAACCTAGATGTATGTATATATATATGCATGTGCGTGTCTGTGAAGTGTGACCAAAGTGTAAGTAGGAGTAGCAAGATATCCCTGTTATCTAGCGTGTTTATATATATATATATATATATATATATATATATATATATATATATATATATATATATATATATATATATATAAATATATATGCAATAAGATCACAGTAAACAGGTGATTTTAAAATATGCAAAACAACCACTATGAAAGAGTAGTGAAATTCATCAATGTTTTTGAGAGCTTTACGTATTTGTAGTCCAGAGTTCATAGATGAAGAAATATCCAAAATTTATGAAATAGCCATTTATCTGAAATACCCGAGAAATGTAATTGATAAATCATTTAAAATTGCTAGAAATGCTTTTTACAACCCAAAAAGGGACAACCAGCCTTATTCAACTAAAAATATGTTGGTTCTCCAGTACCATGAAAACTTGGTTGATATGCCTTCTCTTCTTAAGACTTTTAATATTAAAGTTGTATTTAAAAATCTTGATACAGTAAAAAAAACTTCTGATAAAGAATTCCCCACAAAATGCTGACGGATGTGTCTATAAGATTCCTTGTAAAATTTGCGATAAAGTTTATTACGGTCAAACTGGTAAAAATCTCGAACTTAGATTAAAACAACATAAATATAGCATTAGAACTGGACAAGATTCCAATGCTCTATTTATTCATGTAAGAGATTTTAACCATCCAATTGATTTTCAAAAAGTTGAGAAAGTTGTATCAAGCAAGTCCATGGTCGACAGGAATATAATTGAATCTTGTTTCATAAAAAGCAGTTTTGACAATAATATGAATATTTCCTTAGGTTTATATAAATTAGACTCATTTATAATTAATAAAATTTGGTTAGAGTTTAATAATACATTGAACAAATAATAAACCTTATTTCTTGGGTAGAATATTTTGTTAGTGGGATGTCGTGAGGACCTGTCTAGTTGGACCAGCGGACCTACTGCAGTGTTCCTCTTTTCTTATGAGTCCGGTATTGTCGCGTGTCAGGTGTTTCTTTGTTGTGGGGGTTGACTGTGAAGTGTAGTCTAAGCCCTTTAATTGCCTTCCTTTGATGTATTACTTTCATAGTTCCTTGACAATATGAGTAGTCACGAAAGCACTTGGAATTTCACTACTCTTTCATAGTGGATGTTTTGAATATATATATATATATATATATATATATATATATATATATATATATATATATATATATATATATATATATATATATATATGTACATATAGACCTCCAGACGATGGAAAGCAGGATGAAAGACATTGACACACACGATGCCTTCTACCTACTCACCAGGTGCCTGTCAATCCCAAAACTTACCTATTTTCTGAGATGCTCCCCAGCCTTCAGCAGTCCAAAACTCAAGGAATATGACTCTCTCCTGAAGGCCATGCTAGAGAGTGTATTGAATCTTTCCCTTGACGATGGACAGTGGTTGCAAGCCTCACTTCCGCTTTCCTCACCAGCTTTCCTATCCTCTTCCATTGCATCAAACGAGTTGATAAGACAAATTCTTCCTGACACCCTCAGTGACTCAGCAGGAATAGAAGACCCTAGCTATGCCAGTGCCATCACCGAATGGGAGACTCTTGCTGCTCCAGCACCAAACCCTAGTGCAGCACTGGCTCACAAACAGTCAAGCTGGGGTGGCCCAATTGCTGAAAAGGTGCTTGCCAACATGCTCAGGGCTGCAACATCAGATAGGGAGATTGCCCGTCTCCAGGCTGTGAATGCACCTCACTCCGGGGACTTCCTCAAAACAGTTCCCATATCGGCAATGG
Source organism: Cherax quadricarinatus (assembly GCF_026875155.1). Classification (NCBI taxonomy): domain Eukaryota; kingdom Metazoa; phylum Arthropoda; class Malacostraca; order Decapoda; family Parastacidae; genus Cherax; species Cherax quadricarinatus. The sequence continues at coordinate 64,323,788 of NC_069411.1, forward strand.
GAACGCGACTCGATCCTAAGACCCTCAGTATTGCAGTGGCTCTGCACCTTGCTGCCCCAATTCACACAGAATATATGTGTATTTGCGGCGAAGTGCAAGCAGACCAATACGGTCTACATGGTCTTAACGGGTTCCAAAACCAAGGGTTTGGCATGCAAGACACAATGAGGTTAACGACATCATTAAGAGAACCCTTGCTACAGCTGGATGCCCTGCCGAGAGGAAGCCACGATCAAAAAATACCCACAACCCAGCAAACTGCCCCGACGGGATCACCATCTATCCTTGGAAGAATGGCAACTCTCAGCATGGGACTATACCTTGTTCCACACTGGCTGACACCTAAAATCCATCACAGTGTGGGGCGACAGGGAGGAGCTGTTGACCACAGGAGGAGAAACAAGATCACAAGTACAGGGACATTAGCCAACAATCAATTTGTCCCAGGGGGATCAGAGACCTTGGGATCAGGGGGAAAAAATGCCACATGCTTCCTAAAGAATTGGGTTCCAGACTCATCGACACCATCAGGGACCCAAGGGCAGCCACTTTCATGTTCCAGCGCCTCAGCATCCCCAAATCCAGAGGGGAAATGCTTGCTGCATACTTGCTCACGTCCAGCCTCGGAGGACTGGAGGAAATTTTGATCTTTGATACATTGTGCCATTGTATTTATGTTTATGTTTTTTCTGTAAATGGATTTTGTTCATTAATAAATGTTCACATAGAATAAAAAATATATAGGGGGTGGTAGGAGAAGAAAATATTCAAACAGCTCCGGGAAGAACCTTGAGTTTTCCCTGAGGTACGTTATTGTCTTCCTCTGAGGATGAGGGTCCCCATTCCAGCTATAGAGGTGGTAAATTCCCTATATATATATATATATATATATATATAAATATATATATATATATATATAATATATAATATATATAATAATATATATATATATATTTTATATGTATATATATATATATAATAATATATATTATAATATTTTGTCGTGGGCCGAAAACTTGCCTAACCTTATTATAACAAGAACAATTTATTTTAGCCTAACCTAAATAAATATATTTTAGATTTGTTTACATAATTTAAAAACTAAACAAACACAGTGAAATATATTTTTTTCGTTAGGTTCAGAATGATTTTTGGCGAAATTATTGCATACACAAATTTTCACTTGTCCTATATGGCAAGATGAGCATTGCATTTTTAAGCCAAGATCGCAAGTTCTGCCTATTCGGCACGACAATAAAATATATATATATATATATATATATATATATATAAATATATATATAATATATATATAATATATATATATAATGTCGTGCCGAATATGTAGAAAATGGTCAAATTTGCAAGAACTCATTTAAAATTAAGTCCTTCTGAAATTTTCTCTTATACGTTTAAAGATATATTTTTTTCATTAATGTTAAGTAAAAATTTTTAATTTTGCACCAAAAGAATCTTAGAAAACTTACCTAACCTTATTATAACAAGAGCAATTTAATTTAGCCTAACCCAACTAAATATATTTTAGATTTGTTTACAGTAATTTATACTAAACAAACACAGTGAAATATATTTTTTTCGTTAGGTTCGAATGATTTTGCGAAGTTATTGCATACACAAATTTTCACTTGTCCTATATGGCAAGATGAGCGTTGCTATTTAAGCCAAGATCGCAAGTTCTACCTATTCGCCAAAACCCAAAATATATAAATATATATATATAATATATATAAAAAATATAAAAATATATATATATATAATATATATATAATATAATATATATTATATATATAAAATATATAATATATAAATATATATATATTATATAATAAGACAAAATTTATTAGCCAAACTTCACAAAAATACAACAGAAAGTAAAACAACATAGGTAACTCAGAGCTACATCTCGAATACTTCGCCAGCTTTCCCCCGCCGTGGGCCGCGTGCCCAGAATCTGCAGGCATTTCCCCTCTGGATCGCAACACTGAGTCTCGAAAGAGGAAGCTGGTCGCCCGTGGCCCTTGGTTTCTATGATGAGCTTTTCCACCTAGCTTTTGAGAACTTTTAAGAAACACACTTGCCCCATGCTCCAAGGTCTCCGACCCTATTTGGGAAAGAAGTTATAGCAAGGGGGAAGGTCTTCATATTTTCGGATCTTCTGGGTCTCCCTGTGCTGGCAGCTCCACCCCCTTCCACTACAGAGTATGGCAAGTAGGTCTGCCCAAAGTGGCAGCACAGGGGTAGTCCCAGGGAATCTGCTTTCCATCCTTCCCGGTAGCATAGTGGCCCATCAGGACGCTTTTGACTTTCCCTCAGACCTCTTACTTGGGGTTCCCGTTGGCTGGGCAACGGGCTGTGGCGAGGCTTCTCTTTATTATATCATTGACCTCCTCATGTCTGGCATACTTCCCTTCTGCTGTGTGACACACGAGACCATAAAGTCCGAATTGATCAGCTGTCGCCCTGCCGCAAATACACCTATGTTCGGTGAGGATGGGGGCGCTAGGAGAAGAGCAACACCAATCCGAATGGCCTGTAGGTCGAGACGGGTGCCCAGGGAGGAATTGGGAACAGCTAACAGGAAATCTCCTGAGTGTGGTGCCTTCACTGCCAGGAGACGAGCTTTGTTCTTTCCTGAAGCATTGGAGAGCATTGTGTTGGCGATTTTTTCCATGATCGGTTTGTCCCAGTGGGACTGTTTGTGCTGTTTGGGGAGAGCTGGTCTACTGGAGGAGTCTGTAAGGGTGTCCCACCGAATCGCTGCTTCAGTAAACCTGGGGTCTTGAGCTCTTACCACATCTCTCAAGCGTTCGGGCACTATCTTCTTGACTAATGCACTGGAAGCCAAACACGAAGACAGTAAAGCAGGTAAAGCAACATGCGTTGGTTTACGCACCCCTATACCTCCCAGTCCCACTGGGAGGGTTGCCTGATCCCATTGCTCATCCTCTAGTGACAGGTTCAGTGCCTTCTTAAAAGTTGATCTCAGGTGTGCGTCATATTCATCGAGTGTTGGGTTGTCAAAAGAGGGTGCACACCTCAAGAAGTAAGTGAGTCTTGGCATAGTAAGACACCTTGTGAGGAGATACAGAGCATCATGGGCATCAAGATTGCTTATTCTCTCCTCCATTCTCATCAGGTCATTCAATTTGTCCCTGAGGACAGTATCGATGGCCTGATGACCCAGCGGTGCCCCCAAGAGCGTACTGTTGGACGGAGTTGTAGTTGAGACTTCTGGGAGGATTCTTCGCACAGCATTGATTATTTCCTGGTTTGCTGTGATGATTTCACACTTGGAGGGATTGAGGATGAGTCCCAAGTCTTCTCCCTGTGTTTTCACCAGTTGTAGGTCCCCCACCAGGGACTCTTCAGTACCTGCCAGAGTGCCGTCATCCAGGTACCAGATATTGAGCTCCAAAAAAGAAAGGTTTAATTTCTTCTAGGATTCGCCCAGCCAGGCAATTGTTGACGAAAGTTGTTAACTCGGTGAGAAGAATTGATGCAGATTCACCAAGTACTGGATTTTTTTTATATATATTATGCATAAATGTCAAAAGTATTTTTGTACAATATATGGAGCTCGGTCTTCAACAATGTTTTTATTATTATTATTATTATTATTATTATATATTAATTATTATTATTATTAATTATTATTATTATTATTGTTGTTGTTATTATTATTATTATTATTGTTATTATTATTGTTATTATTATTATTATTATTATTATTATTATTATTATTATTATTATTATTATTGTTATTATTATTATTATTATTATTATATTATATTATTATTATTATTATTATTATTATTATATTTTAATTATTTTTATTATTGTATTCTCACATTGCTTATCAACCATTGCCATCCATGCATTACCTGTTTTACATGACGTCCCTGAGAGGGCGCTGAAGAAGAAAGGAGGGCTTACTTTAAGGTTCTTCGCCAGGTTATAGAGTGAGGAGGGGCTGACGGAGGAGGCCGTAGGCTGTAGTGAAGTTGTACAACAGTTTCCAGTCTGCTTTACCCTGTGTGTTGGCGCTACCCAGGTCCAGGTAGTAGGTCGACACCTCCGTCAGCTACAGGAGGCAAACATTTCATGGAGTAAGAGTTGAACAGGAGATAGAGAAGAGAGATTTGGAGTCAGAGAAGAAAAATCTCCTGAGAGTTATTGGTCATCTGGAAATTATTTATATCATCTCCGGGTTACTAATCCCGGAAAGTTGTTAATACAGGATAACCGGAATGCTCAGTGATATAGCTTAGTTAAGTTGATATCCTTCTGGTGCTTGGCGAAGGTATTACAACAGCCAACTACTACCCAGGTAAATATTTTATGTCAGATGAACTGGAAAAGAACGTACGAAAAAACTTGCCTGTATGACTCATCACATCTTCCACGTAGCAGTCATTTACCTGAAAACTATCATCAATAACGAGACACTAGACTTATTAGTCAGACCTTTCCGGTGACGGTGTCAAAAGAGATGAGTCTGACAGCTGGGTTGTTAGCACCGGTTTCTGGAGACAGCGTGGAGCGCCAGGGAGTGACGGCAGGAGCAACTAGCAGGTAAGACACTGGAGAACCAGGATCGTGTTCATGCTGGTCCTTGAAGAACAACCTGCAACAACCCTACGCATCAATGCAACATTTTCAAGTTTTTGATATTAAACCACTAATAGAGTTCTGTATTCTTGTCGGATTCTCCATCCAATCGTAGAGATTTAGACTGAACCTCCACAAATTTATAAAATAATAGTCTCTCATTATCCTGTAATATTGTGAAGTGTGTTTCCATGACAGAGTTCCAAGTTAGAGTTTTATAACTTATAATAAATACACCAGAGTATAAAAAATATATTAGGATTTAACTGTTAGGAAGATCATTAATATTGGCATCAATAAATTTCACACACACACACACACACACAGGAACAATCAGTCAGGCACTTGTAAAAACTGTAGTACACACACACACACACACACACACACACACACACACACACACACACACACACACACACACACACACACACACATACCCGAAGGTGTAGGGAGGCAAAAACTAAGTGCAACAGAGAATGGAAAAGGTACAGGAGGCATAGGACCCAGGAAAACAAGGAGATAGTAGAAGAGCCAGAAACGAGTATGCGCAGATAAGGAGGGAGGCCCAGCGACAGTATGAAAACGACATAGCATCGAAAGTCAAATCTGACCCGAAACTGCTGTATAGCCACATTAGGAGGAAGACAACAGTAAAGGGACCGGGTGATAAGGCTGAGGAAAGAAGGTGGAAAACTCACAAGAAACGATCAAGAGGTATGTGAGGAGCCAAACACGAGATTTAAGGAAGTATTTACAGTAGAGACAGGAAGGACTCTGGGGAGACAGACCAGATGGGGAAAACCAACAAGGAATACACCAACAAGTGTTGGACGACATACATACAGATGAGGAGGAGGTGAAGAAACTGCTAAGGGACATCGATACCTCAAAGGCAAGGGGACGGGACAACATCCTCCATGGGTCCTTAGAGAGGGAGCAGATATGTTGTCGTACCACTTACCAAAATCTTAAACACATCCCTGGAAACTGGGCAACTACCTGAGGTATGGAAGACGGCAAATGTAGTTCCCATTTTCAAAAAAGGAGACAGAAAAAAAGGCACTAAACTATAGACCTTGTCATTGACGTGAAATAGTATGCAAAATTATGGAGAAGATTATCAGGGGGAGAGGGGGTGGAGCACCGGGAACGGAACAGGAGTATAAATGCCAACCAGCACGGATTCACGGAAGCAAATCCGGGGTCAAAAACCCTTCTAAAGTTTTATGATAAAATAACAGAAGTAAGACAAGAAGAGAGGGGTGGGTTGATTGCATCTTCTTGGACTGCAAGAAGGCCTTTGACACATTTTCCTCACAAGAGATTAGTGCAGAAGCTGAGCATCAGGCCATATAACGGGAAGGGCACTGCAATGGATCAGAGAATACCTGACGGGGAGGCAACAACGAGTCAGGTACGTAATGATGTATCACAGTGGGCACCTGTGACGAGCGGGGTCCCCCCAGGGGTCGGTCCTAGGACCAGTGCTATTTTTGGTAATGTAAAACGACATGACGGAAGGGTTAGACTCAAAAGTGTCCCTGTTTGCAGATGATGTGAAGTTAATGAGGAAATTAAATCTGATGAGGACCGGGCGGGACTTCAAAGAGACCTGGACAGACTGGACACCTGTCCAGCAAATGGCTTTTTCCGAATTTAAAATCCTGCCAAATGCAAAGTCATGAAGATAGGGGAAGGGCACAGAAGACCACAGACAGGGTAATAGGCCCAGGTGCCAAAGACTGCAAACCTCACTCAAGGAGAAAGATCTTGGGGTGAGTATAACACCGAGCAATGTCTCCGGAAGCACACATCAATCAGATAACTGCTGCAGCATATGGCGCCTGGCAAACCTGAGAACAGCATTCCGACACCTTAGTAAGGAATCATTCAAGACACTGTACACCGTGTATGTCAGGCCCATACTGGAGTATGCAGCACCTGTTGGAACCCCACTTGATAAAGCACGTCAAGAAACTAGAGAAAGTAAAAAAGGTTTTTCAACAAGGTTAGTTCCAGACTAAGGGAATGTCCTATGAAGAAAGATTAAGGGAAATCGGCCTGACGACACTGGAGACAAGAGGGTCAGGGAGACATGATAACGACCCTATAAAATACTGCGTGGAATAGACAAGGTGGACAAGGACAGGAGATCCAGGGAGGGGACACAGAAACAAGAGGCCACAATTGGAAGTTGAAGACACAAATGAGTCAGAGAGATAGTAGGAAGTATTTCTTCAGTCATAGAGTTGTAAGGCAGTGGAATAGCCTAGAAAATGACGTAGTGGAGGCAGGAACCATACACAGTTTTAAGACGAGGTTTGATAAAGCTCATGGAGCGGGGAGAGAGAGGGCCTAGTAGCAACCGGTGAAGAGGCGGGGCCAGGAGCTAGGACTCGACCCCTGCAACCACAAATAGGTGAGTACACACACACACACACATACATAGGATTTCACACCTTCCTGTTAACTGACCTGAAATCCCTCCCTCTAACATTCCACTATCCCCCTTCTCTTTCTCAATACCTATCTCTCTACCTCTCTGTACCTATCTCTCTCTCTCTCTCAATACCTGTCTCGCTCTCTCAAACTCTACCTATCTCTCTCCCTCTCTACATATCTCTCTCTCTCTAAACCCATCTCTCTCTCTACCCCATCTCTCTCACTACCTCTCTACCTATCTCTTCTACCCATCTCTCTCTTTGCCTATCCCCTCTCTCTCCACTCTCCCATCTCCCTCTCTCCCCTCTACATCACTTTAAATTAACCCCTAACACCTCCTCCCCTCTAACGTTCTCTCCCCCTCTCATTATTTCTCCCCCTCTCCCCCATTTTCCATCTCTCTCCCTCTCTCTCTTCCATCTCCCCCTCTTTTCCCCTGTGTCTCTCCCCCTCTTCTCTCCCCCTCTCTCCTCCCCTCTATTTGCCCCCTCTCTTTCTCCCCTCTCTCCCCTCTCTCTCTCCTCTCTCGCTCTCTCTCCTCTCTCCTCCCTTTTCCCTTCTCGCTCTCCCCTCTCTCCTACCTCTCCCTTCTCCCTCTTTCCCTCTCTTTCTCCCCCTTTTTCCCCTTCTCACTCTCCCCCTCTCTCTCTCCTACTTTTCCTTTCTCTCTCTCTTTCTCTCTCTCCTCTCTCTCCCCTCTCTCCTCTCTCTCTCTCTCTCTTCCTTCTCTCTCTCTCTCTCTCTCTCTCTCCTACTCTCTCTCTCTCCTCTCTCTCTCCCCTCTCTCTTTCTCTTTCTCCTCTCACTCTTTCTCTTAAAAAATAGGAAGAAGGAAGAAAAGGGAAAAAAGAAGGAAAAAAAAGAAAAAAAATGGTGGGGACTCACAGGAACCAGGGATCAGATGAGAATGGTTCTGGTAGGGAGGAGTGGATGGAGGAGCAGTGGAAAAGGATGGAACAAGAGTGGGAGAGAAAAATTAGTAAGCCTTCTGAAAAATTGGAGCCCAGTGCTCTCTGAAAAAATTAGAAAAGGGGTTGGAGGAGAAGAAGAATTGGGAGGCACAGATCGAAACTGCAGTAACCAGGATAAGGGTTCTAGAAAATGAGGTAAACAGGCTGAAGCAAGTTATATGGGCACTGACCAAGAAGACACAGCAATGAAGCTGAGAGGCCGAGCAGGAAGGAAGGAGATATGAATTATGCTAAGATCATAATCCCGCCTGCCAAGAAGGGCCAAGGAGTGAAAGGGAAGAACAGCTGGGTGCAGGTGGAGAGGGTGATAGGTCAAATGCAGAGGCACAACAATGCTACCAAGAACCACTGGAAAAAACAAGGGAGAAAATGACCACGTACAGACAGGCACCAGAGTCACAGGGAGAGGCAATGGGAGGAGAAAAGGGCAAAATCAGTGTTTATCCACGGGCTTCAGGAGAGAGAGGAAAGGACACACGCTGAAAGACGGCAGACAGAAAGAAAGGAGATTGAGAACATCATTACAGAAATAGGTGAAGAAGATATGGACGAGACTGTAAATTTTCAGAGAATAGAAGAGTACTCGAAAGGGAGAAAACGGCCGATCAAGCTGATTCTCAGGACAGAAACAGTGTGGAACAGGATCCTCCAAGAGAAACCATGGTTGATATACTCGAAAAAGTACAAGAGGGTGTACCTAGACAGAGACAGAACACAAACAGAATGACAGCAGCTGAGGGAGAGAACAAAAAAGAGAAAGGAGCTAGGAAAGGAGACAAGAATGGAACCAGCAGAGGTCAATCAGAGCAGAACAGACCAGCAAGGGCAAGCACACACATAACTATCCTCAGAACACCATCCCAACACAAACTACAATCCACACTCACAGCTTCCACCCAACACCCAGCTATAGAATCCAACAGTATGCTACCAGGTCTCCCAACCTCACAGGCCCCCAAAACCACAGTGTTGGAAAGGAAACTGAAGGTATGGTACACAAATGCTGATGGAATAACAAATAAGTGGAAGGAGTGGCACGAAACAGTCAAAGAAGCATCACTGGACATCATAGCTCTCACAGAAACCAAGCTAACAGGTATGATAACAGATGCCATCTTTCCAATGGGATACCAGATCCTGAGGAAAGACAGAGGTAGCAGGGGGATGGAGGAGTGGCACTGTTGATCAAAAACTGATGGAATTTTGATGAGCTGGAGAGAAGAGACAGCGGAGAAGCAAGCGATTACATAGCGAGAACACTTCACTCTGGAGGTCCAAAGGTGGTAATTGCAGTGATGTATAACCCACCACAGAACAGCAGGAGGCCAAGGCAAGAGTATGACGAGAGCAATAGAGCGATGGTTGACACCACTGGCTGCAGTGGCCAAGAAGCTCATGCATGCACACACACCTCCCTCTCTCTCTCTCTCTCTCTCTCTCCCTCTCTCCCTCTCTCCCCTCTCCTCCCTCTCATCTCCCTCTCCTCCCTCACTCTCGCCCTCTCTCCCCTCTCGTTCTCTCCCTCTCGTCCCCTCTCTCTCTCTCTCTCTTCTCTCGCTCCCTCTCTCTCCCTCTCTCTCCTCTCTCTCTCTCTCTCACTTCCCTCTCTCTCTTCCTACTCTCTCGCTCGTCTCTCTCTCTCTCCACCTCGTCTCTCTCCTCTCTCTCTCTCTCTCTCTCTCTCATCTCCTTTCTCTCCTCTCTCTTCTATCACTCTCTCTCCTCCCCTCTCTTCCCTCTCTCTCTCATCCCTCACTCCTCTCACTCCCTCTCCTCTCTCTCTGTTCTCTCCACACTCCCTCTTCCCTCTCATCTCTCATTTTCCTCTACCCTGCTCTCTCTCCTCTCCCTTCTCTCTCTCCCTCTCTCTCTCTTGCTCCTTTCCCTCACTCTCTCTCTCTCGCCCTCTCATCCCTCTCTCTCTCCCTCCCCTCTTCTCTCTCTCTCTCCTCTCTCTCTCTCCCTCTCCTCTCTCTCTCTCCCTCCTCTCCTTCACTCTTCTCCCTTCTCTCTCTCCTCCGTACCTCCCTCTCTCCACTTCCCTCTCTCTCTCTACTCCCTCTCTCTCACCCCTCTCCTCTCTCTCCCTCTCTCCTCTGCCCTTCCTCTCATCTCTCCCTCCCTCTCCCTCTCCCTCTCTCTCACCCTCTCCCTCCCCTCTCTCTCCCCCACTCTCTCATCCCGTCTCCCTCTCTCTTCCCCACACTCCCTCTCTCTCTCTCTCCCTCACTCTCTCCCCTCCCTCTCTCTCCTCCCTCTCTCTCTCCCTCTCTCCCACTCCATCTCTCCCTCCCCTCCTTCTCTCCTCTCCCTCTCTCCTATCTCCCTCTCCCTCCCACTCTCACCTCCCTCTCTCTCCATAGCCACTCCCTCACCCCTCACCTACTTCTATCTCTCCCTCCTCTCGGGCTCGCCTCTCGTCTCTCCCTCTCTCTCTCCTCTTTCTCTCCCTCTCTCTCTCCCTCTCTCTCTCTCTCTCTCTCTCTCCCCTCTATCGTCTACTCAGTTCTTCCTCTTCTCCTCCTCACCATCATCTCCTCCTCTCTCTCTCTCTCACTCTGCCTCTCCCTCACTCTCCCTCCTCTCTCGATCCCCTCTCTCCCTCCTTCTAAACCCTCTCTCTCTCCCCCTCTCTCTCCTTCCCTCCACTCACTCCTCCCCTCCACACACCCTCTCCCTCTCTCTCTCTCCCCCACTCCCTCTCCCACTCTCTCTCCTCTCTCTCTCCGTCCCTCTCACTCCTCTCCCTCTCTCCCTTCGCTCTCACCCTCTCTCTCCCACTCTCTCTCCCCCTCTCTATCCCTCTCTCCTCTCCCCCTCTCCCTCTTCCTCTCCCTCACTCTCTCCCTCTCTCTCTCCCTCTCTCTCTCCCTCTCTCTCTCCCTCTCTCTCTCCTCTCATCCTCCCCCTTCCACTCTCTCTCCTCTCTCTCCCTCTCCTCTCCTCCCTCTCTCTCCCACTCTCTAATCTCTCCCTCTCCTCTCTTCCCTCTCCCTTCTGCCTACTCTCTCTCCCTCTACTCTTCCTCTCTCTCTCCGCTCTCCCACTCTCTCTCCCTCTCTCCCTCACTCCCAAAACCCAATCATCTCACCCACCACCCTCTCTCTATAGGCTCCTAGGCCACCATTCTCTCCATTTCTCTCTCTCATAGCTTTTTCCCTCGCCCTCCTTTCTCACTCCTCTCTCACTTCTCTTCTCTCCCACATCCCAGCTCCCTCTCTTTCTCTCCTCGTCTAACCCTTTCTCCCCCCCCTCACATTTCTCTCTATCCCCCTTGGTCTTATCCCGCACACCCCCCCCCCATACTCTCTCCTCCTCTCTCCCTCCTTTTTTTCTACCCCTTTCTCTCCGTCCTCTCTCTCCCTCTTTCACCCTTTCTCTCTAACCTTTCTCTCTCCCCCCCCCCACAACCGCCTCCCTCCTCTAGCATTCTGTCTGCGGTAATATATAAAAAAACAAAAAAAAAAAAAAAAAAAAAAAAAAAAAAAAAAAAAAAAAACAAAAAATATAAAAAAAAAAAAAAATATGGGGTGGCCTATAGGACGGAAAACCTGAGGATACAGTGACAACCAGGGAGGAAAGACTGGGATTTAGAGCTCCAAAAAAGGGAGGTAAGAGTGGTGAAGGAAGATAGTAGAGCTGGTAAGAAAATGGAAGAGCGATAAGCTGAAGATGGCAAGGAGTGGGAAGTACAAGGTCCTTACCAGCAGAAGCTAGGATACAGTGCTTAGAAGAGAACTGCAAAGCCTGAAACAGATTAAGAGACAAATGACAATTCAGCCAGATGTGACATCAGGAAATCAAAGACAGAGCGCAGACAAGGGATGGTAAGCAAAACAACGGAACATGCCGTACACGAAGGCCCTATCAGACCCACGTGGGGGCCAGGGAAAAGACGATGAGCACACTGCGATTCAAACGACAGGTCTGAAGACAATGTGGAAATTTCAAGTCAGGCGCAGACAAGGGTATGGTTAAGCAACAACGGAGACATGCCGTACACGAGAGGCCCTATCAACCCCCACGTGGGGCCAGGGAAAAGAGACCGATGATCACACTAAGATCAAGGCGACTGGTCCGAAGACAATGAAGGTTTTTATATGCAGAATTCTAACAGCCACTGCAGTAGCAAGGGACAGCTGGCAGGGAAAGGACAGTCCACGTGAGAATAAAAGTTTTCAGATAAACCGGACCGAAGGCAAGAACAAGTTCAATGGAAGGAAATCAAATGCCTCAGAGGACGCAGATGGAGACTCAGTGGGAGGAGGAAAGGCCGAGGTCAGTTTTGTGTACGGGCTCCAAGAAGCCAAGGGGCCAATTTAGAAGAAATAAAACAGAGAGAAAAAAAAATGATTGGAAGGCATCATGAAAAACAATATGAGGGCAATATGACCCAGGTGACAAATTTTCAGAGAATTGGTGGTTTGCGAGTGAAGGATATGGCCCTGTCAGAGTAACTTTCAAGGAAAAACAGTTCGAATCATGATTCTTCAAGAAGAAAGCAAGACTGAGGGACAAAGAGGGTACCAGTGAGAGTAATACCTCGACCGCGACAGAACACAAGAAAGGACATACAACTGAAAAAAGAGGTACAGAGACGCCAAGGAGGAACGAGAAGCGATGAAAATGGACAGGACCCAAGACACAGGAGGAAGGGCAAACACACCCCCACAGAATCTCCCACCAAAAGACCCCACCCGTACATTCCCAACGCAAACTGAGCAACCTATACTACAACCCACTTCACAGTTCCCTCTGCCACTCCAACCCCCATATCACAAACCTCACCCCAACACTGTCCCTGTTCCCCCACCCCCACCGAACACATACCCCACCTACACCACAGCCCCATATAGGCCCCCACCAAGGCTCTCCGCTCCCCCAACCCCCAATAAACTTGCATGACCACAATGATAGAAAAGAAACTAAAAGGTTTGGTACACAAACGCGGATGAATAACGAATAAACATGAGGAGTGGAATGAATAGCATCACAAAAACAAAATCGGCTGACAATAACAGACTCCAATCTTCCCCAACAGGATATCAATCCTGAAGGAAAGATAGAAAGGATAGAGGGGGAGAGGGTTGCACTGCTCATTAAAAACAACAATGGGGAATTTGAGGAAATGAAGGCAATGGACATGATTGAAGAAAGAACTACATTGTAGTTACAATTCAGTTCCGGAGAACATAAAGTAGTCAATGGAGTGATGTATAAACCCACCACAGAACTGCAGGAGCCAAGAGAGGAGTACAAGAAAACAACAGGGTGATGGTGGACACACTGACTGAGGTGGCAGAAGATCTCACTCGAGCAGAGCAAAGTTACTGGTAATGGGCGATTTCAAAAACCACAGGGAGATCGACTGGGAAAACTTGAGCCACATGGGGTCCCGAAACATGGAGAGCCAAGATGATGGATGTGGTACTTGAAAACCTCAGGCTCCAACATGTCAGGGACACAACCAGAGAGAGAGGGAGGATGAGCCAGCAAGACGGATCTTGTGTTCACCCTGAGCAGCTTCATACATCCGAGGACATCACCTTTACGAAGGCCCCCTTGGAGCTAGCGATCAAGTGGTTCTGAGTTTTGACTATATAGTAGAGTTACAAGTGGAGAAGGTACAGGAACTGAGGGACAGCCAAACTATAAAAGGGGGACTACACAGGTAGAGAAACTTCCTGCAGGAGGATTTTTATTTTCATGGACAGGAGAAATGGGTAGGAAAATCAGAAAACAGAATGATGGAATATGTTGCAACAAATTGCAAGGAGGCAGAGGAAAGTTTTGTTCCCAAGGGAAACAGAAATAATAGGAAAGACAAAACGAGTCCTTGGAGTTAACCGAAGGGTGTAGGAGGAGGCTAAAACTAAGTGTACAACAAAGAATGGGAAAAGGTACGAAGGCAATAGGACCCCAGGAAAAAACAAGGACATTAGTAGAAGAGCCAAAACGAGTATGCGCAGATAAGGAGGGAGGCCCGCGACAGTATAGACGACATAGCATCGAAAGTCAAATCTGACCCAAACTGCTGTATAGCCACATTAGAGGAAACAACAGTCAAGGACCCAGGTGATAGGCTGAGAAAAGAAGTGAAGAACTACAAGAAACGATCAAGGGTATGTGAGGAGCTCAACACGAGATTTAAGGAAGTATTTACAGTAGAGACAGGAAGGACTCTGGTGGGACAGACCCAATGGGGACAACCAACAAGGAATACAACCAACAAGTTGTTTGGACGACATACATACAATGAGGAGGAAGGTTGAAAACTGCTAAGGGACATCGATAACTCAAAGGCAATGGGAACCGGACAACATCTCACCATGGGTCCTTAGAGAGGGGACAGATATTTGTGCATACCACTTACCAGAAGAAAAAAGGGGGGGGGGGAATAAATAAATATGTATGAGTATAAAAATATATAAAATCTTCAACCACATCCCGGATAACTGGGCAACTACCTGAGGGAGGAGACGGCAAATGAGTTCCCATTTTTTCAAAAAAGGAGAACAGAAAAGAGGCACTAAAAACTATAACCTGTGTCATTGACGTGTATAGTATGCAAAATAGAGAAGAATCAGGAGGAAGTCAGGTGGAGCACCTGGAACGGAACAGGAGTATAAATGGCCAACCACACGGATTCACGGAAGGCAAATCCTGTGTCACAAACTTCTGGAGTTTTACGATAAAATAACAGAAGTAAGACAAGAGAGAAGAGGGGGGGTGATTGCATCTTCTTTGACTGCAAGAAGGGGCCTTTGAGACACAGTTCCTACAAGAGATTAGTGCAGAAGCTAGAGCATCAGGCGCATATAACAGGAAGAGCACTGCAAAATGGATCAGAGAATCCCAGACAGGGAGGCAAAACGAGTCATGGTACGAAAATGATGTATCACAGTGGGCCACCCTGTGACGCGCGGGGCCCACAGGGGTCGTGTCCTAGGACCAGTGCTATTTTTTGTAATGTGAACGACATGAACGGAAGGGTTAGACTCAGAAGTGTTCCCTGTTGCAGAAGATGTGAATTAAATGAGGAGAATTAAATCTGAGAAGGACCAGGCAGGACTTCAAAGAGACCTGGACAGACTGGACACCCGTGGTCCCAGCAAATGCTTCTCGAATTTAATCCTGCCAAATGCAGAAGTCATGAAGATAGGGGAAGGCACAGAAAACCACCAGACAGAGTATAGGCTAGGTGCCAAAGACTGCAAACCTCACTCAAGGAGAACAGATCTTGGGTGAGTTATAACACCGAGCATGTCCCTTCTCCTGAAGCACATACATCAATCAGATAACTGCTGCAGCATATGGGCGCCTGGCAAACCTGAGAACAGCATTCCGACACCCTTAGTTAAGGAATCATTCAAGTACATACTGTACACCGTGTATGTCAGGGCGTGAAAAACATACTGGAGTAGCAGCACCTGTTTTTGGAATCCCCACTTGATAAAGCACGTCAAGAAACTTAGAGAAAGTACAAAAGGTTTTGCAACAAGGTTAGTTTTCTCCAGAGCTAAGGGGAATGTCCTATGAAGAAAGATATAAGGGAAATCGGCCCTGACGACACTGGAGGACAGGAGGGTCCAGGGAACATGATAACGACATAATAAAATACTGCGTGGAAATAGACACGGTGGACAAGGACAACGGATTGTTCCAGGGCGGGACACAGAAACAAGAGGCCCAAATGGAAAGTTGAAGACACAAATGAAGTCAGAGAGATAGTAGGAAGTAATTTCTTCAGTCATAGAGTTTAAGGCAGTGAATAGCCTAGAAAATGACGTAGTGAGGCAGGAACCATACCAGTTTAAGACGAGGTTGATAAAGCACATGGAGCGGGATAGAGGAGGGTCTAGTATGAAACCGGTGGAAGAGGCGGGGCCAGAGCTAGGACTCGACCCCTGCAACCACATAAAAGGGGTGAGTACAAATAGGTGAGGGTACACAACACACACTCACACAACACCCACACACAACACACACACACACGCACACACACATCACTGGCACAACACCCACACACAGAGGATTAAATCTGATGAGGAACCAGGCAGGACTTTCAAAGGACCTGGAAGACTGGACACCTGGCCAGCAAAATGGCTTCCTCGAATTTAAATCCTGCCAAATGCAAAGTCATGAAGATAGGGAAGGCACAGAAGACCACATACATGAGTTATATGCTAGGTGGCCAAAGACTGCAAACGCTCACTCAAGGAGAAAGATCTGGGGTGAGTATAAACACGAGCATGTCTCCACGAAGCACACATCATCAGATAACTGCTGCAGCATTTGCCGCCAGGCAAACCTGAGAACAGCATTCCGATACCATAGTAAGGAATCATTCAAGACACTGTACACCGTGTATGTCAGGCCCATACTGAGTATGCAGCACCTGTTTGGAACCCGCATCTTGATAAAGCACGTCAAGAAACTAGAGAAAGTACAAAGGTTTTGCGACAAGGTTAGTTTCCAGAGCTAAGGGAATGTCCTATGAAGAAAGATTAAGGGAAATCTGCTGACGACACTGAGACAGGAGGGTCAAGGGAGACAATGATAACGACATATAAAATACTTCGTGGAATAGACAAGGTGGACAAAGACAAGGATGTTCAGGGAGGTGGACACAGAAACAAGAGGGCCACAATTGGAATTGAAGACCACAAATGATCAGGAGATAGTATGAAGTAATTTTCAGTCATAGAGTTTGTAAGGCAGAGGAAGACACTGTACACCGTGTATGTCAGGCCCATACTGAGTAGCAGCACCTGTTTGGAACCCGCACTTGATAAAGCCACTCAAGAAACTAAAGAAAGTACAAAGGGTTTGCGACAAGGTTTAGTTTCCAATCTAAGGGGAATGTCCTATAGAAGAAAGATTAAAGGAAATCGCCTGACGACACTGGAGGACAGGAGGGTCGGGGAGACATGATAAAGACATATAAAATACTGCGTGTATAGACAAGGTGGACAAAGACCATGAATGTTCCAGGGAGGGGACACAGAAACAAGAGGCCACAATTGGAAGTTGAAGACACAAAATGATCAGAGAGATAGTAGGAAAGTATTTCTTCAGTTCATAGAGTTTTTGTAATGCATGTAATAGCCTAGAAAATGACGTAGTGGAAGGCAGTGAACCAACACAGTTTTAAAGACGTGTTTGATAGAGCTCATGGAGCGGGAAGAGAGGGCCTAGTAGCAACCGTTGAAGAGGCGTGTCCAGGAGCTAGGACTCGACCCTGGCACCCAAATAGGTGAGTACAAATAGTTATTGCCACACACACACACATCATACACACACACACACACACACACACATAACCTTATTGAAGTTAAATATAGAAAAGAAATTTTGGTAATAGGTAAGTATTATTTTTTTTTATTAACACACTGGCCGATTCCCACCAAGGCAGGGTGGCCCACCAAGGCAGGGAGCCCACAAAGCAGGTGTGGCCCACCAAGGAATGGTGCCCACCCAGGAAGGGTGGCCCACCAAGGAAGGTGGCCCACCAAGGCAGGGTGGGGCCCACCAAGCAGGTGGCCCACCAAGGAGGCAGGGTGGCCCACCAAGGCGGTGGCCCACCAGTAAGGGTGGCCCACCAAGGAAGGGTGCTCTCACCAAGGCAGTGTGGCCCACCAAGAAGGGGCCGGTGTCCTACCACCAAGGAAGGGTGGTCCCTCTCAGACCAAGGAAGGGTGGCCCACCAAGGAAGGGTGGCCCACCAAGGAAGGGTGGCCCCACCAAGTCAGGGTGGCCCACCAAGGCAGGTGGCCCCACCAAGGCAGGGTGGCCCACCAAGGCATGGTGTCCCACCAAGGCAAGGTGGCCCAACCAAGGCAGGGTGGGCCCACCAAGGCAAGGGGTGGCCCACCAAGGAAGGTGGCCACCAATGGGAAGGTGGCCGCCACCACAGATAGGGTGGGCCCACCAAGGAAGGGTGGCCCACCAGGCAGGGTGGCCCACAAAGGCAGGTGGCCCACCAAGGCCAGGGTGGCCCATCCAACCAAGGAAGGGTGGCCCACCAAGGAAGGGTGGCCCACCAAGGCAGGGTGAGCCCACCAGGGAAGGTGGGCCCACCAAAGGAAGGGGTGCCCACCAGGCAGGGTGGCCACCAAAGCGAGGGTGGCCCACCAAGGCAGGTGGCCCACCAAGGAAGGGTGGCCCACCAAGAAGGGTGGCCCACCAAAGGAAGGTGGCCCACCAAGGCAGGGTGGCCCACCAAGGCAGGGTGGCCCACCAAGGAAGGATGGCCCACCAAGAACAGGGTGGCCCACCAAGACAGGGTGGTCCCACCAAGGAAGGTGGCCTGCCAAGGATGGGTGGCCCACCAAGGTAGGGTGGCCCACCAAGGCATGTGGCCACAAAATAGGTGAGTACACACACACACACAACATACATAGATTTCGACACCTTCCTGTTAACTGAACCTGAAATCCCTCCCTCTAACATTCCACTATCCCCCTTCTCTTTCTGCAATACCTATCTCTCCTACCTCTCCTGTACCTATCTCTCCTCTCTCTCTCAATACCTGTCTCCTCTCACCTATCTCTACCTATCTCTCTCCCTCACTACATATCTCTCCTCTCTCTACCTATCTCTCTCTCTAACCTATCTCTCTCACCAACTCTCTACCTCATCTCTTCTACCCATCTCTCTCTTTGCCCTATCTCTCTCTCTCCACTCTCCCATCTCCGCATCTCTCCCCTCTAGCATCACTTAACTTAACCCGCTAACACCGTCCCCCCTCTAACGTCTCTCCCCCTCTCATTATTTCTCCCCCTCTCCCCCCATTTTCCATCTCTCTCCCCTCTCTCTCTCCATCTCCCCCCTTCTCCCTGTGTCTTCCCCCTCTCTCTCACCCCTCTCTCCTCCCCTCTATTTGCCCCCTCTCTTTCTCTCCCCTCTACCCTCTCTCTCTCTCCTCGCTCTCTCCACTCTCTCTCCTCCCTTCTCCCTTCTCGGCTCTCCCCTCTTATCCTACCTCTCCCTCTTCCCTCTTTCCCCTCTCTTTCTTCCCCCTTTTTTCCCTTCTCACTTTCCCCCTCTCTCTCTCCTACTTTTCCTTTCTCTCTCTCTTCTCCTCTCTTTCTCTTCTCTCTCACTCTCTCCTTCTCTCATCTTCTCTCTCGGTCCTCCTCATCTCTCTCCCTCTCTCCTCTCTCTCCTACCTCGTCTCTCTCTCTTCTCTCTCCTCCTCTCACTTCTACTCTCTTCTCTTTCTCCTTTCTCTCACTCTTTTCTCTGAAAAAATAGGAAAAGAAGGAAAAACGGAAAAAAGAAGAAAAAAAAGAAAAAAAAAATGGTGGGGACTCACAGGAACCAGGATCAGATGAGAATGGTTCTGGTAGGGAGGAGTTGATGGAGGAGCAGTGGAAAAGGATGGAACAAGAGTGGGAGAGTAAAAATTCGTAAGCCTTCTGAAAAAGTTGGAGACAGTGCTCTCTTTAAAAATTAGAAAAAGTTGGAGGAGAAAGAAGAAATGGGAGGCACAGAATCGAAACTGCAGTAACCCGATAAGGGTTACTAGAAAATGAAGGAAAACAGCTGAAGCAAGTTATAGGGCACTGACCAGAGAAGACACAGCAATTGGTGAAGCCTGAGAGGCCGAGCAGGGAAGGAAGGAGATATGAATTATGCTAAACATATCAGCCAGCCTGCCAAGAAGGGCCAAGGAGTGGAAAGGGAAGAACAGCTGGGGTGGCAGGTGGAGAGGGTGATAGGTCAAATGCAGAGGCACAACAATGCTACCAAGAACCACTGGAAAAAAACAAGGAGAAAATGACCCCACGTAACAACAGGCACCAGAGTCACAAGGGAGAGGCAAGGAGGAGAAAAGGCAAAAAATCAGTGTTTATTCCACGGGCTTCAGGAGAGAGAGGAAAGGACATCACGCTGAAAGAAACGGCAGTCAGAAAGAAAGGAGATTGAGAACATCATTACAGAAATAGTAAGAAGATATGACGAGACTTGTAAATTTTCCAGAGAATAGAAAGTACTCGAAAGGAGGAAAAAACGGCCCGATCAAGCTGATTCTCAGGACAAAACAGTGTGGAACAGGATCCCACCAAGAGAAACCATAGGTCGATATACTCGAAAAAGTACAAGAGAGGTGGGTACCTAGACAGAGACAGAACAAAACAGAATGACAGCAGCTGAGGGAGAGAAACAAAAAAGAGAAAGGAGCTAGGAAAAGAGACAAGAATGGAACCCAGCAGAGGTCAATCAAGCAGAACAGACCACATAGGGCAAGCACCACACATAACTATCCTCAGAACACCATCCCAACACAAACTACAATCCACACTCACAGCTTCCACCCAACACCCAGCTAAAGAATCCAACAGTATGCTACCAGGTCTCCCAACTCCACAGGCCCCCAAAACCACAGTGTTGGAAAGGAAACTGAAGGTAGGTACACAAATGCATGATGGAATAAACAAATAAGTGGAAGGAGTGGCACGAAACAGTCAAAAGAGAAGCATCACTGGACATCCATATGCTCTCACAGAAACCAAGCTAACAGTAATGATAACAGATGCCATCTTTCCAATGGGAACCAGATCCTGAGAAAAGACAGAGGTAGCAGGGGGATGGAGGAGTGCACTGTGATCAAAAACTGAATGGCATTTTTGATGAGACTGGAGAGAAGAGACAGCGGAGAAGCAAGCGATTACATAGCGAGAACACTTCACTCTGGAGGTCCAAAGGTGTAATGCAGTGCTGTATAAACCACCACAGACAGCAGGAGGCCAAGGCAAGAGTATGACCGAGAGTCAAATAGAGCGAGGAGGTTGACACACTGTCTGCAGTGGCCAGAAGAGCTCATGACATGGCAAGGCAAAGCTGCAAATCATGGGTGACTTTAACCACAAGGAGATCGATTGGGAGAACTTGGAGCCACATGGGGCCAAGACCACATGGAGTGCTAATATGATGGAGGGGTACTGGAAACGTCATGTACCAACAATGTAAGGGACACTAGTAAGAGAGAGAGGAGAGGATGAACCAGCAAGACTGGACCTAGTATTCACCTTGAGTAGTCAGAAAGTTGAGGACATCCACATATGAAAAGTACCCCTTGGGGCCTGCGGATCATGTTATATGCTTGAATACACAGTAAGCTACAAGTGAGGGGGAAGCAGGAAGGCCAGGATAACAACGAGACCGAAACGAAATAAAGCAAAAGCTACATGAAACGGGACAACACGGGAATAGGACCTTTCCTGAATGGTCAGTGAGACAGAGAACTGCAGGAAGCCATTAATGAGATGATGAATATGTAGCAACAATGTGCAAGAGGCTGAGGAGAGTGTTTGTACCCAAGGGTAATCATGATTAAATGAAAAAAGCCAGGATGAGGCCATGGTTCACCCAAAGTTGCAGGGAGGCAAAAAACAAATGTGCTATGGAAAGGAATGAAATATAGAAGGCAAAGGACCCAGGAGAATAAGGAGAACAGTCGTAGAGCCAAAATGAATATGCACAGGTAAGAAGGGGCGGCCCAAAGACAATATGAAAACGACATAGCAGCGAAAGGCCAAATCTTAAACCCGAAGCTGTTACACTGCCACATCAGGAGGAAATCAACAGTCAAGGACCAGGTAATTAGGCTAAGGAAGGAAGGAGAATAGACAACAAGAAATGACTGTGAAGTATGTGAGGAACTCAACAAGAGGTTTAAAGAAGTGTTCACAGAGGAACAGAAGGGACTCCAGACAGACGGAGAGGTGGGGCCCACCACCAAGATGCTGGACACAGTGCACACAACCGAGGAAGAAGTGAAGAGGCTTCTGAGTGAGCTAGATACCTCAAAGACAATGGGGCCGGATACAACTCTCCATGGTTCTGAGAGAGGGAGCAGAGTGCTATGTGCACCCCTAACAACAATATTCCAATACATCTATCGGAAGACAAGGGGAGAATGCCTGAGGCAATAGGAGAACAGCAATGTAGTCCCAATCTTTAAAAAGGAGACAGACATGAAGCACTAAACAGCATGACCAGTGTCACTGAGCATTATAGTATGCAAAATCATGGAGAAAGAATTAACCAGGAGAAGAGTGATGAACACCTATAAAGGAATGATCTTCAACAACAGCAGCCAACATGTATCAGGGACGGAAATCCTGTGTCAGGAACCTCTGAGTTCTTGACATGTGACAAGCAGTAAGACAAAAGAGAGAGGGGTGGGTGGACTGCATTTTTTCATGGCAGCAAGAAGGCGTTTGACACAGTTCTCACACAAGATGATTTAGTGCAAAAACTGGAGGGATCAAGCAGGATAACAGGGAAGGACCTACAGTGGATCAGGGAATACTTTAGTCAGGAAGACAGCAGCGAGTCATGGTACGTGCGAGGTGTCAGAGTGGGCACCTGTGGACCATCGGGGTCCCCAGGGTCAGTCCTTAGGACCAATTCTGTGTTACTGGTATTTGGAGAACGCGACATGACGGTAAGGAATAGACTCCGAAGTGGTCTCTGTTAACAGATGACGTGTGAAAGTTGATAAGAATTCCATTCGATCGAAGACCAGGCGTACTACAAAGTGTACTGGACGGCTGCAGACCTTGTCCAGCAATTGGCTCCTGGAGTTCAACCCCACAATTGCAAAGTCATGAAGATTGGGGAAGAGAAAAAAAGACCGCAGATGGAGTACAGTCTAGGGTGCCAGAGACAACAAACCTCACTCAAGGAAAAGGAAAAACGACCTTGGGGAGAATAAAACACCCAGGCACATCTCCTGAAGCACACCTCAACCAAATAACCGCTTGCAACATATGGGCGCCTAGCAAACCTCAGAACGGCATTCCGACATCTTAATAAGGAATCGTTCAAGACCCTGTACACCGCAACTTTAGGCCTCATATGGAGTATGCGGCACCAGTTTTGGAACCCACACCAAGCCAAGCACCTAAAGAAACAAGAGAAAGGCAAAGGTTTGCAACAAGACTATTCCAAGCTAAAGTATGTCTACGAAGAGAGGTTAAAAGGGAAATCAACCTGAACGACACTGGAGGACAGGAAAAGGAAAAAAAAAAAATTTAAGTGGGACATGATAACGCCATACAAAATACTGAAAGGAATATGGACAAGGTGAACAAGGAAGGATGTTCCAGAGATGGGACCAAACAGCAACACGAAGACACAGTTGGAAGTTGAAGACCCAGATGAATCACAAGGATGTTAGGAAGTATTTCTTCAGTCATAGAGTCTTTAGGAAAGTGGAATCAGCCAAGCAAGCGAGTATAGTAGGCAGGGACCATACTTAGCTTTAACATAGGTATGGTAAGAAAGCTCATGAGCAGGGAGAGGAACCAGGTAACAACACCGGTGAAGAGGCGTGGCCAGGACTGAGTCTCGACCCTGCCATCCACAATTAATGGAGTAGGTGAGTACACACACACACACACACACACACACACACACACTACACACACTCAAACACACACACACACCCACACACAAACACACCCAGCACACGCACACATACACACACACACACACAAACATACACACACACACACACACCACACACACACGCCCCCAGTACAACCACAACACACAGACACCACACACACACACACACACACACACAACACCACACTCACACACACCCACACACACACCAACACACAACACACATACACACACACATACACACTACACACAACAAGCACACAACACACACACACACACACAATACACACACAACACACACGCCCACTACACACTCCACACACACAGCACACACATCACACACATCCACACACACACACACACACACACACACACACACCATACACACACACACACACACATCACACACACACACACCACACAATAACACACACACACACACACACACACACACACACACACACACACACACGCCCACAACACACACACAACACACCACACACACCACACACACACACACACACACCACACACACACATACACACACACACACACACACACTCACACACACACACATACACACACACACACACAACACACACACACAACACACACACACATAACACACACACACAACACACACACAACCCTACAAGTGATAGAACCAATGTATTAGAAAAAATAAATAAAGTAAAGGCGAGAGAAAGCCTGAAATTATACAACAAAATTTTCAAAGTGCCAGTTCGTTGAGCCTATGGGCACCTGTTGCCACATTGTATTACATATATACAAAGTATAAAGCGAGTGACAAAGAGAAAAGACAAAAGAATTAAGAGAAAGGGTGTAACGACAAAATGGATGTGCACACAGCGTGAACAAGCTAGCCAGAAAGGGGATATATATATTATACATAAATATATATAAGCAAGGTGGTGGCAGCATAGCCAGAGGGAGTACGCCGCCATAACAGGTTGGATTCATCACAATAAGTAGTGTTCTTACCAAAAGTGAAGGTAAATATAAAGTAGCCGTAATCAAGTGATAAGTGTGGTAAATGAGGACTCAAAAAGGGCAAGAGAAAAGAATAGCCGAAGAAGTCAGAGCGGCGGAAGGGCGAGGTGTACGAGTCATCAGTACGGGGGGGAGCAAGCAGCGTACAGCGAGCATCGTACCATCAGGCAACTGGATGGACGTCCCCCTCTGAGTAACGTACAAATCACTTTGTTTTGTGTGGCGGGAAGTCTGATGGTAGAGCCGTCCCGCAGACCACTTTAGCTGGCTATCTTAACCCTGCTCGCGAGCGATTATCAATACACATAACACCTACAGTAGTATGAAGAAAAAATTTGTGTTAGAGCAAGGACTAATGGGACTACAGCCCTGACAACAGTTTCGAGAGATAATGTTTTTAGGGACACAAAGACAGTACAATCTGAGAAGCAAGAATTGGGTTACACATGTAGTATATTATAGAATAGTAAAAAGGGTATGCAAATAACAGGGTAAAGAGTGACTTGTTAAACACAACACGCAGTATTATAATTATTAGAATTACTCTCAGTGTAATGGAATCTCATTAGTATACGGGTACACCAGAAGGAGTTTGATTTCTGGGACATATAAACAACTGACGTGCTCACCACACACACCCACGAACGCGCGCACACACATACACACTCCCCCTACTTCGCTCACTTCATCATCACTAGGTCACTCACTCTCTCCTCTCTTCTCACTCGAAACTCTCTCTCTCTCGTTCTCTCTCTCTCTCTCTCTCTCATCTCTCTCTCCCTCCCCCTACTCGCTCACTCACTCACCAACACGAAAGTCGCTCTCTCACGTCCTCTCACTGCACTCTCTCTTCTCTCTCCGTCACATACTTCTTACTCTCGTGCATCTCCTCCTCACTCTCTCTCTCACTCTCACTCTCTTATCCCTCTCACTCTCGCCTCACCTCTCCACTCTCACTCTCTCCGCCTCTCTCCCTCTCTCCCCACTCTCCTCACTCCCCTCTCTGAACCCTTCTCTCTCCCCTCACCCCTCTCTCTCCCTCTCCCCTCACTCTACCCTCTCTCCCTCTCACTCCCTCCTCCCTCACTCTCCCTCCTCCTCCCTCACTCCCCTCTCCCTCTCTCCCTCTCTCCCCTCTCTCCTCTCTCTCACTCTCTCTCTCCCCTTCTACCCACTCTCTCCTCTCTCCCTCTCTTCTCTCACTCTCTCTCGTCTCAACTCTCTCTCTCTCATCGTCATCTCCTCTCTCTCTCACCTCCTCTCTCCTCTCTCCTCTCTCTCTCTCTCCCTCTCCTCCCTCCTCTCTCTCGCCCCTCCTCTCACACTCTCTCTTCTCTCTCTCGTCTCTCCTCTCTCACACACACCTCCCTCTCTCTCTCTCTCTCTCTCTCTCCCTCTCTCCCTCTCTCCCCTCTCCTCCCTCTCATCTCCCTCTCCTCCCTCACTCTCGCCCTCTCTCCCCTCTCGTTCTCTCCCTCTCGTCCCCTCTCTCTCTCTCTCTCTTCTCTCGCTCCCTCTCTCTCCCTCTCTCTCCTCTCTCTCTCTCTCTCACTTCCCTCTCTCTCTTCCTACTCTCTCGCTCGTCTCTCTCTCTCTCCACCTCGTCTCTCTCCTCTCTCTCTCTCTCTCTCTCTCTCATCTCCTTTCTCTCCTCTCTCTTCTATCACTCTCTCTCCTCCCCTCTCTTCCCTCTCTCTCTCATCCCTCACTCCTCTCACTCCCTCTCCTCTCTCTCTGTTCTCTCCACACTCCCTCTTCCCTCTCATCTCTCATTTTCCTCTACCCTGCTCTCTCTCCTCTCCCTTCTCTCTCTCCCTCTCTCTCTCTTGCTCCTTTCCCTCACTCTCTCTCTCTCGCCCTCTCATCCCTCTCTCTCTCCCTCCCCTCTTCTCTCTCTCTCTCCTCTCTCTCTCTCCCTCTCCTCTCTCTCTCTCCCTCCTCTCCTTCACTCTTCTCCCTTCTCTCTCTCCTCCGTACCTCCCTCTCTCCACTTCCCTCTCTCTCTCTACTCCCTCTCTCTCACCCCTCTCCTCTCTCTCCCTCTCTCCTCTGCCCTTCCTCTCATCTCTCCCTCCCTCTCCCTCTCCCTCTCTCTCACCCTCTCCCTCCCCTCTCTCTCCCCCACTCTCTCATCCCGTCTCCCTCTCTCTTCCCCACACTCCCTCTCTCTCTCTCTCCCTCACTCTCTCCCCTCCCTCTCTCTCCTCCCTCTCTCTCTCCCTCTCTCCCACTCCATCTCTCCCTCCCCTCCTTCTCTCCTCTCCCTCTCTCCTATCTCCCTCTCCCTCCCACTCTCACCTCCCTCTCTCTCCATAGCCACTCCCTCACCCCTCACCTACTTCTATCTCTCCCTCCTCTCGGGCTCGCCTCTCGTCTCTCCCTCTCTCTCTCCTCTTTCTCTCCCTCTCTCTCTCCCTCTCTCTCTCTCTCTCTCTCTCTCCCCTCTATCGTCTACTCAGTTCTTCCTCTTCTCCTCCTCACCATCATCTCCTCCTCTCTCTCTCTCTCACTCTGCCTCTCCCTCACTCTCCCTCCTCTCTCGATCCCCTCTCTCCCTCCTTCTAAACCCTCTCTCTCTCCCCCTCTCTCTCCTTCCCTCCACTCACTCCTCCCCTCCACACACCCTCTCCCTCTCTCTCTCTCCCCCACTCCCTCTCCCACTCTCTCTCCTCTCTCTCTCCGTCCCTCTCACTCCTCTCCCTCTCTCCCTTCGCTCTCACCCTCTCTCTCCCACTCTCTCTCCCCCTCTCTATCCCTCTCTCCTCTCCCCCTCTCCCTCTTCCTCTCCCTCACTCTCTCCCTCTCTCTCTCCCTCTCTCTCTCCCTCTCTCTCTCCCTCTCTCTCTCCTCTCATCCTCCCCCTTCCACTCTCTCTCCTCTCTCTCCCTCTCCTCTCCTCCCTCTCTCTCCCACTCTCTAATCTCTCCCTCTCCTCTCTTCCCTCTCCCTTCTGCCTACTCTCTCTCCCTCTACTCTTCCTCTCTCTCTCCGCTCTCCCACTCTCTCTCCCTCTCTCCCTCACTCCCAAAACCCAATCATCTCACCCACCACCCTCTCTCTATAGGCTCCTAGGCCACCATTCTCTCCATTTCTCTCTCTCATAGCTTTTTCCCTCGCCCTCCTTTCTCACTCCTCTCTCACTTCTCTTCTCTCCCACATCCCAGCTCCCTCTCTTTCTCTCCTCGTCTAACCCTTTCTCCCCCCCCTCACATTTCTCTCTATCCCCCTTGGTCTTATCCCGCACACCCCCCCCCCATACTCTCTCCTCCTCTCTCCCTCCTTTTTTTCTACCCCTTTCTCTCCGTCCTCTCTCTCCCTCTTTCACCCTTTCTCTCTAACCTTTCTCTCTCCCCCCCCCCACAACCGCCTCCCTCCTCTAGCATTCTGTCTGCGGTAATATATAAAAAAACAAAAAAAAAAAAAAAAAAAAAAAAAAAAAAAAAAAAAAAAAACAAAAAATATAAAAAAAAAAAAAAATATGGGGTGGCCTATAGGACGGAAAACCTGAGGATACAGTGACAACCAGGGAGGAAAGACTGGGATTTAGAGCTCCAAAAAAGGGAGGTAAGAGTGGTGAAGGAAGATAGTAGAGCTGGTAAGAAAATGGAAGAGCGATAAGCTGAAGATGGCAAGGAGTGGGAAGTACAAGGTCCTTACCAGCAGAAGCTAGGATACAGTGCTTAGAAGAGAACTGCAAAGCCTGAAACAGATTAAGAGACAAATGACAATTCAGCCAGATGTGACATCAGGAAATCAAAGACAGAGCGCAGACAAGGGATGGTAAGCAAAACAACGGAACATGCCGTACACGAAGGCCCTATCAGACCCACGTGGGGGCCAGGGAAAAGACGATGAGCACACTGCGATTCAAACGACAGGTCTGAAGACAATGTGGAAATTTCAAGTCAGGCGCAGACAAGGGTATGGTTAAGCAACAACGGAGAC
Organism: Cherax quadricarinatus; assembly: GCF_026875155.1. Lineage (NCBI taxonomy): Eukaryota > Metazoa > Arthropoda > Malacostraca > Decapoda > Parastacidae > Cherax > Cherax quadricarinatus. The sequence goes on from NC_069411.1 coordinate 64,352,206, forward strand.
ATGCCGTACACGAGAGGCCCTATCAACCCCCACGTGGGGCCAGGGAAAAGAGACCGATGATCACACTAAGATCAAGGCGACTGGTCCGAAGACAATGAAGGTTTTTATATGCAGAATTCTAACAGCCACTGCAGTAGCAAGGGACAGCTGGCAGGGAAAGGACAGTCCACGTGAGAATAAAAGTTTTCAGATAAACCGGACCGAAGGCAAGAACAAGTTCAATGGAAGGAAATCAAATGCCTCAGAGGACGCAGATGGAGACTCAGTGGGAGGAGGAAAGGCCGAGGTCAGTTTTGTGTACGGGCTCCAAGAAGCCAAGGGGCCAATTTAGAAGAAATAAAACAGAGAGAAAAAAAAATGATTGGAAGGCATCATGAAAAACAATATGAGGGCAATATGACCCAGGTGACAAATTTTCAGAGAATTGGTGGTTTGCGAGTGAAGGATATGGCCCTGTCAGAGTAACTTTCAAGGAAAAACAGTTCGAATCATGATTCTTCAAGAAGAAAGCAAGACTGAGGGACAAAGAGGGTACCAGTGAGAGTAATACCTCGACCGCGACAGAACACAAGAAAGGACATACAACTGAAAAAAGAGGTACAGAGACGCCAAGGAGGAACGAGAAGCGATGAAAATGGACAGGACCCAAGACACAGGAGGAAGGGCAAACACACCCCCACAGAATCTCCCACCAAAAGACCCCACCCGTACATTCCCAACGCAAACTGAGCAACCTATACTACAACCCACTTCACAGTTCCCTCTGCCACTCCAACCCCCATATCACAAACCTCACCCCAACACTGTCCCTGTTCCCCCACCCCCACCGAACACATACCCCACCTACACCACAGCCCCATATAGGCCCCCACCAAGGCTCTCCGCTCCCCCAACCCCCAATAAACTTGCATGACCACAATGATAGAAAAGAAACTAAAAGGTTTGGTACACAAACGCGGATGAATAACGAATAAACATGAGGAGTGGAATGAATAGCATCACAAAAACAAAATCGGCTGACAATAACAGACTCCAATCTTCCCCAACAGGATATCAATCCTGAAGGAAAGATAGAAAGGATAGAGGGGGAGAGGGTTGCACTGCTCATTAAAAACAACAATGGGGAATTTGAGGAAATGAAGGCAATGGACATGATTGAAGAAAGAACTACATTGTAGTTACAATTCAGTTCCGGAGAACATAAAGTAGTCAATGGAGTGATGTATAAACCCACCACAGAACTGCAGGAGCCAAGAGAGGAGTACAAGAAAACAACAGGGTGATGGTGGACACACTGACTGAGGTGGCAGAAGATCTCACTCGAGCAGAGCAAAGTTACTGGTAATGGGCGATTTCAAAAACCACAGGGAGATCGACTGGGAAAACTTGAGCCACATGGGGTCCCGAAACATGGAGAGCCAAGATGATGGATGTGGTACTTGAAAACCTCAGGCTCCAACATGTCAGGGACACAACCAGAGAGAGAGGGAGGATGAGCCAGCAAGACGGATCTTGTGTTCACCCTGAGCAGCTTCATACATCCGAGGACATCACCTTTACGAAGGCCCCCTTGGAGCTAGCGATCAAGTGGTTCTGAGTTTTGACTATATAGTAGAGTTACAAGTGGAGAAGGTACAGGAACTGAGGGACAGCCAAACTATAAAAGGGGGACTACACAGGTAGAGAAACTTCCTGCAGGAGGATTTTTATTTTCATGGACAGGAGAAATGGGTAGGAAAATCAGAAAACAGAATGATGGAATATGTTGCAACAAATTGCAAGGAGGCAGAGGAAAGTTTTGTTCCCAAGGGAAACAGAAATAATAGGAAAGACAAAACGAGTCCTTGGAGTTAACCGAAGGGTGTAGGAGGAGGCTAAAACTAAGTGTACAACAAAGAATGGGAAAAGGTACGAAGGCAATAGGACCCCAGGAAAAAACAAGGACATTAGTAGAAGAGCCAAAACGAGTATGCGCAGATAAGGAGGGAGGCCCGCGACAGTATAGACGACATAGCATCGAAAGTCAAATCTGACCCAAACTGCTGTATAGCCACATTAGAGGAAACAACAGTCAAGGACCCAGGTGATAGGCTGAGAAAAGAAGTGAAGAACTACAAGAAACGATCAAGGGTATGTGAGGAGCTCAACACGAGATTTAAGGAAGTATTTACAGTAGAGACAGGAAGGACTCTGGTGGGACAGACCCAATGGGGACAACCAACAAGGAATACAACCAACAAGTTGTTTGGACGACATACATACAATGAGGAGGAAGGTTGAAAACTGCTAAGGGACATCGATAACTCAAAGGCAATGGGAACCGGACAACATCTCACCATGGGTCCTTAGAGAGGGGACAGATATTTGTGCATACCACTTACCAGAAGAAAAAAGGGGGGGGGGGAATAAATAAATATGTATGAGTATAAAAATATATAAAATCTTCAACCACATCCCGGATAACTGGGCAACTACCTGAGGGAGGAGACGGCAAATGAGTTCCCATTTTTTCAAAAAAGGAGAACAGAAAAGAGGCACTAAAAACTATAACCTGTGTCATTGACGTGTATAGTATGCAAAATAGAGAAGAATCAGGAGGAAGTCAGGTGGAGCACCTGGAACGGAACAGGAGTATAAATGGCCAACCACACGGATTCACGGAAGGCAAATCCTGTGTCACAAACTTCTGGAGTTTTACGATAAAATAACAGAAGTAAGACAAGAGAGAAGAGGGGGGGTGATTGCATCTTCTTTGACTGCAAGAAGGGGCCTTTGAGACACAGTTCCTACAAGAGATTAGTGCAGAAGCTAGAGCATCAGGCGCATATAACAGGAAGAGCACTGCAAAATGGATCAGAGAATCCCAGACAGGGAGGCAAAACGAGTCATGGTACGAAAATGATGTATCACAGTGGGCCACCCTGTGACGCGCGGGGCCCACAGGGGTCGTGTCCTAGGACCAGTGCTATTTTTTGTAATGTGAACGACATGAACGGAAGGGTTAGACTCAGAAGTGTTCCCTGTTGCAGAAGATGTGAATTAAATGAGGAGAATTAAATCTGAGAAGGACCAGGCAGGACTTCAAAGAGACCTGGACAGACTGGACACCCGTGGTCCCAGCAAATGCTTCTCGAATTTAATCCTGCCAAATGCAGAAGTCATGAAGATAGGGGAAGGCACAGAAAACCACCAGACAGAGTATAGGCTAGGTGCCAAAGACTGCAAACCTCACTCAAGGAGAACAGATCTTGGGTGAGTTATAACACCGAGCATGTCCCTTCTCCTGAAGCACATACATCAATCAGATAACTGCTGCAGCATATGGGCGCCTGGCAAACCTGAGAACAGCATTCCGACACCCTTAGTTAAGGAATCATTCAAGTACATACTGTACACCGTGTATGTCAGGGCGTGAAAAACATACTGGAGTAGCAGCACCTGTTTTTGGAATCCCCACTTGATAAAGCACGTCAAGAAACTTAGAGAAAGTACAAAAGGTTTTGCAACAAGGTTAGTTTTCTCCAGAGCTAAGGGGAATGTCCTATGAAGAAAGATATAAGGGAAATCGGCCCTGACGACACTGGAGGACAGGAGGGTCCAGGGAACATGATAACGACATAATAAAATACTGCGTGGAAATAGACACGGTGGACAAGGACAACGGATTGTTCCAGGGCGGGACACAGAAACAAGAGGCCCAAATGGAAAGTTGAAGACACAAATGAAGTCAGAGAGATAGTAGGAAGTAATTTCTTCAGTCATAGAGTTTAAGGCAGTGAATAGCCTAGAAAATGACGTAGTGAGGCAGGAACCATACCAGTTTAAGACGAGGTTGATAAAGCACATGGAGCGGGATAGAGGAGGGTCTAGTATGAAACCGGTGGAAGAGGCGGGGCCAGAGCTAGGACTCGACCCCTGCAACCACATAAAAGGGGTGAGTACAAATAGGTGAGGGTACACAACACACACTCACACAACACCCACACACAACACACACACACACGCACACACACATCACTGGCACAACACCCACACACAGAGGATTAAATCTGATGAGGAACCAGGCAGGACTTTCAAAGGACCTGGAAGACTGGACACCTGGCCAGCAAAATGGCTTCCTCGAATTTAAATCCTGCCAAATGCAAAGTCATGAAGATAGGGAAGGCACAGAAGACCACATACATGAGTTATATGCTAGGTGGCCAAAGACTGCAAACGCTCACTCAAGGAGAAAGATCTGGGGTGAGTATAAACACGAGCATGTCTCCACGAAGCACACATCATCAGATAACTGCTGCAGCATTTGCCGCCAGGCAAACCTGAGAACAGCATTCCGATACCATAGTAAGGAATCATTCAAGACACTGTACACCGTGTATGTCAGGCCCATACTGAGTATGCAGCACCTGTTTGGAACCCGCATCTTGATAAAGCACGTCAAGAAACTAGAGAAAGTACAAAGGTTTTGCGACAAGGTTAGTTTCCAGAGCTAAGGGAATGTCCTATGAAGAAAGATTAAGGGAAATCTGCTGACGACACTGAGACAGGAGGGTCAAGGGAGACAATGATAACGACATATAAAATACTTCGTGGAATAGACAAGGTGGACAAAGACAAGGATGTTCAGGGAGGTGGACACAGAAACAAGAGGGCCACAATTGGAATTGAAGACCACAAATGATCAGGAGATAGTATGAAGTAATTTTCAGTCATAGAGTTTGTAAGGCAGAGGAAGACACTGTACACCGTGTATGTCAGGCCCATACTGAGTAGCAGCACCTGTTTGGAACCCGCACTTGATAAAGCCACTCAAGAAACTAAAGAAAGTACAAAGGGTTTGCGACAAGGTTTAGTTTCCAATCTAAGGGGAATGTCCTATAGAAGAAAGATTAAAGGAAATCGCCTGACGACACTGGAGGACAGGAGGGTCGGGGAGACATGATAAAGACATATAAAATACTGCGTGTATAGACAAGGTGGACAAAGACCATGAATGTTCCAGGGAGGGGACACAGAAACAAGAGGCCACAATTGGAAGTTGAAGACACAAAATGATCAGAGAGATAGTAGGAAAGTATTTCTTCAGTTCATAGAGTTTTTGTAATGCATGTAATAGCCTAGAAAATGACGTAGTGGAAGGCAGTGAACCAACACAGTTTTAAAGACGTGTTTGATAGAGCTCATGGAGCGGGAAGAGAGGGCCTAGTAGCAACCGTTGAAGAGGCGTGTCCAGGAGCTAGGACTCGACCCTGGCACCCAAATAGGTGAGTACAAATAGTTATTGCCACACACACACACATCATACACACACACACACACACACACACATAACCTTATTGAAGTTAAATATAGAAAAGAAATTTTGGTAATAGGTAAGTATTATTTTTTTTTATTAACACACTGGCCGATTCCCACCAAGGCAGGGTGGCCCACCAAGGCAGGGAGCCCACAAAGCAGGTGTGGCCCACCAAGGAATGGTGCCCACCCAGGAAGGGTGGCCCACCAAGGAAGGTGGCCCACCAAGGCAGGGTGGGGCCCACCAAGCAGGTGGCCCACCAAGGAGGCAGGGTGGCCCACCAAGGCGGTGGCCCACCAGTAAGGGTGGCCCACCAAGGAAGGGTGCTCTCACCAAGGCAGTGTGGCCCACCAAGAAGGGGCCGGTGTCCTACCACCAAGGAAGGGTGGTCCCTCTCAGACCAAGGAAGGGTGGCCCACCAAGGAAGGGTGGCCCACCAAGGAAGGGTGGCCCCACCAAGTCAGGGTGGCCCACCAAGGCAGGTGGCCCCACCAAGGCAGGGTGGCCCACCAAGGCATGGTGTCCCACCAAGGCAAGGTGGCCCAACCAAGGCAGGGTGGGCCCACCAAGGCAAGGGGTGGCCCACCAAGGAAGGTGGCCACCAATGGGAAGGTGGCCGCCACCACAGATAGGGTGGGCCCACCAAGGAAGGGTGGCCCACCAGGCAGGGTGGCCCACAAAGGCAGGTGGCCCACCAAGGCCAGGGTGGCCCATCCAACCAAGGAAGGGTGGCCCACCAAGGAAGGGTGGCCCACCAAGGCAGGGTGAGCCCACCAGGGAAGGTGGGCCCACCAAAGGAAGGGGTGCCCACCAGGCAGGGTGGCCACCAAAGCGAGGGTGGCCCACCAAGGCAGGGTGGCCCACCAAGGAAGGGTGGCCCACCAAGGAAGGGTGGCCCACCAAGGGAAGGTGGCCCACCAAGGCAGGGTGGCCCACCAAGGCAGGGTGGCCCACCAAGGAAGGATGGCCCACCAAGACAGGGTGGCCCACCAAGACAGGGTGGTCCACCAAGGAAGGGTGGCCTGCCAAGGAAGGGTGGCCCACCAAGGTAGGGTGGCCCACCAAGGCAGGGTGGCCCACCAAGGCAGGGTGGCCCACCAAGGAAGGGTGGCCCATCAAGGAAGGGTGGCCCACCGAGGCAGGGTGGCCCACCAAGGAAGGGTGGCCCACCAAGGCAGGGTGGCCCACCAAGGCAGGGTGGCCCACCAAGGCAGGGTGGCCCACCAAGGCAGGGTGGCCCACCAAGGAAGGGTGGCCCACCAAGGAAGGGTGGCCCACCAAGGCAGGGTGGCCCATCAAGGCAGGGTGGCCCGAAAAAGAAAAACTTTCACCATCATTCACTCCATCACTGTCTTGCCAGAAGGGTGCTTTACACTACAGTTTTTAAACTGCAACATTAACACCCCTCCTTCAGAGTGCAGGCACTGTACTTCCCATCTCCAGGACTCAAGTCCGGCCTGTCGGTTTCCCTGAATTCCTTCATCAATGTTATTTTGCTCACACTCCAACAGCACGTCAAGTATTAAAAACCATTTGTCTCCATTCACTCCTATCAAACACGCTCACACATGCCTGCTGGAAGTCCAAGCCCCTTGCACACAAAACCTCCTTTACCCCCTCCCTCCAACCTTTCCTAGGCCGACCCCTACCCCGCCTTCCTTCCGCTGCAAACTGATACACTCTTGAAGTCATTCTGTTTCGCTCTATTCTCTCTACATGTCCGAACCACCTCAACAACCCTTCCTCAGCCCTCTGGACAACAGTTTTGGCAATCCCGCATCTCCTCCTAACTTCCAAACTATGAATTCTCTGCATTATATTCACACCAGACATTGCCCTCAGACATGACATCTCCACTGCCTCCAGCCTTCTCCTCGCTGCAACATTCATCACCCATGCTTCACACCCATATAAGAGCGTTGGTAAAACTATACTCGCATACATTCCCCTCTTTGCCTCCAAGTACAAAGTTCTTTGTCTCCACAGACTCCTAAGTGCACCGCCCACCCTTTTCCCCTCATCAATTCTGTGATTCACCTCATCTTTCACATATCTATCCGCTGACACGTCTACTCCCATATATCTGAATGCATTCACCTCCTCCATAGTCTCTCCCTCCAATCTGATATCCAATCTTTCATCACCTAATCTTTTTGTTATCCTCATAACCTTACTCTTTCTTGTATTCACTTTTAATTTTCTTCCTTTACATACCCTACCAAATTCATGCACCAACCTCTGCAACTTCTCTTCAGAATCTCCCAAGAGCACAGTGTCATCAGCAAAGAGCAACTGTGACAACTCCCACTTTATGTGTGATTCTTCATCTTTTAACTCCTCGCCTCTTGCCAAGACCCTCGCATTTCTCTTACGATTGGTGGAATGGTGATGTAAAGAGAGTAGTAAGGGAGAAAAAGTTAATATATGAGAAATTTTTACAAAGTAGAAGTGATGCAAGGAGGGAAGAGTATATGGAGAAAAAGAGAGAGGTTAAGAGAGTGGTGAAGCAATGTAAAAAGAGAGCAAATGAGAGATGTTATCAACAAATTTTGTTGAAAATAAGAAAAAGTTTTGGAGTGAGATTAACAAGTTATGGAAGCCTGGAGAACAAATGGATTTGTCAGTTAAAAATAGGAGAGGAGATTTATTAAATGGAGAGTTAGAGGTATTGGGAAGATGGAGGGAATATTTCGAGGAATTGTTAAATATTGATGAAGATAGGGAAGCTGTGATTTCGTGTATAGGGCAATGAGGAATAACATCTTGTAGGAGTGAGGAAGAGCCAGTTGTGAGTGTGGGGGAAGTTCGTGAGGCAGTAGGTAAAATGAAAGAGGGTAAAGCAGCTGGGATTAATGGGATAAAGATAGAAATGTTAAAAGCAGGTGGGGATATAGTTTTGGAGTGGTTGGTGCAATTATTTAATAAATGTATGGAAGAGGGTAAGGTACCTAGAGATTGGCAGAGATCATGCATAGTTCCTTTGTATAAAGACAAAGGGGACAAAAGAGAGTGCAAAAATTATAGGAGGATAAGTCTGTTGAGTATACCTGGTAAAGTGTATGGTAGAGTTATTATTGAAAGAATTAAGAGTAAGACGGGGAATAGGATAGCAGATGAACAAGGAGGCTTTAGGAAAGGTGGGGGGTGTGTGGACCAGGTGTTTACAGTGAAACATATAAGTGAACAGTAATTAGATAAGGCTAAAGAGGTTTTTGTGGCATTTATGGATTTGGAAAAGACGTATGACAGGGTGGATAGGGGGGCAATGTGGCAGATGTTGCAGGTGTATGGTATAGGAGGTAGGTTACTGAAAGCAGTGAAGAGTTTTTACGAGGATAGTGAGGCTCAAGTTAGAGTATGTAAGAAAGAGGGTGATTATTTCCCAGTAAAAGTAGGCCTTTGACAAAGATGTGTGATGTCACCGTGGTTGTTTAATATATTGATTTATAGATGGGGTTGTAATAGGTAATACACAGATTAATGAAAAATAGGATAAATAAGTACACGAGATATGATTCTAGTTGTCCATGTTTTCAGAGGGGCAACAGATTTATCAGGACATTATTTACTTATAGTTACGATGAGAGTAAGACGTAGATGGGTGTTACACTCTTCCAGTCTTTGACACAGACTCTCCCACAGTGGCACAGTAGACCTGTGATAATGTGAGGGGCAGTAACCATTATTTTCTGAACTCCTGTTTCATCAATACAGCCTAATGAGCTAGGCCCGTGTACCTTGTACTTGTACTTGTAAAATAAAGGTTATTATTATTTTATAACTATATATTGCTAATCTTTTTATATTTACTGTTGTATTAGCCTAGGGTTATTATTTCACAGATATTAAGTCTTAAGTAATAAGTGAAAATCTTACTTCATCTGACCACACACAATACAATTGTAATTCTAGGGTATAAAATAATATTCAGGAGAAGATTTCTTGCTAAAATACGGCACTCGAACCACAAGCTGATTATAAAACATATATTTAAATTTTAATACTAAATAGAATATAGACATAAACTCATTAATAGGTAAACCACGTTATTTCTTATCAGTCTGCAATAACATTTCACCCACTTCTGCATCACCAGCTTCAACTTGCAAGGTAAGAGAGTGTTCACGAAGAGGATTTTTTAAATAAGGGCACTCCTAAGAGTTTCATGTTCTCAAATGCATTTTGGCACTTGTCTCAGTGTGAAATTATATTACCTGGAATAGGCTGGAACAAAAGTACCTATAATAGCCAACCATGCCCAAAAACCTCATCACCTCTTTTCCGTTTTGTGGCACAAGGAAATTAACAATAGCGTTCACAATGGCATTAACTGGGGCTACTTGCTTGGCCCACAACAGGTGCTAAAAATTGTATAGTGGACTGGCCAATCTCGCTTTAACTTATATTTACTGTTAAGTAAGCTTGAGTCAGCTATTCCAATAGCTTACACAGTCTTTCCAAATGTGAACCCCAATGGTCAATAAAAATTACACTATCATTTAAATATGCTCTCACACTGTCTAACCCCGTAATAAAGCATTTACATGGCGCTGGAAACTTCTGGAGAATTTGCCCCTTCCACAGCATCAATCATAACATCCATGCGTGGAAAAGGATATCCGTCAGTTTTGTCACTACACTGACTCAACAATAGTCAGAGCACATACACAGGGATCCACCTGGTTTAGGAACCACCAACCAAGAGGATGCCCTCTGATTCTTACCAGGCACTATAAAGTTGTGTTGCAGGAGGAGGTTCACCTCCAGGTAAAATTTCTTATGGTTCATACAATAGGAGGTTCACTGTCCAATGTCCACATCATGAGGTCGTAAATTATTTACTTTAGGCACATCTCCAAACAAATCGGGAAAACTCTGATGCAGCTGAACCAAGTCATAACCCTCTGTACAATAAAACCATTCACAAACATTGTAGGTCTTTAAAATAAATGACTTACAGAGTCGCACCTCCGTTGCTACAGGAGATCCTACAGCATCTAACACTCTGTCATCACCATATATAGCAGTAACATTGCTCTCTTATATTTTTTTTCAGCAGGTTGATGTGCACGATTTTCTCGGATTTGTAACTTCCAAGCATCTTAATAACATAGTTGACGTCAGACACATTCTGCTTGATTATAAAAGATCCACAAAATCGTGATTTTAATATATGTTCTGGTATTGGCTCTAATGCTAACACGTAATAAAGTATAAGTGTAACAATCATCTCTTGAAAACAGTACATTCTCAGCCCTGCTCATATCCTGATCCTGATGTTAAGCAACAGTGGACATACTAGAACAGTGGTTCTTAACCTGGGTTTGATCGAACCACAGGGGCTTGGTGAGTCAGTCTCAGGTGTTCAGCGGAGGTCTGGACGACTGTGTCAGATCGAAAACGTGTCTGGAATTGGAGACATTTCTGTACCCGGAGAACTGAAGCAACCAGTTGCCATGCACTTAGATGTGCTTGCAAAGTCTCTCGACGGATACTTCCCCACCAGAGTCATATCCAGCATGGGTGAGACAGCGACTCACGTTCAGTGTTGCGACAGCAGATGTCAATGATGAATACCTCGACGAAATCATCGAACTTCAGCAGAGCCAGGTTCAACAGAAACTCTTCAGAACAACAACGCTCTCAAAGTTTGATGTCACAAAATCGTAGCGTAGCCTCTTATTCCTAAGAAACCCCTTGAGATACTCAGGCGGCGTTTGTTACAACGTATCTTTGCGAGCAATCCTTGTCCAGAATGGTAGACATCAACACGAAGAAAAGGAACAGACTTTGTTGTGAAAATGATATGTGAGTGGCATGTGCCAAGGTGAAGCCGGGCATTTCTCAACTTATCTCTGAAAGGCAACAGCAACAGTCACATTGATTTGCAGTTTTGAATCATATTTTGAAGAAATCATATTTCATTTTTCTAATTACGAAGGTTCGGTGAATACACGGATGAGACTTGTTGGGTTCAGTACCTTCATCAAGGCTAAGAACCACTTTAATAGAACATGCTCTCAATGTTTGGTCAAACTGTACAAAGACTCCTCACTGTTATGTGAAGACTTAACACTGGTCACTGAGTGTATCTCAGTAACAATAGTTACCTGGGTGAGTTTTCTTGCTGTCTTATCCAGCAATTTGTTCCAGTAAACATTTTGAACATGGTAATTACTTTTGTAATAAAAACAAGTGTAAATTTTAGAATTGTCCTTACCTTTAAACCTAAAACTGGTGTTAACCTACATGTATATGGGAAATTTATCTGGGTTTAAATTAGTCGAGGCTTGAGCTCCTTTAAATTTACCATTGATTTTGCCCTTTGCTTATCTGACTTATTTTCTTTCTGACCATAAAATTTAGAATTAGGTTTATAATGAGTAGGAGAAAATTCAAAATGAGAATGATTAAATATTCTTACTTATTCTTAGCTAGGAATTTCTCACCTAATTAAAAATATTTTGATCCTCTTTCCACCAAATAACTTCTGAGGTCAACGGATAGTGTTATATTTAGTTCTTTTAAAAGGAGAGAGTCTACTAATTTCTTCAAGGTCTCATTTACACTTTTGAAATGTCCATTCTGAAATTTCAAATTACTGAATCTTTGCCAGTTTTCCTACGGAAGCATTTGGCATGCAAGTAATACCACTTCTTCTTCTTATTATTATTATTATAATTATAATTATTATTATTATTATTATCAAAATAAGCGCTAAACACAATAGGGTTATACAGTGCTGTAGGATACGGGGTGTTGCCAGATTATACAGTAGCAAGGTTGGAAAGGATAACAGAAGTAGAAATATAAAGGGCTGTGAGGAGTGCAAAAAGAAGTATTATCAGAGTTTGTGTAATGAATTAGTTGCTGTCAAAAAGTCAAAGATGGAGTCTGAGTGGAAGGTGCGGCCGACAGCGAGGAGAGAAGAAACAGTAAGAGTGTTAGATTGGTGAAGACGTCGGAGGTAAATTCACTATGCTCGTGGAAAGATAGGACAGTCCAATAGAATATGGCAAACCGAAATTAGAACCTGACAGTTCTCACAGAGTGAGACAGCGGGCGTCTCCATGAGATACTTATGAGTAAGACGGGTGTGTCCGATGCGAAGGTGGGAGAGCATAGTCTTCCAGCCTCGGCATCGATGGTAAGAAATCCAGAAACCTTAACTTGGTTTGATAGAATGTAATTTGTTATGAATCACATTGGACCAACGTTGTTGCCACCGGTTGCGAAGATGGTTAGAGATTACAGTAAAATAATGTGAGAATGGAAGACTTCTATTTGAAACTGGGAGGCCATATACTGCTGACCGCGCAGCAGAGTCTGCTTGTTCATTCCCCTAATCAGGTACCCAACAGAAAACAATATCTTTGTTTTTGCTAGAAATGCGGCGTAACCGTACTTTTATACGAAGATCCAGGGGAAGAGGTGAATCAAATTTTGCAAAACACTAAGAGAGTCTGAGACCATTATAAATGTCGAGGTAAAATAATCAGAAAAATTATTTCCCTCGAGAGTATTCAGTATTTGTAAGCCTTTAACAGAAAGCTGCGTACGAGAGTAGTCCACTCATGTGGACACTTTTGTGTTTCAGTTACTTTCTCAAATAGTAAAAATAACCTGTCAAGGTCTCCTGTAAAATTGGAAAAAAATTACCAACCTTAACTAAGTTTAAAACTGCTGAGGTCTCTGCCCTGAACCTTGTAGAAGTTGGACTTGTCTTTCCTTCTCTCTTGCTGAAATTTAGTATCTAATTCTCTTTCTTGCTGAATATTAGATTCTTCAGCATAAATTCTAGATTTTTCAGCTTGCACCAAGGCTAGCTTAAGTCTCATCACCCGTTTCATGGTCACCTAAAGCTGTTGATGCTGAACGACTACTATCAGCAGTAAGTTAGTTTAATATGTTTATTATGCACCCCAAACCCATCCTGTGGGTGGTAGTCAAAAGACTGCAGAGGTACATAATGGGTCCGGGGACTGGACCCCAAAGTTATGATAGCTGAACTAGTTACAAAAGTAATGAACTTCAGGTAGATCTGGTCACAATCATGGCAAGTTACAAAGGTAATGAACCATCTACACTCCTACATGGTTACAATCATGAACAAATTACAAAGTAATGAGCCACTGACACGTCGACATCAGCAGACATCTTCACTGGTGAATTTCTGTTAACAGCTATAAAACACGAGAGGTTTATACTTTCATCTTCTGACACAACGGTAGTTATTTATTAATTACAAATATCACTGACTGCAAATTAATTAACAGGCTATAAACGGCAACACAAATTAAATGCCAAAACATGCACATAGCATTTACCAGAAAAATAACAAATAAAATGTGTGACCCAAAAATGCTCTGACACAGGGAAAAAATAACGTTAAAAATTTATTACATTAACAATATTACATCCACTGAAATTCTGTATATATTAATAACTCTCACATATTATAACATCAATACACTAAATCAAGAGTTATCTTAACATAGATAACTCTCCCAACACAGTTGTCCCTAAGTTACGTACTTTCAGTCTTTTACACAGTCAGGTGCTCACATTAAACATCTTTAGCCAACAGTAGCATCATAGATGTGTCATAAAGTCAGGAAGCAGGAACCACCCCTTTGTGAGCTCCTTAGGTTCATCAATTATGTATTACTGGTCATTGTACATGAAGAGTAAGGCGTATATCACTTACCTGAAGGAGTCTGTGTGGTGGTGGGCGAAGAACTGCGCTTCTATAACGTCGGAGTGGTTTTGTATCATCTGTAGAGAAGTAAGTCAAATGTAGATTAAACTGCATTTTTTACTATTAGACTGTTTGTCGACCAAAAGTTTTAACTTTGATAAACTTAAGAGACACTTTCAGGGCTACGTGAAAGAGGGTCAGATACCTGGATAGACTTCAGATACGTGGAGTGGCGGTCAGGTACGAAAATGGAAATCAGGTAACTAAATGAAAGTCACATACCTGGATGGATATTAGGCATCTGGATAAAGGGTTAGGAGGTACCTGTATAGAAGTCATGAGTACAGACAAAAGAAAATTACCTGAATAAAACGATCGTTGTAGCGGGGCTGGAACCAGTGGAATCCCTCCTTAGTTTGCTGGTATCTCTCGAACTTCCCGGGTGGGATATGACCGATGATGTACACCTGAAACAAATATGCAATTCTTAGTTACGAATCACCAGATATATCTTCCTTTGGTTTAATAGTATGTAGTTGTTGTTTTTAAGAAAATTAAATTTCAAGCTTTTTATGAGCTACGACACAAGGACAACTGAGAGATTGTATTAACATGTAACAAATTGGCTCTTACAATCTAATAACAATTCAAAATTTTCTATTAGTTGAAATCGGGTTATGCTTTCAAAAATTGTCTCATTTAAAATTCAAAAATACTGTAAGGAAAATGCAGTAACATTCATTGACAACTGGGACCTCTTCTATGGCAGAAATGACATGTTTGCTAGGGATGGGGTTCACTTATCTAGGTGTGGGGTGGGAGCACTGGCAACTGCAGTGGAGGGAGCAGTTAGGACTTTAAACTAGGAATAGTTAGTGGTATGGGTTTTGGCAGGAAAGCAGTGAAGTCCCAGTGTAGTAATATTACGAGTTCTAGGGGAACTAGTAATAATAAGAACGAGATAGATATTGAAAAGCCAGGGACCTTGGGTGATAAGGACAGTAATAGGTTTAGTAGAAAAATAGAAATGAGCAGGAAGGGTAAAGAGAAAGGAGAGTCTTTCAATGTTTATTATGCTAATTGCCGTAGTGCTAGGAATAAGATGGACGAGTTGAGATTAGTTGCTAGTGTAGGTAACATTGATGTATTTGCCTTAACTGAGACGTGGTTTAATTCAAAAAGTCGGGACATGCCTGCGGAATGTCATATTCAGGGTTTTAAATTGTTCCAAGAAGATAGAAGTATTGGGAGGGGGGGTGGGGTGGCATTGTATGTCCGAGATCGCTTGAACTGTTGCATAAAAACGGGTATTAAGTCTGAAGTAACACATACAGAGTCTGTTTGGATAGAATTTTCAGAGGGGCATGAAAAACTGATTTTAGGAGTGATATACCGTCCCCCAAACTTAGATAGGGACCAAGGGAAACTACTATGGGAGGAAATTGTTAAGGCCACAAGGCACGATAATGTAGTAATTCTAGGAGACTTTAACTTTAGTCATGTTGATTGGAATTTCTTGACTGGGAATTTAGAATCATACGACTTCTTAGAAGTATTTCAGGATTGTTTTTTGAAGCAGTTTGTGACAGAACCTACAAGGGGAAATAACCTGCTTGACTTAGTTATGGCAAACAATGAATCCCTTGTTAATAATTTAGAAATTTCTGAGGAACTGGGTGCTAGCGACCACAAATCAATTACATTTAGCATTGAATGGAAGTACGTTAGTAGCGATAACTCAGTAACAGTCCCAGATTTTCGCTTAGCAGATTATGATGGGCTTAGAGAACACTTATCATCTGTTGACTGGGGTAACGAAGAGAGCTATCAATATGACAGTTTTCTGAACACTATACATGCTGCTCAAAGAGCATTTATCCCATATAAAGAAATTAGATCAAATAGAAATGACCCAAAATGGATGAATAATAGGCTCAAATATCTACTAGGGCAAAAGAAAGGAATTTATAGGCGTATCAAAAGAGGTGAGGGTCATCTTATGAATCAGTATATTGACATTAAGAGGGACATTAAAAAGGGGATAAGAAAAGCTAAAAGGGACTATGAAATTAAAGTTGCTAGGGATTCTAAAACTAACCCAAAAAGTTTTTTCCAGGTCTATAGAACAAAAGTTAGAGATAAGATAGGTCCCCTTAAAAATAACTATGGGCACCTTACTGACAAAGAGAATGAAATGTGCTTGATTTTAAATAATTATTTTCTCTCAGTTTTTACACAGGAAGACACTAACAATATTCCAGTAATTAATTTTTACAGTGGGCTAGAAGAAGATAAATTATGTAACATCACAGTCACTAGTGAGATGGTTGTGAGGCAGATAGACAGACTGAAGCAAAATAAGTCGCCAGGTCCTGATGAGGTTTTTTCAAGGGTTCTTAAGGAATGCAAAATGGAACTCTGTGAACCATTAACTAATATTTTTAATTTATCTCTTCAAACAGGTGTAGTGTCTGATATGTGGAAGATGGCTAATGTAACTCCTATTTTTAAAACAGGGGACAAGTCGTTACCGTCAAATTACCGCCCAATAAGCCTGACCTCAATTGTAGGCAAATTACTAGAGTCAATTATAGCTGAGATTATAAGAAGCCATCTCGATAAGCATAGCTTGATTAATGATACTCAGCATGGATTCACAAGAGGCCGGTCTTGTCTAACTAATTTATTAACTTTCTTCAGTAAAGCTTTTGAGGCTGTTGACCACAATAAAGAATTTGATATTATTTACTTAGATTTTAGTAAGGCTTTTGATAGAGTTCCGCACCATAGACTGTTAAAGAAAGTGGCAGCTCATGGCATTGGGGGAAAAGTGCTCTCGTGGATCGAGTCATGGCTCACTGACAGGAAGCAGAGAGTGTCCATAAATGGGGTTAAATCCGAGTGGGGATCTGTAACAAGTGGCGTTCCACAGGGATCAGTCTTGGGCCCGTTGTTGTTTATAATATATATCAATGATCTTGATGAGGGAATTACTAGTGATATGAGCAAATTCGCCGATGACACAAAGATAGGTAGGATAATTGATTCAAACGTAGATGTTAGGGAACTTCAGGAGGATTTAAACAAACTCTATTCTTGGTCAGAAAAGTGGCAGATGCAGTTCAATGTAGATAAATGCAAGGTTCTGAGGCTTGGGAGTGCCCATAACACTAGTACTTATAAATTAAATGATGTAGAACTTAGCCATACAGATTGCGAGAAGGACTTGGGGGTTATGGTGAGCAGCAACCTTAAACCAAGACAGCAATGCCTAAGCGTACGTAATAAGGCAAATAGATTACTGGGATTTATATCAAGAAGTGTAAGCAACAGAAGTCCAGAGGTCATACTGCAGCTTTATACATCATTAGTAAGGCCTCACCTAGATTATGCAGCTCAGTTCTGGTCTCCGTATTACAAAATGGACATAAATTCGTTAGAAAACATTCAGCGTAGGATGACTAAATTAATACATAGCATCAGAAATCTTCCTTATGAAGAAAGATTGAAGACTCTTAAGTTACATTCACTTGTTAGACGAAGAATGAGGGAGACCTGATCGAAGTGTATAAGTGGAAGATAGGTATAAATAAAGGGGATATTAATAAGGTCTTGAGGATGTCTCTCCAAGAGAGAACGCGCAGTAATGGATTTAAATTAGGTAAGTTTAGATTTAGAAAGGACATAGGAAAGTATTGGTTTGGAAATAGGGTAGTTGATGAGTGGAACAGTCTACCTAGTTGGGTTATTGAGGCTGGGACTTTGGGTAGTTTCAAATCTAGGTTGGATAAGTACATGAGTGGGAGGGGTTGGATTTGAGTGGGACTTTCACATCAGAGCTTATTTCTTGGGTGGCATTGAAAATTGGGTTGGGCAAATGTTTTGTTAGTGGGATGAATTGTAAAGGACCTGCCTAGTATGGGCCAGCAGGCCTCCTGCAGTGTTCCTCCTTTTCTTATGTTCTTATGTTCTTAAAATTGTCCCATTTTACTCAGTTTTTTATAAAACAGGTATATTGGCAACTACACAGTCTGATTTCAATCCAAAAATGTATCGAATCTAGATTCACTAGCATTTAGGGTTTGAAACAAGCCAGAAAAAACATTCTCCAGTTACTGCATCGAAACATATTTTTTAAATTGATAAATTTCAACATACACAACCCAGAGTCGAAACCAACACTTTTTTTTTTTTGCAGAAATTCCACCATCACTGAAAGTTTTAAGCCACTTAGAAAAAAATCAGTTATTGATCGGAATAAAATGATTCCAAGATTATTAACTACTCGAGAAAACTAGCAAATTTCCATTTAAGTCTAGACTAGTTAACCTTATTGTCTAAAAGGCATATTAATTTTATTTATTTTAATAAGGGAAAGCTAAAAACCTAAGGGTCACGTAGCACTTGAGGAATGGGAGGAATTCAGACTTGATCCAAGGAAGGGGAAGTTAAATTAAGATCCTTGGATCAAGAACCCCTCACCGGCATCAAAGCACTTTCCAGGAGGGGATAAAACTTGAAGAATTAATTAAAGAAGCCGCTCTAAACAGGATAAGAGTTTTATTGTTTTCCTGTGTAGGAATAACCAATGTTTAAAGTTTGAAGCCGATCAGAAGAGGAGTTTTGAAGTTATTGCATGACAATGGAAGCTGATAATGGTCTATTTACTAAGCAGAAAGCACAAGCTAAAAGTAGCATGAACCTTTTCTCTGGTTACAAAACATGAGCCTTGAGAGTTTGAAGTCGATCAGAAGAGGCATTCTCAAACTGAAAATTAATTAAACTGAGAGAAATATAAGAATTCAGGCATCCATTTAAAGGTGGCACTTTAGAGATACTTAACTACCTAGATATTTTTTTTTGCCACCAATCTGATTTTCTCTCCTCCACACTTATTCGTTTACAAGAGTACTTATTGTGTAAATATATATTTGATGTGTAAATACATTCTCCATCACAAGCGTCGAGAGTTTCACTATCTATGTGCTCCTTAATATGACTACAGAATACATTTTACTTACAGTTTTGCAGAAAAGTCTGTGGATAATGTATCAACTTTTGCTCTGGTGTTTGCAGGCAGTCTAAAACTTGTCTGACATTTCTACAGACAGCAGTATAATAGTTGCACCTACCACCGCTCCTTAGGATCATGAACCTACCCTGCGTTTTCTGGCAGAAAGTTTTCTGAGGACTTCGTCAGCCCAGGCGAAGTGTTTGCCAGGGTCGGCGCCATTGGGGTCTGAGTCAGGGAGGAAAGCAGTGTTGTCGTTGCTCTTGTACCAGAGGAGCGTGTTGAGTGCCACTATGGTGACGTTGGTGCCTTGTACATCAGCCCAGTACCGACCATCTGCAACACAGTCGCCTCATTTAGTACCTGGGGGTATCTCTTACCTGTGGTAGGTAACTTGTAAGGCATTTCCCACCTCGAAAATTTCAAGCAGTTTTCACCAGGGGAATTTCTCAGCTAGGGTATCTCTTGCTAGGATGTATTTCTCAATCTGGGTTATCTCTTGCCTGAGTATCTCTTAAATAGGATGCAGTTTTCTTTTTTGGAGAGAGGTATTTCTCATTAAAGAATTCTCTAATTGAGAGATAAACGAGAGCAGGGGTATTTATCTCGCCTAAGAGTATCACTCACACGGGAAGTAGCTCTCCCTGGAGGGAGATATTTTTCACTTAATGCGTATGTTACTGCGAATAATATTTAAATGAAACAGGAAAAATATGACCTGGTGTAACTCGTATCTGTTATTATCTGTCACTTGAGAGATTTCTCACCTGAAGTATCTCTTAACAGAGTCTCTTACCGGTCTGGAAGGACGTGTAGGGAATCTTGGTAAGCCAACTCCTCCATAAGTCAGCCACCTGCGTCTGTAGGTCGCTTTTTCCCAGAGGAAACTGTCGAGAAGTAATTATAGGTAATTATGGAAGAAATCAGAATAAAGATTAGATTTTGTCACCGAAATGGCTAGTTAATTGTACATCCCATATCCATCCTGTGAACGGTAGCGCAAGGGTATATGGATACACAAGAATAAACGTGTGACTGCAAATATATAAAACTACCACAGTAAAAAATAGGAAAAACACCTAAGTGCTTTCGTGGCCTTACACACATATCTTCACAGGGATTGGAAGGAGAGGCAAGAGAAGCACATTTTATATGTTAAACACGGAAATAATACCTCACTTAGAGCAGGGGACAACTCACTCAGTGAGGTGCTACCTAACTCTGAAGCAATACCTCATAAAGTAAGGTAATACCTCAAAATACTCTGTGGGAGACCTACTGGTCAACGATAATAGTAAAGCCTAACGCTGCAGGAGGCCCACTGATCCACAATTTCAATTATATATAGTAGCAAAGTGCCTCCAGTAAAAGAGTAAATTGCAAATGAGTCAAACCCCAAATACATCAAAATTATATCCAACCAATAAGAAGGAAAAAAGTTTTACAGCTAATACAAATTAAACATTTCAGTACATAAGCTCAAAAACAGGTTCACCGGCTGTGTCCATGAATGTGACTCCAAAATCCTACCACCCACATATATACATTTGTCCAACATAGGTATAAAATTCAAGACAAATTGTTCGTTTGACAAAGAACACTGTATATTTGAGAGAAATGCTTTTGCCTTTAAGATTATGAACAATATTGTGGCCGGTATAACTGTCAAGTTTATATATTCCAGACTCATATTTGAAATATGTTGTGCTTCGTGCTTCATAAGGGATGATACCACAATATTTTGTTGAACTGTAGAATACAGGGAAATATTTCTTTGGCAATGGTCTGTATCTTTCATATCAATGAACAAAACTCACGAGAACCACAAGGATGTCTGCGAGAAGTTAAATAAATTATTTAAAGAAGTTTTTTTTCAGCAGAAACATATAAAACACCAGAGATCCAAAAGGAAAAAAAAAAAGAGTCCAAAAAAATAACGATGGAGCTGGATGCATCATAGGCAATGGTACCTGAAAAGGTGTTACCAAGGATTCTGCGAGAGGAAGCAGAAGCAGTCTTAACGTATAGCTAAAATGTACAACAAATCAGATATATGGCAGTTGCCAAAGATCTTAACGGCAGCAAATGAGAAGAATGACTAAAATGATTTACTGTATAAGGAATCTCCCGTATGAAGATAGACTTAGAGCCTTGAATCTCCACTCTCTGGAGAGACGTAGAATTAGAGGAGATATCATTGAAGTGTATAAGTGGATGACGGGCATAAACAAAGCTGATATTAATAAAGTACTGAGGGTGTCGAACCAGGTAAGAACCAGAAATAATGGATTTAAGTTGGATAAATTTAGATTTAGAAAGGACGTAAGTAAGTACTGGTTTTCAAACAGAGTTGTGGATGTGTGGAACAATCTTCCGAGTAGGGTGATGGTGGCTAGGACCTTGCTCAGCTTTAGAAAGAGATTGGACAAATATGAGTGGGAGGGGCTGGGTTTGATTGGTGTCGTAAGTACGGGAGTAAATTCTTGGGTAGTTTAGGGTAGGGGTGGTTTTGATAAGGACCTGCCTTGTACCGGCCAGTAGACCTTCTGCAGTGTTCCTCCATTCTTATGTTCTTATGTTAAATATTTAAGAGAAGTCGCAAACAGGAGGCGTTAAACTAGATACCAATATCTAGGAGAGTTGTGGATTACCTGGAGGAAAGTGGTTTTATAAATTATGACCAACATGGGTTCAGATTGGACAAACCCTCTCACAAACCTGCTGGAGTTCTATGAAAAGCTGGAGAAAGAGGGATTGATTTGTCCAACATATAGTCTGCTACTGGACATATCTCCCGCCTCTCCTCACTTCTCCTTTAGGTCACCTGCACTCTCCACTATACATTAACCTGTGTATTAGGACTGATGAATCCACTCGTGGTGAAACGTTTCCTTTAATAAACATCCTGAACTGTACGCAAGTGTCCTTTACCACAATTTCTCGGTATCAACATACCATTTACTACACTATTTCACTTTTATTAGAAGTACTTACTATAAGTAGTAAAACAAATTTTGCTGGCAAATCACCTCTTCTCTTTTATTTTCTTAAGATATTGACATAACGTTTTCCATGAACCATCTCCATCCTCTTCTCCTTTCTACACTTCCGGGGACTCTCTGTTTCCTCTTTATGCTACCTCTGCTATAGTTTTCACCCATTACTTTGTTGTTGTCTTCATATTTCTGTCTTGGTATCCAGTTATTTGGTGGTGGGTTGTTGATCACTGTTGTTGCTACCTTGGGTCCTACAGTCTTCAGTGCCCTACTATGTAGGCATTTGACTCATGAAAACTACATTGATTTCTGATTAGCAATAAAACTCCTCCTGTCCAGTTTTCTCTTTTTTTTTCAAATTACTATTTTCTAGCTGGTAACAAGGCATCTATTCTCATATTGTCACTCTCTCTCTCTCCAGTCTCGCTTGAACTTACTTGGTTTTTGGGGTAGTAGTCATGGTTGCCAAGGATTGGGAAGAATGGCGTCGTGGGGAAGGATTGATTGAGGATGGACGTCAGGGTACCAACGATGTCCACCACTTTGTTCGTGTTAAAGTAAGAGTCTGCGACGTGAGCTGTGTCATCCCTGGCGGGGAAAATTGTACTTGCTAGGTACAGTATTATTACTGAGAATCAGAAATCCCTCGTACATCTTCCTCCACCTGAGAAATAAGAAGCAATCAGGTTGGATCCGAAGAAGGAAACTCCACTTCCTAGGAAAATAAGCTCTTCAGCAGCATCAGGACAGACATACAGAATTATATACTTTTTGGGACACAGGAAAAATTTAACATAAATCAGTAAAGTGTTATACGGTATTCATAGTATATTATGACAGGATTTAAACCACAAGTTACATAAATTCAGGTAAAATATTGTTAGGCTGTTAAGTTAATTTAATGATATCTCTACAAATCTGTAAATCCCGTATATTCAACATTAAAGTTAAGTAAAAATATCAGATCGGTACAGAGAGAGAGAGAGAGAGAGAGAGAGAGAGAGAGAGAGAGAGAAGGGATAAGTGCGGCCTTATTGTTATGCACAAGACTAATATTGTCAAAGTATCACACTTTGCTCCACTCCGAGGATAGCGAGAAGTGAGCTTCTACACAACAAGACGGACAGTAAGCAGAAGCGTCACTCTTCTCCAGAACATCACTTCATCTGACATCATTTACTCCCAGGATGACTATTGTCTGGAACATTCTCGTGCAACATTATTATGTCAAAGAAATAAAGTCAGTTGATCAAATGAAATTACTGGCCCACAGATGGCTCCAACTTCATCCTGTTCCCTATTTGTATGTTACATAACAATAAATTTTTTTTTCAATAAGCTGATATAGGTAACAGCTCTTAGCTTATAAATAAAGCTAGGAATCCTTAACCTAACCTTGTAAAACCCTGTAAAAGGAAAGAAAGAGAGAGAGAAAGAGAGGAGTTAAAAAAAAATCACACAAAACCTATTTTCAACATCGGTTATCACATCATACATCGTATCTAGTCAACTGAATCTAGCAATGGCTTGGCTTGGAGGGCCAAGTGGACTAACCCGGTCCAGAGGACGAAATCTGGCTTGGGGTGGAGTTTGGCCATGGCTTGAACAGCACTCATCACTAGACTAAGCGGAGCGTCACACTCGTAGTCCCCGAACTGACCAGGTGAGCTGCTACCTGCCCCATCCTCTGACCTCCTGGAATGGGGTAAAGTTAGTAAGCTTTATAAAGGTTTAATTTACATATATTTTTTTTATAAATTGATAACACAATCTCAGTTTATGAAAGTATAATAGAAGTTATGACGAGGATATATTTCTATGTATCACTTGATGAGGGTCCTCAGTGGTGGTCCGAAATATACAGTATGAATTTAATCGTCTCATTTATTTGGATGTGGGGCTCGTTTATGCCAGTGGCATAAACTGTATGAATATTTAACCTAGATATTCCAAAGTCAAATAGTATGACTTATTGATATTGCTGTTCAGTTTTTTGATAATGCAACCAGCACTCGGTCAGTATCTTGCCAGTAATGTACAGACATAATAATTCAAATAACCTTGTGAGGAGAAAGTTCATTTGTTAAGGGAGTGGATGTATGAATGATTGGCGGTAGTTGCGTAACCGGGAGAATGATTGTTGGATATTTGATGGGCAACGTTACCTCTCATTCTTAACCTCCCTTCCCCCATCATACCCCGGTGTGAGTTGACAAGGAACTCTTCAAGTGAGTTTCTAGTCACTTGACCTCTCGAGGGAGGTTCCTTAACGCTGGTGAGGGGCTCTTGATCTAGGGAATTGGATCTGTGCTTCGGTTCCCTGAATAAAGCCTGAATACCTTCCATCTCCCCCCCCCCCCACCAATATGCGCTGTATAATCCTACTGTCGTGGGGGTTTGGAAGGAGATATGATGGTTGAAGGTAAACACACTTGTTGGATGGTAACGCTATATATTGTCAGACTGTGGTAAGGGAGGCCCAGCCTTCCTTGTTACTGCCTGCTGTATGTCTAAGCATGGAGTGAGGGCGAGGTAGCGGGTCCCACTAACTCATGCGCATCCCGTGACGTCACACAGTCACTAGGCCTAATAAGGATCTTCTATATAAACACATGGATGGTACTATAATGCTCAGCTAAGCTATATACAACACATGTAAGGGGATCAGCATCTATGCTGACAGCTCGGTCATGTTACGTATGTCGTCTCGACATACACTACTATGCTATAAGATGAACAGGCAGTTGGTTCTGGGCTGATTCTATACAATAACAAAGACATATAACTTAGAACTAATGGATGGTATCATAATGGATGTTAACATAATGAGTTTTAACGTAATGGGTGTTAACGTAATGAGCTTTAACGTAATGCATTACAAATTATAAGAACAAATCATGGTATAATATAGGATGGAATTGATCGATCGATCTGTATTCATGCACTCTACGGATTCTGAGGAAGAATAAATATATATACAAGGTGAAATTAACAGCAAAGGCAATCTGGTGCACACAGAACATTACTGTCAAATTATCAGAATACGGAGGGAACGTGAACACGAAAAAAAAAAAATTCTGAAAAAACTGATCAATTAATAACAAAGCACACAGTTGACAATTTCCTTCATCTCGGACATCTAGTTATGCAGACTATGTACATTTAAACCCAATTCTGCGAGGGTGAGGTTTACATATGCAGAATGGTTATCATCTCTGGGAGGATCGAATTCCTCTGCAATGGCTAACACATGCCTTGACTGAGGGAGATCTGAACGAGTATCTAC
Organism: Cherax quadricarinatus; assembly: GCF_026875155.1. NCBI lineage: Eukaryota > Metazoa > Arthropoda > Malacostraca > Decapoda > Parastacidae > Cherax > Cherax quadricarinatus. Next base: position 64,377,493 of record NC_069411.1, read on the forward strand.
AAAAGATACTTGTGGGTTTCTCATTACTTGTCGAGTACGCAAGGAGTAACGACATTCAGGTTGATTATCTGACTGAGTATTTGAGGTAGAGGGTACAGAGTCAAGAGGATTTTCAGCATCTGTCACATTAGTCTGGGTAGAAATATCATCAACATCGCATACTAATTTCATATGATCTAAATGCGATTCTTTGTACTTACCAGTACTAATTTTTCTAACCTTATACTGATTGCCAGAGATATGTTCAACAACTCGATAAGGGCCAACAAACTTTTGATCGAGCTTAGGCATTGCGGATGTTTTGTTGAAATTTGTCGGCATTACTCTTGAACCTACTTTAACTTTTGACGGCTTACCACGGCTATTAGTTACTCTAGTAAATTCTGCTGTTGATTTATGAAGTTTCACGGATTCTTCTAAAAACACTCTGAGCTATGCTGGTACGAGTTGCTACGAAATCATCAGGGTTGTAATTGGGTTTTGGAGTGGAATATAACAACTCATAGGGTAAGCGCTTGTCTACACCATACAATGCATAATGTGGAGTATCACCTATGGAAGCATTGTAAGCAGAATTTATGGCACATTGAACATCTGGTATAACTTCATCCCAAGTTTCACTATTGGGGTTGATAGTGGCTCTCAGGACATCAAGTACTTTCTTATTGATTCGTTCAGCTAACCCATTGCTGGCAGGATGATGAGGAACAATGGTGGATTTAGAGATCTTGTACAAGGTACACAAATTTTCAAGAATCTCATTACAGAATTCACCTCCATTATCTGTTACTAGGGACTTAGGGGTGGTATGCCTGCAGATAATGCGTTCTTCAAACGCTTTAGCTACTGTCTCCGCAGTCTTATCTGCAATAGGGACTAACTCACAATATCTGGTGAAATGGTCTACCATAACACACAGATGCTTGTTGCCTTGGAGGGAACATTTAAAATTGGTTAACAAATCTAGCGCAACTCTTTCCCATGGTTCGCTAGTGGTTGGATACACCTGGATTGGATTAGGACCATTGACATTTCCTTTATGCTGCATGCAAACACTACATTTCTAAACATACTCTGAAATGTCAGTTGCCATACGTGGCCAAAAGTACTTCATTCTGGCTTGTTTCACAGAACGATCCATACCAGGGTGTGCAACACCTGGTGCATCATGAACTAGCTGTAGAGCTACGTTCACTAGTGACTGTGGAATTACTAACTGGTAAACTCTTCTACTTGTAGTACCCAACTCGGCTGTTCGATACAGTAATTCTTGGCTCATTACAAAGTCACTAATGGGCGCTGGTGGCTTCACAGTAAGAATAAGATCTTCCTGGAGCAGGAATCGAATCACCAGAACACAAGGGATCGGTTCTTTCTTACTGGAGGAATGAACAAACTCGGTGGAGTGGATGACTCTCCCTGGTTGAAAAAAATTAAAGCTATAACACGCAATATGAGCAAGGGAGAACGAATCTACTATCTCAAACTGCAAGCACAGGAGAAAATAAATGAACACGGTCAACAATACAGATATTCAATCTGAGTCACACACAGTGACATGATGTATCAACTATAAAGAAACTTCACTTACAAACGTTAACAACATGTGAAAGTTACTCGAGAAATAACTTCTTACATTGCACTGATTACTGTCAACGAGGATGGGATCACCATCTGGAACACAAGGGACAACAACAACACTCAAGTGAGTACACTAGCCACAGAAACGTCTTTCTGCAACGGCTTGTGGCATCAGCAAGAGATGGCATAACTCGTTACAAGTAAAGTTCTTCTCAAAGCGTCCCCTGGGAAGGAACGAGTACTTGAACAAGTCGCCATCGCAAGGATAGTAGTCTCAGCACTATCCTGCGTGCACGATATTGTGGCTGGAGTCCAGACAGGAGTGACAGAGTTACTAGTGCCTGACCGCTCGGCTACGTTAATAAGTAATAAACGAATCTATAGGAGCTTAATCTGAACTTCACATTTCGCAGCACTTTAACAAATCTCAGATACAAGCTGTGAGAACAAACACATTGCTCAAGGGCTACGTATTGTCTTTCAGTCAGTAAGGGAATATTGGTACTGTGGACTGATTCATATTGACTTTGACTGGCATGATACACTAAGTGAACATTCAAAAGTGACTGGGCCATCTTTTCAGTGAACTTACTCAAGGACATAAGGCAAGAAAATAAAGAGAATATATGACACAGTAAGCTTAAACGGGAAGAAATTACTTAACTATTCTGCATAAGTAAATAAAAATTGACAAGTCACACTCACAAAAGAAAATACTCAACTGAATAAGCAACACTTTGAAAATCAAGAGAAATGGTACTTTACTCAAATCAAGTTTGCTGAACTTTACTTTAAAATGAGTTAATGGCACAGTGAGTTGTCTTTACTCTCAATGCAATAGGGAAATTCAACAATAAAATGATGAATCAATCAAAAATGTGAAAATGGACTCAATAAAGCTTGTGCAAAATTAAAATAAACTGGGAAAGCAATTCACTAAAAATAAAATAAAATGGCACACAAAGAATAAAATATTATGCACAGAACAGAGCATATGAAACTGCACTGAAATAAACTGTAGCAATATTGCAAATGACAATTACTAATCAAAAGTACTGCACAATACTACACAAAATTTCTGCAAGAAAAATTTTAATGGCAACACAATGTTTGACAAGAAATATTGCAAAATGAGTCAATGTAGCAATGATAAAAAAATTACACACACAAGAAAATACAGTTTACAAGAATAAAAAAAATATATCATCAAGGAATGAACTGATTGAGCACTTAAACTCTTAATTGCAGCTTAAGCAACACTTACTGAACAAACAAAGAGTGATTTACTTTAAAAGAAGAACTTAAAAAATTGCACTAAGAGTGAATTTATTCAATGAAATATAAAAAATAATAGGTGCAAAAACACAGTACAAAAAGGTTTGAACACTTACAGTGATGCAGAACACAACACATCAATATAAACACAATACTAGAATTTTCTTGCAATGAAACTTGAGGAACGAAAATTTGGAAAATAATTGTCTTGCTTGCACAAAATAATGGCACTATTGTCTGTAGAGATAAGACAAATTAGACACTTGTTAAATGAAAAGAATTAACACAAGAATGTTCAACATACAGAGAAAAATAAAATAGCAAATGAATGAAAACAAAAACAGTAAGAATACACAAATGCTGGGAGAAAAAATTATAACAGACAACACTGAGTTGTGATGCAGAATACAAGGTAATAAATTGCTGAATTACTTCACTGTAATACTGTGAACACAAGGTAATTGTGAAGTGTAACACAAATTCTATACTGCTTGTATGTTGCACACAACAAGGAAAAACACTAAGGTACTTACTTCAAGTATATAAAAAAAAGAACACAACACAACAGACATAAATTAATGCACGAAAATTAACACTGAATTAAGAAGAGAAAAAAAAATATTGCAAACAGTATATAATAAACACTGAGTCTAATCAAGAGTCACTGAATGTCACTAAGAAATCACTGGAAACACAAAAAATGTCTCAACACTCGCAAATGTCTCTATGAAAAAATATTATCACTGTAGCGACGTTGGTGAAGAATTAGGTAGATGGTAGTGAAGGGTAGAGGTGGTGACTGGTGGCTGACTGCGTTCGCTGCTACTCCACACATGATCGGAGAATTTGCGCTTAAATCGACGATGGACCCACACAGGAGGCTTTTAACGATGGTGCAAACTGACGAAAGAACACACTCTGGCTCTTGACCCCCTATGTGGTCCTTAAAATATGGTGCTAGAAGCCGTAATAAGGGTAAAAAATAGTGGCAGTCACCGCTTGGTGACTGGGCCTATAGGATGAACGGTGTAAGCCTCACTGGGGACACCCACACTAGGCGCAAAAATATTCTAAGCCGGGCTTGCTTAAAACAAACCCACGAAATACCACAACACCACAGGGATGATAAAGCACACAGAATGGCTAGAACATGAAGCACAAAGCGATGAAGAAGACTGTACCCACGTGGCTTGCTTGAGTACTGGTTTAGTCACCTGGGTTAGTTGCTGGTTGGCTTGGCTTAACCCTTCACACAGAATGGCTTGATAACTTCTAACGATGAGCACAGCAGGGGTGGAAAGCTGGCTTGGCAGGCAAGGCTGGATGGTGTAAGGCTAGGCTGGACTGGACTTGGTCTGACTCCCCCACCACAGACTGTCATGCTGGCTTGGCTTACTTTGCAAACTCGGGTCAACCCCTCGGGAGTGATGCAAATAAGCAGATAAACACTAATACAAGGAGACTGACCAGTGAATAATGCAGAGGCTGGTAGACGCTTGAGGTAGCTGGCTGGCTAGGTCGGCCTGCTGACCACATAAACGTCCGTCAGCTGAGAGATCTCTGTGCATCTCTGTGCATCGGCGTAATTATCAATTTTATGCCCACACCGCTGTCACCAATTTGTCGTGGGGGTTCGGAAGGAGATATAATGGTTGAAGGTAAACACACTTGTGGATGGTAACGCTATATATTGTCAGACTGTGGTAAGGGAGGCCCAGCCTTCCTTGTTACTGCCTGCTGTATGTCTAAGCGTGGAGTGAGGGCGAGGTAGCGGGTCCCACTAACTCATGCGCATCCCGTGACGTCACACAGTCACTAGGCCTAATAAGGATCTTCTATATAAACACATGGATGGTACTATAATACTCAGCTAAGCTATATACAACACATGTAAGGGGATCAGCAACTATGCTGACACTACGGGTTTAGCGCTCCCCATGATTATAATAATAATAATAATGAAAAAAATAATAATAATAATCACTTGACTTTCTGCTCCCATTAAGTCTGTACGTAGAGTTCTCTACTCTCATATTATTTGTTATACTATTCTTGGTGTTAGGTTTTTACATTTTTGTTTTCCAGACGCAACTTGATTTATGTTTACTAACATAATTCTTCTTGGTCCTCACCATTTCTTTTAAAGGCTTTCTGCCTAGCTGTTGAATGACTGCTTGTCCGGCTTTCAGCTTTTGTTTTCTGTTTGATAGCTCTGTGACTCGACTTGTCTTATCCAACACACACCAGACAAGGTGGGCTTCTTGAGTTATGACAATAGCTCAGTGACACAGTATTGTCTACCATACCTCTTTTGTTACCATAGCCAACAAAAGAGAAACTGGAGTGAAGATATACCCACAGTGCTGTCTGTCCTTTTACAAAACATCTTCACTACCTAGATTAAATAAAGCCAGAGTTTGAATGCACTGTTAGTAACTATATTTTGTGTATGAGGCGCTGCTTATATACAAAAAAGATGAGGTAATTCAGTCCCTCAAGGCTGAGGGACTGATTACCTCATCTACTGTGTATAGTTCTTCTGTCTTCCATTTTAATTTTTCATCTTGTCAGTATTGTATATCAGTCATATACAGCTTGGTGACAGTCGTTCTCTCCCATTATCTTCAGTGACTAGTTATTTAAGATTTAATGACCTTTTTGACTTCTGGTGTGGGAGTCATTTCCATCTTCGACTCCACATTATTATTATAATCAAGGGGGAAGCGCTAAACTCGTAGGATTATACAGTGCCTGGGGGGGGATGTGGAAGGCATTCAGGCTTAATTCGGGGAACTGGAGCATAGATCCAATTCCCTAAATCAAGAGCCCCTCACCAACATCAAGGAATCTTCCTTGAGGGGTTCGACTCCACAGAAAACACTGTACTTTATATCTGCTACGATCAAGCTACCGTCAAACCTGCTAACGACGCATTAAACTCCATCAACACCCAGGAATTCCATCTGTCCCGGCCTTATACATACTAGCTGAGATTCACGCAATTACTTTTTTGTACCATATTGCCTTCATTTTTATTTTCAGATAGTAAATTTTCATGTTTATTTGTTTTTTGTATACTTTTTTATACTTATTTTTTGTATACTTTTTGTAATGCTGATTTCTTTCCGGTTATTATTTTTTCTAATTTTTCATATGCAGGAATTGTTGTTTAATAGTCTGAGAGAGCAAATATACTTTCACAGATCTTTACACCTGAACATCCTGCCTGTACTCTTAAGTGTGTAGTCAATGTACTTAACACCTCTATGACTCGAATTCCATTAACGCTTTTATTGAATCTTTTCAATAATTTCCCGTGGTAAACTCCAACAGCAAATGAAATACCCCTAAAATCACTTGCCTCCACTCTGACTTACCTTCCTCACACAAAACCTCCATCAGACTTTTCCTTGGACATCCGCTACATCCTCTTTCTTCTACCTTGACCATATCCTGCGACATCCTTTCGAACTGAATACACCATCTTAACAACCCCTTTATCAACTGTCTTTACTACATATTTTGTACCATCACACCATTTTCCAATTTTATACTTCTTATTTTCTGTATAATATTCCCCTTACCAACCTGTCGTATATATCTTCACTACTACCAGCCACACACGCACAGATATTCATTTACAAGTTTCTTTCCACAGACGCTCCAACAATCTACCTATATCTTTCACTATGTTTTTCTTACACATCTTTGCTGATACACTTCCAAATATCTGAATACATTTACTTCTAGAATACTCTTTCTCTTTAATGTGATATCTAGTATTTCACTGTCTAGATTTGTTTAAACACTCGCTTAATATATTCTATGTTCATTTTATTTCCATTACATGCCCTCCCAAATTCCTACACAAATCTTTGCAACTTGTCTTCTCAAATTCTCGAAAATACTGTTATCAGCAATGAACAACTGCGGCGTCTTCCTCTTCTTAGCAGATTCAATATTCTTTTAGCCTCCAACTTTCCCCATTATGTTAGGATTCATTTCTTTTACAACCTCGTCTATCAATACATTAAACAACCATTGTGACATTATACTTCCGTCTCTTTTACTAACAAATAATCTCTCCTTTCTTCATACTCTAATCTCAGTTTTACTCTTCTCATAAGCACTAAATTTACTAATCTCTCTCCACAACCATTATTTAGCAAAATTTGTTAAGAAGAAGTAAGTTATCTTATTTCCTCTCCTTTCACATTTTTTCACCACTCGTTCAGAGTTTTTTCTTTCCATATAAATTTTACAGATTTACCAGTTAGGCTTCTTGGTCTTATTTAAGTGTTCGTTAAATTCCTCTTATAAACCTTATCAGGACCATAGCAATTTTACCGAGATTGTAACCTTAGACTAACAACATCCATGAAACTCAATAATTAAATATTATAAAATTCCAACCTATTGGTACAGATTCCGTAGATTTGTTAATCTTTCCTAAATAACACTAACAAGTTATTACAACTATAACCTAATTAGTACCTATACAGAGATCCGATAATTCTTCGCAAGACAGTATCTTTGGTTCTTATTTCTATTGTTATATAAATTATTGTTATAGTTAATCAAACAATTGCAATATGCCAGTACAGTATTATCTTAGGCATGGCTTAATGTGTTGCTAAATGTTATGATTTTAACTGGAATCATTATCACACTAATAAACAATAAAATCTCTTAAACCCACGTGAAACACACACACACACACACACACACACACACACACACACACACACACACACACACACACACACACAGTAGCGACCAGTGAAGAGGCGGGGCCAGGAGCTATGGCTCGACCCCTGCAACCACAACTAGGTGAGTACAACTAGGTGAGTACACACACACACACACACACATACCAATGTCCATCGACAAACGTCTTTGACGACTCGTAACTGTCTAACATAAATCAGCTGAATTTATACTATGTGGGTTAATTTTAATGTGCCACAATATATGACGAGGAAGGTATCACAGAAGTGCCTGTATAGCAATAACTTAATAGCAGTAAATTATTAAAAATAATACTGTAGGACTTTTCTGAACATGTTTGCAGAGGAACTTGCATGTCTTGGCAACTACAACGTGTTTAGTAAAATAGCTGAAATTAAACAATGTCTATAAAGTTACTAACAAATTGCGTCCAGACTGTTCAACCACAAATTCTGTTTTAATATGGTTTTAATATGGAGAGAGAACATAATTTTGCAGTACCCAGTGTACGCAGTTAGGCATCAAATACCTTCACCACTGCTGTAACATAGTGGAACGGGATACCTAATCATGGCAACGCTAATGATAGCATAAATTAACTTAAAACTAAATTATGGAGGACAGTAACATTATATTATGTAACAAAATTTCATATTTTCGTGTTCCTGGGAAATAAGCATCATTTCCCAATTCTTTATATCTAAAAAAAATAAAAAAGCCGTTTTGATGCCAGAACTTTGCTTTTGTGGTCAGGACACTTCTGGAACACTTTCAAGGTTGATGTAAAACTATTATGTTCTAGGGTTTTGTTTGGCAAATATAAAAACAAGGACTCACAAACCATCATTCAGTTCAGCTCTGGCTGCCTGAGAAGACACATCAGAAGAAGTGAAATGGCATCAAGAGGCTGCAATCATTCTCCAGATACATTCTGCTACATATGTGGTCAGTTCATTAAGACAAGAGTAAAGAAGTTCTCTGTAACAGCATCTAAAGAAATGTGTGAAGCTTACAAAGCATATTTTGTCATGTCAGTTGTGGACCAAGACAAGACCTGGGCGCCTCATGTTGCTTGTCAACATTGTAAGATAATATTGGAAGGTAAGAAAGTCATGTAACTTCATGTAACATGAAGGGTAAAATTTTGACTTGGAACATTTTTTAAATGAATTGTGCGTAACAGAAACTAATTCTTTTGTTCTTTTACAGGATGATATAGAGGAGGAAAAAAAAAACATGAAGTTCGGTGTTTCTAGAATATGTTGTGAACCCACTGATCACACAACCAACTGCTACTTCTATCTGGTGGTGGATCCTTCCAAACACCGAACTGGGAAAAATGAACCTACCTGCTATTTCTTATCCAGGTCTTCTCTCTTCTATTGCACCAGTACCACACAGTGCTGATCTTCATGTACCTACACCTCCAGAAAGAAGTCAACCGTCAGAAGAAGAAAGCAGCAAATCAGAAAATGAAGAGCACAGTGAACAAGACTATGATCTCACAGATGCAGCTGTTGGAAGGAATAATTACTACCTAAACCAAACTAACCTTGATGACTTTATCAGAGATCTTGGTTTGACAAAGTCAAATGCTGAGCTTTTGATTTCAAGGCTCAAGGAGTGGGACTTGGTGGATGAAAGTGTGCAAGTAACAAGCCAAAGAAAACGTCATCAACATTTCTGAAGCTTCTTCACTAATGAAGACAGGTTGTGCTACTGTAATTGTGTATCAGGCTTGTTGGATGGAATTGGAATTGCATACAATCCAGATGAGTGGAGGCTCTTCATTGACAGCTCCTCCAGAAGCCTAAAAGTTGTACTTCTGCACAATGGGAACAAGTATCCATCTCTTTGGTTCATTCAGTGCATCTTAAGGAGGACTACAACACAGTGTCAAACTTCTACTGGAAGCTTTGAACTATGATAAGTACGCCTAGGAGGTTATTGGAGACTTCAAAATGGTGGATTTTTTGATGGGACTCCAAGGAGATTTTTACCAAGTTTCCCTGTTATCTCTGTCATTGGGGATAGTAGAGTCAGAGCAGCACATTACCAGAGGAAGCACCGAGTTCTCAGTAGGAAGACATAATATCAAATATAAACCATTGGTGGATCTTTAAAAGGTTCTGTTCCCTCCATTACACATCAAACTACGGATAATGAAACAGTTTGTTACAGTTCTTGACAAAGAGTCTACAGCCTTCAAGTATCTTCAAGACTTCTTTCTCTAGCTATAAGAGACAAAGGTGAAGGCTGGCATCTTCACTGTGCCATAAGTCAGGAAAGTAATGGAGTGCTCAGAATTTCCAAAGAAGCTCACAGAGAAGGAAAAGGAAGCATGTGAGAGTTTTGTCGCTGTAGCACAGGGCTTTCTGGGCAACAACAAGGCTGACAATTATGTGCAACTTGTTAAACCTTGGTAAAAAGCTATGGTCAGATGGGCTGTAGGATGTCCCTTAAGGTCCATATCCTTGATGCTCATCTTGACAATTTCAAGGAGAATATGGGAGCATACTCAGAGTAACAAGGGGAGCGCTTCCACCAAGATATAATGGACTTTGAACACAGATATCTGGCATTTTATAATGAAAACATGATGGGAGGCTACATTTGGGGGCTTAAATGGGAAAGTGATTTGTTGCTGTTCGCAATTCTAGAATAACTGCTCATTTTTAACTTTGAAAATATGTTTCAGGAAATTTAAAATAAAATTTGTGTAAATTTTATTTTATTTATGCAAATTTCATTGTATGTTTTTATTTTACATCCAAACCTAGCCAAAAAAAAAAAAATTAGGCATTTTTTGTCAAAAATTCATCCTGTAAGCCACAAAAGCAAAGTTTAAAAGGAAAAATGGGCATTAACTATTGGTTATGCAATAAAAGGAGTTGGAAAATAACACTTATTTGCCAGGAACAAAAACTGTGTTGCAAAGTTTTATATATTTCTGACAATGCTGAAAAAAAGTACTAAAAGTGAAGCCAGAAATATATATTATATATTTATATATTATATATATATATTATATATATATATATATATATATATATATATATATATATATATATATATATATATATATAACAATACCAACACTGTTACTAGCCAGGGGATCGAACCATGTTGTTTTAGCCCGTCTCATGGTGAGCGAAAATTCATGATGCTCTAACCCACTGGACCATCCAATCCTACAAAGATCATGCCCACTAGCAGAACTAGGTGTTGTATCATGATCGGAGGACATACGATGGTGTGCCTCAGAACTAATTTCATTCTACTCCACATTTGGTGTACCAGCCTTCACAAGCAGTATATATGGTATTGTAACCATGAACAATTAAATACCACTCGTTCATGGTTACAGGGAGTAGAATGAAAATAGCTGAAGCACCCACACCATCGTATGTCTTCGGATCACGATACAACACCTAGCTCTGCTGGGTGCATGATCTTTGTAGGATTGGATGGTCCAGTGGGTAAGGGTATCGTGAATTTTCGGTCACCATGAGGTGGGCTAAAACAATACGTGTTCGATTCCCCAACTAGTCACGGTGTTTTATTGATATATATTATTGTGCTTAGTTCCAGGTTGCCTAGGGTTGATAAACCAACCACTTATTAAATTTGTTTCAAGGTAACTTTTCACTAACAACTTTTTATTTACATTACCAAATAAACTCTCTCTCCTTCTTTTAGTGATGAATAAAAGAACCATGAAATATAATACCTAAATCTTTAATTTCAATCCCTTTGAAATGGATTAATCATGCCTTTAGATATATAAGTTTTACATCAAGGACGTTACACTGGTTTGATAAGTATATCAGTCATATACAATATTATAATTCAAATAAACATGGGATTAAGACTAATTATCCTTAAAAGAGATTCAATATTGTCTCATCCAAGAGACTAAGTGTACATTCTCAAGCTTTTAAAGCACTAAGGAGTCTTTTTGTAACCTAGAGCACAAGGCAGTTGTGTTCGCGGCTGAGGCCCTGAACCTACTACTGCCTTGCCACAGTGACAGTAAACACCACATGAGGTCGGTCAGGTGACCTAAGTAAGCCTACAGCAAAACTAGAGTGTGTCAATTAACCTTGTGCTTCAGAACAGTTGCACAATTATTGATAAACATAGATTTCAGTAATAGCCAAACATATACACATTAACACTAATATTTACAATAATAACTGAGAGTGAATATCTTATTCATGTGACGTCAGATAATATATAATCGAACAACTTTATTTTAGCTAATAATAAAGCAGTTCACAATATAATATTGAAATATTGTAGCCTAGCTATTTCTCAGTTATATTATGGTGTCCATGGATATAATATGCAACACCTCCCCCTCATGACCGAAGGTCGCCAGAGAATTTCATTCATGGTAGAGCGGCCAGAGATGAAGTAATTGCTGCACTGCTATAAAATTCTGTCTCACCTCAGCTCAACACTCCATCGGCAGACAATGGTGACAATAACAACTTCAAACTCATATTGTTAAAATAAAAGAACATTAACAATGCCATTTCTCAAGGCCGAGACAAGGTATCTGCAATAAGGTTTTGTTTCCCTTTTTTGTGAGAAATAAGATGGAATAAGGCTGGATCCTCAAGGCCAACCTAAGGATCTCTATGTTCTTTGACTTCATGGTGCTGATAAAGTTTAATGGATTGTGGTCTCAGTAAATTATTATTTTGTGAGGGGAGGAGCCTAAATATACATCAACATTTTCTAAGGATACAACCAAAGCTAATGCCTCTTTCTCTATGTGGAATAATTAACTTGATTTTTTTTTAATTTTGAAGAAAAACGAGAAAGAGGTTGTAATAAATCGGAATATGGAGCCTTTTGCAACAACACTGCTCCTAAAGCATATGTACTTGAATCTGTTTGTCAGTGGAATGGCCGGTTGAAATCTGGACTTAGTAATACTCCAATGTCCACAGAAATTTCACTTTACGACTAGTTAATTCAGATAAAGGAAAGGCTATCTATCCAAAATTTGGACAGAAGCGATGGTAAAAACTGCCAACCCTTGGGACCCTTAACACCGCCTTCCTATCATCAGGGATAGGGAATTCAAGGAGGGCCTTTACTTTAGCATTTAAAGGAGCTATTTCTCCTTGGCTGAAATGAAATCTTAAATATTTAATCTTTGTTTGTCCAGATTCACATTTGGGCAAATTTATCGTCAAATTATATTTACCCAGAACCTCACACAAAGCTTGTCTTATGTGTTGGTCCCAACTGTCACTATACATGACTAGGTGATCCAAATAGGCCTCTATCCATTCAAATCACCTGTGAGTACATTCACAAGGCGTTGGAATGTCGATGCGGTGTTATAGAAGCCAAAGGGTATAACACAATAATTATACAAGCCACCTGGTATCATGAACGCCGAGATTTCTCAAGCTCGTGGTGAAAGTGGTACTTGATAGTACCCTCTTAATAAATCATGTTTACTAATATACTTAGCACCAAAGACATTATCAAATCATCTATCCTTGAAATCAGGAATTTTTCGGGTACTGTAACAGCGTTTACTTTTCTAAAGTCGGTACACATGCGGGTGCTACCATTAGGTTCTATCAATCTGGTTCAATGTTCTATCAATCCATGGGAGAGCAAGAAATTTGCTTCTTTCTCCAGGTCTCATCAATACCACGAACGAGTGGTATCGATCAATAAAAACACTGCGACTAGCAGGGGTTCAAGTTCTTGTCTAGTCGCAGTGTTGTTATTGATCAATACCACTCATTTGTGGTTACAGTAATATAAAATACTGCTCATTGGGCTAGTATACCAAACAGCGAGTAGAAAGAAATTAGCACAGAGGCACCCATACCAACGTATATCCTCGGAAGACGGTAAAACACCTAGCTAGGCTAGGTGCATCATTCTTGTAGGATTGCGCGGTCCTGTGGGTTAGAGCATCATGTATTTTCACTCACCATGAGGCAGGGCAAAGCAGCATAGCTTCGAGTCCTTGGCTAGTCACAGAGTTCTTACTAAACAAAACCACTTGTTCGTGGTTACAGTAATATAAAATACTGCTCGCTGGGCTACTACACCAAACAGGGAGTAGAATGAAATTAGCTCAGAGGCACCCACTCCACCATTTGTCTTAGGATGATGGTAAAACACCTAGCTTGGCTGGGTGCATCATTCTTGTAGGATTGTGTGGTCCTGTGGGTTAGAGTGTCATGCATTTTCACTCACTATGAGTAGGGCCAAAACAGCATGGTTTCGACCCCTTAGCTAATCGCAGTGTTGTGCAAGAAAGGTATAAAATACCGACAATATGAAAGTTAAGACACATGTGCAACATCTGGATATCTTTATTGTAGACGTTTCGCCATCCAGTGGCTTTATCAATACAGATTCTTGGACATAATTAGAAGACAGTAGAACTATATACAACAGATGAGGTAATCAGTCCCTCAGCCTTGGAGTTAGTGTTCACAGCATCGTGGTGGAGGAGAATCTGGAGCAAAGGCAAGAGGACTGGTGGTTATATAGGGGTCAGTGGATAAGGACGTGCAGCAGACGAGGGCATAGTCACTGGTAGGCGGGATTCCCCAGCGGAAGTAGGTCCTACCCTAAGGGATGGGTTAGTTATACATACATGTATATTCATTGATAATCAAATACTGCAAGAATACGACAGTATCCTGAGGCAGATTTTCACGAAAATATTTAACCTTAGTCTAGAAGATGAGCAGTGGAACCAAGCTACACTTCCAGTCAAACTAGGAGGTATTTGTGTCCGCAAGTCATCACAGATTGCACTACCTGTTTTCCTGTCCTGGTGTGTTGCATTCAGTGGATTTGTAGCAGCGATTCTCCCTGAACGTTATAGGGACAAGATTTGAGTCCATGACCAAAAATTCATTGACGGAGCCGTGATCTGGGACAATCTAACGGCCTCTGAAACTAGACCTGCTCCCCCCAACAACTACAAACAGTCACACTGGGATGGCCCGATAGTGGAGAATATGGCATCAACAATGCTTCAGAGTGTGTCGGGGAAGGACAAAGCCCACCTCCTGGCAGTGAGACCTCCTCATGCAGGGGACTTTCTGTTGGCTGTTCTCAACTCCAGCCTTGACACACGCCTCGACCCACAGACCATCCGCATTGGTGTTACCCTTCAATTTGCTGCCCCTAGTCTCGCTAAACACAGGTGTATTTGTGGCAGTGAAGCAGCAGACCGATTAGGGTACCAAAGTCTCATGTGCCGTAAATCCGAGAGGAAGATTGCAAGGCATGAAAAGGTTAATAACATTATCAAGAGGAGCCTCACAACAGCCGGATGCCCAGCAATAAGGAAGCCACCTTAACTATGCAAATCTGATGGCAGCCAAAAGCATCCAGTTGGTATCACCCTTCAAATCTGGACAGACAGCAAGCAGGTGGTGCTTGAGCCACTTGTGCATCTACCTTGGCTAATACCTATCTCCATTACACCAGGAAGGAAGGAAGGAGGGGCAGCCGCCAGCTTCAAGGAGTCCCAAAAGTCTAGAAAATAGGGAGAAGTTGCCCATCATTATATGTTTGTTCTCATAGGCTCGGACACCCTTGGCTCATGGGTAAAGAGTTCATGTAAGTTCCTTAACGAGCTAGGCAAAGGACTCATCAGGGTAACTAGGGATTCCAGGGCGGCTAGTTTTCTATTCCAGCGACTCAGCGCTGCTGTTCAGAGGGGTAACGCCTGCTGTATTTTGGGCACGCGCCCCAGCTCTGAGGAGCTGAATGAGATTTTTCGCATTATAATCAGTGACAAACACGTAGCAATATGTACTAGACATATATATCTCAAACCTCATGTACTGTATATGTCATCTTTATACCAACAATGTATCTCCTAAATCTTTTGTACCATATTATGTAATAAAATATACCTATTGGTAAGAAACATGAGAAGATGGGGGGGGAGGGGAAGTGGAATATTCAAATGGTTTCAGGAAGAAATCCAAATATTCTTCCTTGAAGCCTTTTTATCCACTTCTCCGAGGCTGTGGGTCCCACAATTTACACCAGAAGTAGACCCCCATCATATATATATGGCTTGCCAAATATGTAAAACTTTTGCGATTTTGGCTTAAATAGCAACGATTTTCTTGCCGAATAAGGCAAGCAAAAATTTGTGTATGCAATAATTTCGCAAAAATTATTCTGAACCTAACAAAAAAAATATATTTTACTGCGTTTATTATTTAATTATTGTAAACTTATCTAAAATATATTTAGTTGGAATAGGCTAAATTAAATTGCGCTTGTTATAATAAGGTTAGGTAAGTTTTATTAATTTTTACATTAAAATAAATGAAAAAATATGTATTTAATCATATAAGAGAAAATTTTAGAAAAAGCAGTTAATTTTAAATAAATTCTTGCTAAATGACCAGTTTTACCTATTCGCCACCACACACACACACGCGCGCATATATATATATATATATATATATATATATATATATATATATATATATATATATATATATATATATATATTATATATATATATATATATATATATATATATATATATATGCAAAACAACCACTCTGAAAGAATAGAGAAATTCCAAGCGCTTTCATGACTACTCACATTATCAAGGAACTATGAAAGTGAAGCATCCAAGGAAGCTATATAAGGGGTCCGGCCAGCACCTCACTATCAGATCCCACAACGGTTAAACACGTGACACGCGGCGAGCCAACTTGGATAGGTCCTTTGCACAACTCACCCCCAAGCTATTCTACCCAAGAAAATTTAAAAATTATTTGTCCAGTGTATTATTAAATTCTTCCCAAATTCTATTAATTATAAATGGATCTAATTTATATAAACCAAAGGAAATATTCAAATTATTGTCAAAACTGCTTTTTATGAAACAAGATTCAATTATATTCCTGAGAGTAAGACACATGTGCAACATCTGGGTATCTTTATTGTAGACGTTTCGCCATCCAGTGGCTTTATCAATACAAATTCTAGGACATAACTTGAAGACAGTAGAACTATGTACAGAAGATGAGGTAATCAGTCCCTCAACCTAGGAGTAGGTGCGAACAGCACCATAGTCGTGGAGATTCTGAAGCAGAAGAAAGAATCCTGGCGCTTATATAGTAACGTCAGGTGAAGCAGACGAGGGCAAATTCACTGGTAGGCGGGATTCCCCAGTGGAAGTAGGTCCTTCCCAAAGAGATGGGTTAGTAGTAGTTGTCGTAGTCGTGAAGGTTATGTACATGTCCTCAGAATTAAGATTCCATGATGTTGCAGTGTCTGACAAGTTGTGTACGAATGGTATATAATACCGACAAGATGAGAGTAAGACACATGTGCAACATCTGGGTATCTTTATTGTAGACGTTTCGCCATCCAGTGGCTTTATCAATACAAATTCTAGGACATAACTTGAAGACAGTAGAACTATGTACAGAAGATGAGGTAATCAGTCCCTCAACCTAGGAGTAGGTGCGAACAGCACCATAGTCGTGGAGATTCTGAAGCAGAAGAAAGAATCCTGGCGCTTATATAGTAACGTCAGGTGAAGCAGACGAGGGCATATTCACTGGTAGGTGGGATTCCCCAGTGGAAGTAGGTCCTTCCCAAAGAGATGGGTTAGTAGTAGTTGTCGTAGTCGTGAAGGTTATGTACATGTCCTCAGAACTAAGATTCCATGATGTTGCAGTGTCTGACAAGTTGTGTACGAATGGCATATAATACCGACAAGATGAGAGTAAGACACATGTGCAACATCTGGGTATCTTTATTGTAGACGTTTCGCCATCCAGTGGCTTTATCAATACAAATTCTAGGACATAACTTGAAGACAGTAGAACTATGTACAGAAGATGAGGTAATCAGTCCCTCAACCTAGGAGTAGGTGCGAACAGCACCATAGTCGTGGAGATTCTGAAGCAAAAGAAAGAATCCTGGCGCTTATATAGTAACGTCAGGTGAAGCAGACGAGGGCAAATTCACTGGTAGGCGGGATTCCCCAGTGGAAGTAGGTCCTTCCCAAAGAGATGGGTTAGTAGTAGTTGTCGTAGTCGTGAAGGTTATGTACATGTCCTCAGAATTAAGATTCCATGATGTTGCAGTGTCTGACAAGTTGTGTACGAATGGTATATAATACCGACAAGATGAGAGTAAGACACATGTGCAACATCTGGGTATCTTTATTGTAGACGTTTCCCCATCCAGTGGCTTTATCAATACAAATTCTAGGACATAACTTGAAGACAGTAGAACTATGTACAGAAGATGAGGTAATCAGTCCCTCAACCTAGGAGTAGGTGCGAACAGCACCATAGTCGTGGAGATTCTGAAGCCCTCGTCTGCTTCACCTGACGTTACTATATAAGCGCCAGGATTCTTTCTTCTGCTTCAGAATCTCCACGACTATGGTGCTCTTTGCACCTACTCCTAGGTTGAGGGACTGATTACCTCATCTTCTGTACATAGTTCTACTGTCTTCAAGTTATGTCCTAGAATTTGTATTGATAAAGCCACTGGATGGCGAAACGTCTACAATAAAGATACCCAGATGTTGCACATGTGTCTTAATCTCATCTTGTCGGTATTATGTACCATTCGTACACAACTTGTCAGACACTGCAACATCATGGAATCTTAGTTCTGAGGACATGTACATAACCTTCACGACTACGACAACTACTACTAACCCATCTCTTTGGGAAGGACCTACTTCAACTGGGGAATCCCACCTACCAGTGAATATGCCCTCGTCTGCTACACCTGACGTTACTATATAAGCGCCAGGATCCTTTCTTCTGCTTCAGAATCTCCACGACTATGGTGCTCTTCGCACCTACTCCTAGGTTGAGGGACTGATTACCTCATCTTCTGTACATAGTTCTACTGTCTTCAAGTTATGTCCTAGAATTTGTATTGATAAAGCCACTGGATGGCGAAACGTCTACAATAAAGATACCCAGATGTTGCACATGTGTCTTAATCTCATCTTGTCGGTATTATATACCATTCGTACACAATTATATTCCTGTCGACCATGGACTTGCTTGATACTACTTTCTCAACTTTTTGAAAATCAATTGGTGGAAAATTTACCCCTCCCCCCCAACCCCTTCCTAGGCCGACCCCTACCCCCCTTTCCCTTTCCACTACAGACTGATACACTTTTTGAAGTCATTCTGTTTCGCTCCATTCTCTCTACATGTCCGAACCACCTCAACAACCCTTCCTAAAGCCCTCTGGACAACAGTTTTGGTAATCCCGCCCCTCCTCCTAACTTCCAAACTACGAATTCTCTGCATTATATTCACACCACACATTGCCCTCAACAGACATCTCCACTGCCTCCGCCTTCTCCTCGCTGCAAACATTCATCACCCACGCTTCACACCCATATAAGAGCGTTGGTAAAACTATACTCTCATACATTCCCCTCTTTGCCTCCAAGGACAAAGTTCTTTGTCTCCACAGACTCCTAAGTGCACCACTCACTCTTTTTCCCTCATCAATTCTATGATTCACCTCATCTTTCATAGACCCATCTGCTGACACGTCCACTCCCAAATATCTGAATACGTTCACTCCTCCATACTCTCTCCCTCCAATCTGATATCAATCTTTCATCACCTAATCTTTTTGTTATCCTCATAACCTTACTCTTTCCTGTATTCACCTTTAATTTTCTTCTTTTGCACACCCTACCAAATTATCCACCAATCTCTGCAACTTCTCTCAGAATCTCCCAAGAGCACAGTGTCATCAGCAAAGAGCAGCTGTGACAACTCCCACTTTGTGTGTGATTCTTTATCTTTTACCCCCACGCCTCTTGCCAAGACCTCGCATTTACTTCTCTTACAACCCCATCTATAATATATTAAACAACCACGGTGACATCACACATCCTTGTCTAAGGCCTACTTTTACTGGGGAAAAATTTCCCTCTTTCCTACATACTCTAACTTGAGCCTCACTATCCTCGTAAAAAACTCTTCACTGCTTTCAGTAACCTACCTCCTACACCATACACTTGCAACATCTGCCACATTGCCCCCTATCCACCCTGTCATACGCCTTTTCCAAATCCATAAATGCCACAAAGACCTCTTTAGCCTTATCTAAATACTGTTCACTTATATGTTTCACTGTAAACACCTGGTCCACACACCCCTACCTTTCCTAAAGCCTCCTTGTTCATCTGCTATCCTATTCTCCGTCTTACTCTTAATTCTTTCAATTATAACTCTACCATACACTTTACCAGGTACACTCAACAGACTTATCCCCCTATAATTTTTGCACTCTCTTTTATCCCCTTTGCCTTTATACAAAGGAACTATGCATGCTCTCTGCCAATCCCTAGGTACCTTACCTTCTTCCATACATTTATTAAATAATTGCACCAACCACTCCAAAACTATATCCCCACCTGCTTTTAACATTTCTATCTTTATCCCATCAATCCCGGCTGCCTTACCCCCCTTTCATTTTACCTACTGCCTCACGAACTTCCCCCACACTCACAACTGGCTCTTCCTCACTCCTACAAGATGTTATTCCTCCTTGCCCTATACACGAAATCACAGCTTCCCTATCTTCATCAACATTTAACAATTCCTCAAAATATTCCTTCCATCTTCCAATACCTCTAACTCTCCATTTAATAACTCTCCTCTCCTATTTTTAACTGACAAATCCATTTGTTCTCTAGGCTTTCTTAACTTGTTAATCTCACTCCAAAACTTTTCTTATTTTCAACAAAATTTGTTGATAACATCTCACCCACTCTCTCATTTGCTCTCTTTTTACATTGCTTCACCACTCTCTTAACTTCTCTCTTTTTCTCCATTACTCTTCCCCCTTGCATCACTTCTACTTTGTAAAAACTTCTCATATGCTAACTTTTTCTCCTTACTACTCTCTTACATCATCATTCCACCAATCGCTCCTCTCCCTCCTGCACCCACTTTCCTGTAACCACAAACTTCTGCTGAACACTCTAACACTACATTTTTAAACCTACCCCATACCTCTTCGACCCCATTGCCTATGCTCTCATTAGCCCATCTATCCTCCAATAGCTGTTTATATCTTACCCTAACTGCCTCCTCTTTTAGTTTATAAACCTTCACCTCTCTCTTCCCTGATGCTTCTATTCCCCTTGTATCCCATCTACCTTTTACTCTCAGTGTAGCTACAACTAAAAAGTGATCTGATATATCTGTGGCCCCTCTATAAAATGTACATCCTGAAGTCTACTCAACAGTCTTTTATTCTACCAATACATAATCCAACAAAATACTGTCATTTCGCCCTACATCATATCGTGTATACTTATTTATCCTCTTTTTCTTAAAATATGTATTACCTATAACTAAACCCTTTCTATACAAAGTTCAATCAAAGGGCTCCCATTATCATTACACCTGGCACCCCAAACTTACCTACCACACCCTCTCTAAAAGTTTCTCCTACTTTAGCATTCAAGTCCCCTACCACAATTACTCTCTCATTTGGTTCAAAGGCTCCTATACATTCACTTAACATCTCCCAAAATCTCTCTCTCTCCTCTGCATTCCTCTCTTCTCCAGGTGCAACACGCTTATTATGACCCACTTCTCGCATCCAACCTTTACTTTAATCCACATAATTCTTGAATTTACACATTCATATTCTCTTTTCTCCTTCCATAACTGATCATTTAACATTACTGCTACCCCTTCCTTTGCTCTAACTCTCTCAGATACTCCAGATTTAATCCCATTTATTTCCCCCACTGAAACTCTCCTACCCCCTTCAGCTTTGTTTCGCTTAGGGCCAGGACATCCAACTTCTTTTCATTCATAACATCAGCAATCATCTGTTTCTTGTCATCCGCACTACATCCACGCACATTTAAGCAACCCAGTTTTATAAAGTTTTTCTTCTTCTCTTTTTTAGTAATTGTATACAGGAGAAGGGGTTACTAGCCCATTGCTCCCGGCATTTTAGTCGCCTCATACGACACGCATGGCTTACGGAGGAAAGATTCTTTTCCACTTCCCCATGGACAATAGAAGAAATAAAAAAAGAGAACAAGACTATTTAAAAAAGGAAAACAGATGTTTATATTATATGCATGTGTGTTGTAGTGTGACCAAATGTAAGAGCGAGTACAAATATCCCTTTATTAGCGTGTTAAGAAGAACTAAAGATAAAACATACATAAAAACTAGTTACAGGTTTTTGTTTCCCAAATGCTTATTTGACATGTAGGATTTTCCTGCAATTGATTTTCCAACAATCGAAAGTAGTTATCAAGCAAGTCATGGTCGACAGGATATAATTGAATCTTGTTATATAATATATATAATATTTATATAAATATAATATATATTTTATGTTTATATAATATTATATCATATTAATATAATATTGGAATATTTAATATATACATAATATTAGTTAACTCTTTATAGCTTGGGGAGCTTCCTCAAGAAGACATAAGTTGCTCGCCGGAAAATGCTCAAGGTTCTACCCGGTTGCTGGTTTGATATTTTTAGTCCTGCCACCCCCTATATAGTTCTATGGATCATTTATTATAAACAAAATATACACGAAAGTAAAATCATCTTAGAAGTTTGCAATAATAAATGAATTAATCAATTATATTGATTAATTCCTATATCTCAGGCTGGAACTATAACCAAGTATTCAGAAGCATTTTCCATTGGATTAGTGATAAGGCGCTGGAACAGCAGGTACTGAGGTGTAGTGTGAATTTAGAAATAAATTGCTAGAGTATGGGAGAGAGTTGACTTTGCAAGTGATGTCACAATGTTTGCCATAATGTCAGTCAAGCACATGCAAATGATGTCCTGTTTACCTCTAGTGTTTTGCAACGATTTCTTTTTAACTGACGTGAAAAAAAAATAAATTTTTACTACGAATAAAAATTTCCAAAGTTAATATTTATGCAAGAATTTCAAAACATTGATACGTAATTTCATTTGCAATATGTGCTCACAATAAATTTAAACTAATTTAGAATTCTTGCAGTCTCTTTTCCGGAAGTTTCTTAATTTATATAATTTACATTAGGTTTAAGGTGAATTTGTTATTTGTTTACAAAAAGTAGCCAATTATAGCATAAAGTAGCCTCGATAAACTAATTACTACACAGACTTCTGGAGCGTGAACGGATAACTGGAACCCACCATGCAGACAGTACAATAAAAACACTTAAAAACTATACTATCTGAGTGTCACAGTTACAGCAACACAGTGTTGCAGTTAACAGGGACCCAGCGAGCAGACTGAACAATACAGACACATAAAAACTATTACAAACCACGGAATGGGTGCGATTTGAACCCATAGTGAGAGAGTGGCCAGTGAGCCAGTCACTGGCCAGCTGGTCCAGTGGCCTGGAATTTTACGAAACATTTCAGTGTCGCAGTTACACATCTAACTTTAATTAGGAGGATGAACTGTAACATTATATAACATGTGGCAAAACACAGAGCCGCTGCTGGTTGTCCACTTCACCCGCAACTCACGTGAATGATGAAACTGCTTATAAAATACAGAATTACCGAAGTCACAATGGGTCTTAGTCAGGCCCATTTTGACTTGCATCATTATTCTATATATTACTTATATTATTATTTCCTACATTAAAATTTTAAAGCTGGTTATCTACTCAATGCAGTTTGTAAATACTCTTATTTTTTATTACCAGTAAACATTGCTCACTTACTAGGTTAAAATCTCATAAAATAAATTCATTCATCTAGCCGGTGAAAAGTGTGGATACAGACTAAAGATTTTAGATATGTTATTATAGACAATAATAAGTAAGACACATGTACAACAGTTAGATGTCTTTATTGAGAAACGTTTCGCCTACACAGCACGCGAAATGTTTTAGAATGATTTACATTTTCCTAAATTGTGACATGACATCTCCACACCAACTGTCATACATACTTATAGTCTAGTAGTTGTTTAACAGTGTCTACTGATCTCAAACTTTCTCGAAAGATATGAATTTACTTGTGTGAGAAACCAAAATTATCATCTACACTTACTTGGTTTATTGCTAATTTAGGCAAGAGTTCGACTTGACCAAACTTGTTACATTCAAACTTCAAGTTATTTATGGTAATATTGATGAGAAAATGAAGATAGAAACAAAGCAACTGTATTTAAATTTATGTAGTCTTAGTTCTCGTAGTACTAAATAATAATTAAATATTTTATTTATATATATGCTAATGACATCTAATTTTTTTTTACAGAGTAACGCAGTAGCACTCGACAGGTGTGGAGAAATTTTCTCCAGGAGGGGGGTATCAGCCCCCTTCAGCCTCTTTCAGCCCCTTTCAGCCCTGAAGGGCTCAGTCCTCTCAGAAGGGGAAGCATCTTATTTACTGCTACAGCACGTAATTGATCCCAGATGCAATACGAGTATGTGACATGGTCAAGCGACCGCCGCTCCTTGCAAGAGTCCAGTGTTGCAAAGTGTAGTTTAATAAGAGGCGGTCCATCTCTTACCTTAGCAGGACAATTAAGGAAAATCCTGCTCCCACTTTATTACCATGGTAAAGATAGTGTACATTGTTGTCTATGCTTAAGACAGCAAGAATCAAACATTCTGCTTTGCTTCATGGAGAAAGTGGCAAGGAAGCAAAAGTACTAGGTCAGCTTTTCCTTTATGTTCGAGGGGCATTGGAGCGGCGTAGGACGCTGTGAGGTCAGATTACTTTTGACTCTACTGAGAGTCACACTGACGCCAGGATAACCAACGAAGAACACTGATCTGTGCGTTAATGTGAAGAAAGTGTCTCACAAAACACAATAAACACTTACAGAGAAGTGTGATCAGCTTCTTTAGTGATAAGATTGTGAACAATAAAGACAAACCTTGTGGAACATAGTGTATCAGTGTGTGTATTCCTAGACTATGGAAGACGTGAACATCCAAGGACACTTCAGCTTCTATCAAGTCACCGATATCTGTCAAAGGTGTAAAGAACACGCTACAAGAGCAAGGTGGGTTATGAATTTCTTGTACGGGGGACTGTGCAGTTCTTGTGTCGCAAGGAGATTGTAATCAACCTACAGTCGGCAGTGAAGTGCGGACTTTTGAGTCCACAGAAGTACGTACGTCAGCCATCAGTGAATGAAATATGCTGACATAACACCCCTAGGGGTAATTTATTATTAACATAATATAATCTTTTACAGCCTGTTAAGAAGTGGATATGACAGCTTCTCAAGACCTCGTCTGCAGGGGCAGCTGTGTGGACGATGGCTGTCTTATCAGCTATGTACTCCCTATATTTAATCTTTAACCTTAGCTGGTAAACCATTTCTCAACAACAGGTATTGAAAGAAATCAGAATGTAATCGGCCAATTAGTGGACACCAGCTGCTCGAGTTAGTGACAGTAGGTGGAAAGTGGAATGAATGGTGAAATAGTGTCAATAGGATGACAATGAAGAAAAATGAAAACGAAATATTCCAACAATGTAAGAAGTTGTATGCGGAAGGAAGAGTACATGAGTACATGGTGAGATACGTCGAGTTGCTGAGAAATGCAAATGGAGAGCAAATGAGAGAATGGATGTGTTTTTATCAGCAAATTTTGAAGTGAAAAAGAAACAGTTTAGGAGAGAGACTAAGATGAGAATGTCAGCTGAACCATTCATCTACAAACCTGTCAGACACTGCAACTTCTTGGGATCTTAATACTTAGGAATTCTTCGCTTGCCTAATTCTTGGGCACGACCAACTTCCACATTGGAGAAATGTGACACCACCTATGACTGCTGCACCTCTCCTGCCAAACGGTTTATAAGCTCCTTCTCCGCTCATATGCCGTATTCTACTCAAGATTGATGGACTGAACACATCGACTCAAGGTTGAGAGACTGATTACCTCATTCTCCTCCTGTTCTTCAAGTTTCTCCTATGTATGGACTGATGAAGCCACTGTGTGGCGAAACGTTTCCTCAATAAAGATACACAAGAGTTGCACATGTGTCTAATTTATCAACCACGCAGGGTCATACTACCGTCTTGTCGTAGTAGGTTGGTAGATATCAACCACCCTGGGTCATACTACCGTCCTGTGGTAGTAGGTTGGTAGACATCAAGCACACAGGGTCATACTACCGTCCTGTGGTAGTAGGTTAGTAGATATCAAGCACCCAGGGTCATACTACCGTCCTGTGGTAGTAGGTTCGTAGACATCAAGCACCCAGGGTCATACTACAGTCCTGTGGTAGTAGGTTGGTAGACATCAAGCACCCAGGGTCATACTACCGTCCTGTGGTAGTAGGTTGGTAGACATCAACCACCCAGGGAGTTACTACCGTTCTGTGATAGTAGGTTGGTAGACATCAACCACCCAGGGTGATACTATCGTCCTGTGGTAGTAGGCTGGTAGACGTCAACCACCTAGGGAGGTACTACCGTCCTGTGGTAGCAGGTTGGTAGACATCAACCACCCAGGGTGATACTACCGTCCTGTGGTAGTAGTTTGGTAGATATCAACCACCCAGGGCGGTACTACCGTCCTGTGGTGGCAGGTTGGTAGATATCAACCACCCAGGGAGGCACTACCCTTCTGTGGTAGTAGGTTGGTAGACATCAACCACCCAGGGTTATACTATCGTCCTGTGGTAGTAGGTTGGTAGACAACCACCTAGGAAGGTACTACCGTCCTGTGGTAGTAGGTTGGTAGACAGCAACCACCCAGGGAGGAACAACCGTCCTGTGATAGTAGGTTGGTAGATATCAACCACCGAGGGAGGTATTACAGTCCTGAGGTAGTAGGCTGGTAGACATCCCCCACTCAAGGAGGAACTACCGCCCTGTGGGTAGGTTGCTAGACAAAACCCCCCGGGGAGGCACTTCCTCTTGTGGTAGTGGGTTGGGTAGACATCACCCCCCCAGGAGGTCTCCCCTGTGGTAGTTGGTTGGTAGACTACCCTAAGGGAGGTACAACCCCCCTGTGGTAGTGGGTTTTTTTGGGCGTCAACCACTCAGGAGGTACAACCGCCCTTTGGGGTAGTAGGTGGTAGACCAACCACCCAGCCACCAGGAGGGTTTCTCCCCCTAGGTGTGGTTGGGGACAGCACCCCCCGGGGAAGGTACTATCCTCCTGGGTAGAGGTGGTGACATAACCACCCTGGATGTACTCCCTCCTTGGTAGTAGGTTGGTAGAATAAACCCACTCAGGGAGGTACAAACCCCTGTGGTGTAGGTTGGTAGACATAAAACCCCCCAGGGAGATACTACCCTCCTTGGTAGGGGTTGGTGATATAAAACCATTCATTGAGGTACTACCGTCCTGGGGTGGGCTGGAGACATAAAACCACTAAAGGGAACTCCGTCCTGTGGTGTCTACTAGTTTTACCACTCAGGGAGGTTTACCGTCCTGTTAGTATTTTTCTGCTAAACCCCCCGGGAAAGGCACTATCCTTTGTGGTGAGGTTGGGAATACCCACCCAGGGAGGTACTACCCTCCTGTGGTAGTTGGTTTGGTAGACATTCCACTAAGGGGGGTACAACCCCCCTGTGGTGGGGTGGGTTGGTAGATGTCAACCACTCAAGGAGGTACTACCGTCCTGTGGTAGTGGGGTAGCAGCAACCCCCCAGCCCCCCAGAGGGTACCCCCCTCCTGTGGAGTGGTTTGGTGGACAAACCCCCCAAAAAGGTACTACCCCCCTGGGGTGTGGTTGGTAGAACAACCACCCAGGTGATATTTCGTCCTGTGGTTTGGGTTTGTAGACGTAAACCCCCTAGGAGGTACCCCCTCCTGGGGTATGGGTTGGGGGGACAGCAACCCCCCAGGAAGGTATACCCCCGTGGTAGTAGGTTGGAGACATCAACCATAGGGGTACTACCCCCCTGTGGTAGTAGGTTTGGTGATATCAACCATTTTTTGAGTACTCCGTCCTGTGGTAGGCTGGAGACAAAACTACTCAAGGAGGTACACCGTCCTGGGGTAGTACTCTGGACTTTAAACCATCAGGGAGGTATACCGTCCTGTGGTAGTGGGTTGCTGACATAAACCACCGGGGAGCATAGCCTTTGGGTATTTGGTTGGTGACATCACCCCCCCGGGGGGTACTACCCCCCTGGGGTTTGGTTGGTAGAATCATCCACTCAGGAGGTACAACCCTCCTGGGTATGGGTTTGGTAGCGTAACCCACTCAGGGGGAAAACCCCCCTCCTGTGGTAGTAGGTGGTAATTTTCAACCACCCAGGGGGTACTACCCTCCTGTGGTAGGGGGTTAGAAACACAACCACCGGGGGTACTCCCCCCTGTGGAGTAGGTTTTTAGACATCAACCCCCAGGGGGGGGGTACTACCCCTTGTGTAGAAATTGTGGCTTCAACCCAGGGGGGGTATCCCCTCCTGGGGTTTAGGCGGGTAGACATAAACCACCCGGGAGGTACTACCCCCCCTGTGGTATGGGTTTGGTAGACATCAACCACCCGGGGTCTACCCTTTTGGTATTTGGTTGGTGACATAAACCACAAGGGGGTTACTCTCCGTGGTAGTTTTTTATTACATCAACCACTCAGGGAGGTACCCCCTCCTGGGTAGTAGGTTGGTAGCATCAACCACTCAGGGGGTCTACCCTCCTGTGGTAGTAGGTTGGAAAAAGACTCAACCACTCGGGAGGTTCCCCCCTGTGGTTTGGTTGGTAGACATAACCCCCGGGGGGTTTTATACCCTCCTGTGGTAGAGGTTGGTAGCACAACCCCACTCGGGAGGTCCCCCTCCTGTGGTGTGGGTTTTGGTAGACATCAACCAATCGGAGGTAATCTACGTGGTAGGGGTTTTGGTAGACTTTCACCATCAGGGAGGTCTACCCTCCTGGGGTAGTAGGTTGGTAGCATCAACCACTCAGGGAGGTTACCCCGGGGAGTGGGGGGAAAGTAATCACTCAGTGGGGGAAATCCCCCCTGTGGTGTGGGTTTGGGTAGTTCAACCACTCAGGGAGTTTACTCCCCTCCTGTGGAATAGGGGTGACCAACCCCCCAGGGAGGTTACCCCCCTTGGTATTTGGTTTGGAGCATCAACCACTCAGGGAGGACTACCCTCCTGTGGTGTGGTTGGGTAGACATCAACCACCGGGAGTACAACCCTCTGTGGTATTAGGTTGGTAAACATCCCCACTCGGGGAGGACTCCCCTCCTGTGGTAGTAGGGTGGTAGACATAACCCATCAGGGAGGTACTACCTCCCTGTGGTAGTGGGTTGGTAACATAAACCCACTCGGGGAGGATACCCCCTGGGTAGTGGTTGGTAGACATAAACCCATCAGGAGGTACTACCCCCTGGGGGAAGTAGGTTGGTAACATCATCCGCTCAGGGGGTACTCCCCCTCCTGGGAGTGGGTTTGGAAGACACAACCACTCAGGGAGGCACTACCCCCTGTGGTAGTAGGTTGGTGACTCAACCACTCAGGGAGGTACTACCCTCCGTGGTAGTGGGTTTGGGAAAGACATCAACCACCGGGGAGGCACATTTTCCCTTTGGGGTAGTGGGTTTGGTAGACACAACCACTCAGGGAGGTATTACCCCCTGTGGTATGGGTTTGGAAGCTTAAAACCATCAGGGAGGCCTACCCCCCTGGGGTTGTAGTTTGTAGACATAAACCACTCAGGGGGGTAACCCCCCTGGGGTAGTGGGTTTGGTAGCCCAAAACCCCTCGGAGGTACACCCCTGTGGATAGGTTGGTAGACATAACCACTCAGGGAGGTTATACCTCGTAAAAAATTTGAATGTGAAACGGAAGCCTTTTTTGTTTAAACAATGGAAGGTTTTCTGGTGTTTTTTTTTTTTTTTGGTCTCATAAAGGGGACGCCAAAAAAACGGGTAATCTTGCTTACTTACACATTGCTCCATTCACGGCATGTACACGTATTGTATGCACACAAACTTACAAAAAAAACCCTGCACATAGGAGAGAGGTGCTTAGGAGACTTTTGGGAAAAAAGACTATTATACCCTACGAATTTTCCGTCCTCATTCCCTCGAAGAAGAAATGCACATACATTCCCAAATTCATTTTTCAATAATTTCCCCCTACACTTAAACCCTGACTGTAGGAAACGTGCAAACCGTATCTTCATCAAGGCAATGCCAATAAAGTTGAAAAAAAAAGCCCCCCAATTACATCGTTTTTCGGTCAGCGTGTTCCCTGCCACTAACTTTAAAAAATGTTTGACAGAAAACGGGTTAAATTATCTACCAGCTCTTCAAGATATTGGGGAACCTATAAAAAACCCCAAAGATGATTTGGCACAAGTGCGGGAATTTACACTATACCATGTGGGGGATGTGAAAAAATTTCTGTGGGGGAAACACCCAATTCTGGACTTTAGGATAGAGAACATAAAAATGCTTGCAAAAATGATGACGGAAAAACGCGGTGTTCAACAAAAGGACGATGTTGGACCCTCATGAAATTTCAGTGGGGGTAAACTATGATTAATAAGACGATTTAAACGGGAAAATACTAAAAGGCCATAATTGTGTCAGCAAACACAAAAACAAAAGTCCGGTAGTTAAATCTAAAAAATTGTAATCACGGGTTTTACCCTTTCGGAAATGTTGTTCATATGTCAATGGCCCCTCGAAGATCCTTCTCACCTCTTTAGTTCACTAACTACTACAAATATTACTACCCCCTCTATCCACGTGTCACTTCACCTGCTCCGCTCTATTTTACGCTTTTTTCTTAGTTTTCTCTTATTAGGACTGAAAAAAAGCCCCTCGTGGCGAAACGTTTCCCTTTAAATAGATGTCCTGAACTGTACAATAGTGTCTTTTTCCCCTTCTTTTCGGTTCACCCTACCATTTTTTCATAAGGTTTAGTTGAGCAATGTGACAAAGCAGCAAGTGATGGAATAGGTGGTAAAATTACTGAGGCAGTTGAAAGTTTTTTGAGGGTGAAGCTTTGGTTAGGGTGTGAAAGAGAGGGGAGGGGGGGGGGGGTGAGTGTTCACCATGGTTATTAAATATATTTATTATAGGATTGGTTGGATTAAAAGAAACTAACACAAAAAGGGAAGGGTCCAATTATTTTTTTCGTGACATGTGTTCTGGGAGATTCAAAGAGAAGTTGTAAAGGCAGGTGGGACGAATTTGGAAGGGGATGTAAAAAAAGGAAATAAAATAAATAGAAAAGAGCAAGGATGGGGTAACAAAAAAAATTTTGGAATAAAAAATTGGTATCAGACTGGGAGGGGGGGAAGGAGAATGGAGGAAGTAATGTGTTCAGAATTTGGGAGTGCACTTTTCCCGCAGATAGGGTTTTGTAAGGAAATCATCCATAAAAAATGACGATGGGGGAAAAAAGGGAGTGGGGCTTGAGGGATCTCCCGGGGACAAAAACGTTGCCCAAGGGAAAGTATAGACTATAGTGGTACCAACCTTTCTAAGGGTGTGATCATGGGTGGTGAATGCTGAACAAAGGGGAACCTGGAGGCATGGAGATGTGTCTGGGGAGATTAGGAAGTGGGGTTTTTTGAAAGGTTTAGCAGAGGGCTGAAGGTGATTGTTAGATGGTTTTGACTTTTAGAAAAGGGTTTGGAAAAAATAGATGACTTGGAGGGCGTAAAATCTCTAGTGGTAGGAAGGGGGGTAGGGGCTTATAGGAAAAAATTGGGGAGGGAGGGGGGTAAAGAAGGGTTTGTGTGCAAGGGGGTTAGAAACCAGCAAGCGCTGGGAATGTTGGTAGGAGTGGTGGAGGGAATGGTTTTTTTGACTTGTGTATGTTGGAGTGTGAACAGGAACATTTATGAGGGATTCGTGAAGCAGGTTTTCTGGGGGCAGGCAGACAATGCCTGACTCTCAAGAAGGGGCGGGGGTATTTGAAGTTTTGAGGTGTAGTATCTGCTTCCCTGTGGTAAGAAAAAGATGGAGTGAGTGGGGAGAAAAGTTCTTCCTTTTTTGGGGCACCCCTCGGTGGGGACGGCCGGGGTTTCTGAAAAAAGAGAAAATACTGAAAAACTGGAAAAAAACAAGCATAAATTCCTTTGTAAAAGTGAAAGGGGACAAGAAAGAAAGAATAGATTAAAAAGACAAAAATAAAAAATTTTGGGTTATGAAAACAGGAGGTTTAAGAATAAAAAATAGTAGCAATAAAAATTCTTTATTTCTACCCGAACATATACAAAGTTACAGACAATAGCTGACATCAAAACATACAAATTTAAAGAAAGCGCTTGTTGTAAAAGCATACGGGCAAATTTGGTCGTTTTGCCAGATGCGACCTACCAGTCGAAACACCTTTACCCCTTTTTACTGATGGTGAACATGGACAACCCGGTGTAAAAGGGAAAAACACTAATGTTTCTTCCTTGCCGGGGAAACGAACCCGGGGTCCTCACCGTGTATGGAGAGCTCTTGCCACCAGCCACGGGCCACCGTAAGAAATAAAAAAAAAACGGAAATGTATAGATGTAGGTAAAAGCGGTTTTTGCATCTATGATTTTAGAAAAGTGTATTAGATAAGGAAGATTAGGTCGTAACGTCAACTGTTACACAGTCTGAAATGGGTGTATTCAGTACAGAGATTTATATTCAGAAAGGGCTAAGGTTAGGGTTTTTACGACAAATTTTATAAGTTTTCCAGGAGGAATAGACGTTTTGGGGATGTTGAGTATTGCTCATGCAAGTATTTAAGATAGTGTGCGAAGAGGTGGCTTTTAAAAGGGTGTTTTCACACATGCTTTTTGCTATAATACGTGAAAATTTTAGACTTTGTAAAAAACTGAAAGTCACATTTTTAAAATTTTTAATGTAAACAGGGGAAAGTGGTTACTAGCCCCCGCTTTAGGATTTTAGTCGCCTCTTACGACCCCGCATGCCTTTTCGGAGGGCGAATTTGTTCCACTTCTCCATGGAAGTGGACATTTAATGCCTTTTTTGGATTTGGGGGGTGTATGTCACAGTAGAATTTACAATTCGAGGTGGAAAAAAGAAAAAAAAAAAGAAAAATGGGTAAAAAATTATTGAGGGGGTTCCGTGGAAAGAGTAACATATAGAGCAAATAAAAATGGAGCTGATGAAGAAAATAATAGTGTTGACACTTGTGTATAGGAGTGAGACTAGTTCTTAAATGTTACGCTTGAAAGGGTACTGAAGCAAGATACATGGGGTGCTTGAAGGGGAAAGTAAGCTGACCCAAAATTATGAAGAAAATAATGAAGAAGAAAAAAGAAATCATTAGTATATGAAAAAATAAATTTAGAGAACAGAAAGGTTTTTTGAATGGGGATCAAGGTTAAGTTGGCTAAGAATGTAAAACGTCGAAATTCATGGAAACTGCTCAGGGACAGTATGTTTAAGTTGTAGGTGTGACAAGGAAGTTTTGGATGTTTAGGTATAAATTTGGGGTTTTTCATCGATTAGGGAAACAAATGTTATGGATCCCATATGTTGTTGGTGTGTAGGTAACATTTTAAAAATGAACTCAGGGAAACCATTAGCAGGTTTGAGGGCGGAGGTAAAGAGCAAGCTCCTGCACTTTTAAAAATTTATGATATTGCATGACCTTTTGCAAGACAGCAATTAATGAATGATGGATTTAACGACCCAATGATAAAAAAACCCAAATTTTTTTCTTTGTCATCTTATTAGTGTTAACAAACAAAAACAAAAACACAAAAATAAAAATAAATAAAAAATTTCGGGTAATAAATTTTAAATTTTAAAAAAAAATAATAACAATAATAATAAAAAAATAATAATAATTAAAAAATGATGTGGTAGCTAAGTATAGTAAAGGGAGGCGGGGAAGTGGGATACGTGGGCCCGGTTCCAGCCTTTTATCTTGGAACCTGAGGGCGTTAGTTGAGTCTAGTGTAAGTCCCTCACGTCCAGAACGTTCTGCGGGGAGAAAGTAAAAATTGAAGTTACGGGGATGGCGGGTCATTTTTTACTATCAGACCTAAAAAAAATAAAAAAAAAGATTTTTAAAAAAGTTTTTTTGGGCCCCACTGAGTGTAGTGATTGTAGAAAAAAAATCTTTCAAGACGTGTCCACGCAAAAGGGGAAGCTGGAAGGTATGCCTTCATATGGGCACAAGGTTTTTACTAATTTTCCCTGGATTGTTATCTTTCTTTCTTTTCTGTGAGAACCCAACCACAAAACAAAGCAGGAGCAACAATTTTTCGGATTCGTTGTTTACCACACCACGCGATTCCAGAGCATTTATTGGTATCACTTCACCCATTACTTACTCCAGAGACCGTCTTTTTTCATGTCACATGCTTGCAAATTGTGTTTTCATATTGTTTTTTCATTTAGTTTCTTCATTAATATCGTGGTGTTCTTGCCAATATTAGCAAATGCTGTCTGCATGTGCAGGCATCCTCGTTTGTTCATGTTAATTAAAAAAGTTTTTAAAAAAAAGAGTAAAAGGAGCGAATGTAAATATAGAAAGTGTTTGTGGAAGAAAACAATAAAAGAATATGATATTGTGTATATGGACTTTAGTAAGGCTTTGTAGGTTCCCCACCGTGCTGTTGAGGAAAATTTAAGGGAAAAAGGAATAGGAGGGGAAAATTTTTTTTCCCGGGAGAGGCATGGTTGACAAATAAACAGCAGAGAGTTTTCATAAATGGGGAAAAAATCAGAAAGGGGGGCACGTAAAAACGGTGTTCCTCAGGGGGGGGTTGGGCCCCTTGTTGTTCACTTTTCATAAAAGACATGATGAGGGGAAAAAAAGCGACATAAAACAAATTTTTTTTATGACCCAAAAAAAGGCCGTCCAGTTCTTTTAAGAGGAAATAGAGCACTCCAGGATGATTTGAATAGACTGAACAATGGGCGGAGAAAAGGGGAGATGCCGTTTAAAACTGACAATGAAAGTTCTAAAAGTTTGGGCAGGTAAATAACCCGCCACAAAAACTAAAAAAATGTACTTTAATCTACTGATTGCGAAAAGGATTTGGGGTTTGGTTTGCATAATCTAAAACCAAGAAACAGTGCATAAGTGTTCGCAATAAAGCTAACAGAATTTTGGCTTCATATCTAAAATTAAAAAAAAGAAATCAAAAGGGTTTTTCTTCAACTCATTACCTTGGTTAGGCCCCATTTAACTATGCGCTCAGTTCTGGTCACCGTGTTACAGAATGGATACAAATGCTCTGGAAAACGTACAGAGGAGGATGACAAAGATGATCCCATGTATCAGAAATCTTCCCTATGAGGATAGACTGAGGGCCCTGAATCTGCACTCTCTCGAAAGGCGTAGAATTAGGGGGGATATGATCGAGGTGTATAAATGGAAAACAGGAATAAATAAAGGGGATGTAAATAGCGTGCTGAAAATTTCCAGCCAAGACAGGACTCGCAGCAATGATTTCAAGTTGGAAAAATTCAGATTCAGGAAGGATATAGGAAAGCACTGGTTTGGTAATAGAGTTGTGGGTGAGTTGAACAAACTCCCGAGTACAGTTATTCAGGCTAAAACGTTGTTTAGTTTTAAAAATAGGTTAGATAAATACATGAGTGTGTGTGGGTGGGTGTGAGTTGGACCTGACTAGCTTGTGCTGCTGGGTCTGGTGCCGTGCTCCATCCTTGAGTGGAGATGATCAGACTGGGTGGGTCATTGGGCTAATCCGGGAGGGGGGGTCATTGGTCTAATCCGGGGGGGACATGGACCTGCTCCGGATGGGTCAGTAGGCCTGTTACAGTGTTCCTTCTTTCCTTTCGGCTCACATTGAGTCATTAAAGCACCTAAACTACTGGGAACGCCTACAAGTTTTGAACATGTATTCATTGGAGCGGAGGAGAGAGAGGTACATGATAATATGTACCTGGAAGGTACTCGAGGGCCTGGTCCCAAATCTGCACACTGCCATAACAACATACTAGAGTGAGAGATATGGGAATAAGTGTAAAATAAACCCAGTGAGGAGCAGGGGGGACAATAAGGGAACACTGTATCAACATCCGGGGTCCCAGACTATTCAACATCTTACCAGAGGATATCAGAAACACTGGAAACATAAACACATATGCAGTTTAATGTGATCCGTTATTGACAACGTTTCGCCCACACAGTGGGCTTTTTCAAGTCATACACAGATCTACCTGGGGTGGAAGGTACGGGAGTATTTATAGTCAGGTAGATCTGTGTATAATTTGAAAAAGCCCACTGTGTGGGCGAAACGTTGTCAATAAAGGATCACATTAAACTGCATATGTGTTTATGTTTCCAGTGTGTCGGTATTTTATACCATTTATTTTCATATCAGAAACACGGCTGGAACCAGTGTAGAAACTGTCAAGAGAAAAC
The DNA here is from genome assembly GCF_026875155.1 of Cherax quadricarinatus. Lineage (NCBI taxonomy): Eukaryota > Metazoa > Arthropoda > Malacostraca > Decapoda > Parastacidae > Cherax > Cherax quadricarinatus. The sequence goes on from NC_069411.1 coordinate 64,413,406, forward strand.
TGGACAGATCACAGCCAGATCAACCAGGCTGTGATGGATATGTGGGGGCAGCGGGCCTCCAGCAGCAACAGCCTGGTTGACCAGGCAAGCACCAGACGAGAGAGTAGATAAATTCTCGAAACTGTTCAAAGGTATATCAAAGGTATAATGTGATTCACGTTTATACATGTGAGCAGACAGAAACAAAGCTTTCCTCCGTAGTATATTTATATTTATATACAAAGCATAAAGCTACAAGTTTACCTGGAGAGAGTTCCGGGGGTCAACGCCCCCGCGGCCCGGTCTGTGACCAGGCCTCCTTAGGTCAGTGTCCCAGGATGCGACCCACACCAGTCGACTAACACCCAGGTACCCATTTTACTGATGGGGAACATAGACAACAGGTTGAAAGAAACACGTCCAATGTTTCTACTCTGGCTGGGAATCGAACCCAGGCCCTCGCCGTGTGAAGCGAGAGCGTTAACCACCAGGCCAATATAATACGTGATGGGTTAATTCTGACTTCACAATCAGTTTCATTATGGTAAAAGTAACCTAAAAGACTTTATTTTATAGAAATATCAAATTTATTATTTTCCAGTGATAGTGATGGTAAACAGTGCAAAACTCACATACATACATACATATGTATAAATACGCACACACACAAAAACACACGCACGCAAGATGCACATACACAAAAGGACCCCAATGGAAACAAAAGGACCCCAATGTAAACAAAAGGATCCCACTGGAAACAAAAGGACCCCAATGGAAACAAAAGGACCCCAATGGAAACAAAAGGACCCCAATGGAAACAAAGGGACCCCAATGGAAACAAAAGGACCCCAATGGAAATAAGTCACTCTGTCTGACTTTTTTTGGTTTATTCTAGGTTCTCTACACATATGCTGCTATGTATGATAATTCTATGTAACTGTATTTGTGTATACCTGAATAAACTTGCTAACTTACTTACTACTGACAAGTGGTCAGTGGTCAGTCGTCACGTGAGGTCACAGACCCTGAGCTGCTTTGGGGATTAGCGTGGACGGTTACATAGCATGGCTTGCTTCTGCAGTGTTTTAAAAATTGAGGTTGGAGAGTTGAAGGAGGAGGTCTTGCTTCTCCAGGAGGAGATTAGGAGGCTGAAGGTCCACCTCAATGGGTCTGGGAGAGAGTGTGAGGTGGCTGGAGTGGTGGGGAATGAGGCTTCTAGCAGTGAGGTGCAGTCTGTCTCTCGCTGTGAGAAGGCTGTAGTTGGGGAGGTAGCAACGGCTACCAGCAGTGAGGTGCAGCCCAGCACCTGCTACAAGTCGCGAGTGGTTCACAGTAGTGGGAGAGAGTAAGGAAAGTTAAGAGTGAAGATCTGAAGGTAGGAAATAGCTTCTCTGTTCTTCAGGATGAATGTACTTCAGTGGCCAGTGAACGTAAGGGTACTACTGCCCCTGCTAATGGAGGTAAGCGCATTCTTGTGGTTGGTGACTCTCAGGTAAGATATATTGACCGTGCTTTTTGTAATAGGAATAAGAAGATGAGAGATAGAGTGTGCTTCCCTGGAGCTGGTGTTGGGACATAGTCAACAGGCTGGATAATATCATGTCAGGTAATGGGAACAAGCCCATTATCTGTCTCAGTGCTGGTGGAAATGATATTGGGAAGGGTAGGAGAGAAGAGCTGCTAGATAAGTACAGGTCAGCTATAGATTTCATTAAGTCTAAGGGAGGGATCCCAATCATATGTAGCATCTTGCCTAGAAGGGGAGTAGGAAATGAATGGTTGTCTAGGGCAATTGGTGTAAATTGCTGGCTAGACAGATACTGCAAGGAACTTGCAATCCCATTCATTGACAACTGGAACAACTTTTATGGCAAACATGATATGTATGCAAGGGATGGGGGTACATCTCTCTGGGGCTGGGGTGGTAGCACTTGCAGACTCGATTGAGAAGGCCATTGGTGAAATGCCTATGATTTTAAACTGATGGAAGATAGAGGTATGGGTGTGTGTGGGAAACAAGCAGGTTGCAACACTAGGGTTGGAAACAGTAAATGTATAAAAGGCATTCAGCATGAAGTTATAAATAAAGACAATAGATCGGGTCAGCAAACAAAGGGGGACAGCAGAGGGCAGCAAGGGACTAGCTCCCTTAAGGTTTACTATACTAATAGCAGGAGTGTAAGAAATAAGATAGATGAGCTAAGATTAATTGCAAGTGCAGGAAACATAGATATTATTGCTATAACAGAGACCTGGCTCAATCTGAAAGATAGAGAGATGCCCTCTGAATGTCACATACAAGGCTATAAATTATTCCACACTGACAGGGTCAACAGGAAAGGTGGTGGAGTAGCGATGTATGTCAGAGACAATTTAAATTGTTGTGTTAGACAAGATATTAAATTAGAAGCGTCAGCCACTGAATCTGTTTGGTTACAGCTTCTCGAGGGCCGAGAAAAACTAATTTTGGGTGTGATTTACAGGGCCCCAAATCTTGATAGGGAGTGCAGTAAACTTCTATGGGACGAAATTCGTAAGGCATCTACATACGAAAATGTTGTGCTAATGGGAGATTTCAACTATAGACAGATTGACTGGAGCAATTTGACAGGAAATTTTTGAGTCAGGTGACTTTCTTGATACGATCCAGGATTGTTTTTTAAAACAGTTTGTGACAGAGCCTACTAGGGGAAATAACCTCATTGACTTGGTTCTTGCCAGTAGGGAAACACTAATTAATAATCTTGAGGCTAATGATGAGCTTGGGGAAAGTGATCACATATCACTCAGTTTTAATATATCATGGAATTCCCCTAATAATGGCAATCAAGTCTCCGTCCCTGACTTTCGCTTGGCTGATTTCATAGGACTGAAAAATTACTTAAGTGGGCTGAACTGGAATGACCTGACTAAGGGTCAGGTAAGTGGTGATGGTTGCCGATATGATGCTTTCCAGGGCATAGTTCTAGCTGCTCAGTCAAATTATGTTCCAAATAGGGAAATCAGTTCAAACAAAAATAATCCTAAATGGATGAACAATAGATTAAAATATCTGATTGGTCAAAAGAGAGGCATATATAGGCAAATCAAAAGAGGAGAGGGGCAATTAAGAAATCGATATATTCAGTTAAAGAGAGAAATAAAAAAGGGAATTAGAAAAGCAAAAAGAGATTATGAGGTTAAAGTTGCAAGAGAATCGAAGACTAACCCAAAAGGATTCTTTCAGGTATACAGAAGTAAGATCAGGGACAAGATAGGCCCACTCAAAAGTTCCTCGGGTCAGCTCACTGACAGTGATAAGGAAATGTGTAGAATTTTTAACACATACTTCCTCTCAGTTTTTACACAGGAGGATACCAGCAATATTCCAGTAATGATAAATTATGTAGAACAGGACGATAATAAACTGTGCACGATTAGGGTCACAAGTGACATGGTCCTTAGGCAAATAGATAAATTAAAACCTAACAATCCCCAGGCCTGATGAACTGTATGCAAGGGTTCTAAAGGAATGTAAAGAGGAGCTTAGCACACCTTTGGCTAATCTTTTCAACATATCACTACAAACTGGCATGGTGCCAGATAAGTGGAAAATGGCAAATGTGATACCTATTTTCAAAACAGGTGACAGGTCCTTAGCTTCGAACTATAGACCAATAAGCCTAACCTCCATAGTGGGAAAATTTATGGAATCAATAATTGCCGAGGCAGTTCGTAGCCACCTTGAAAAGCATAAATTAATCAACGAATCTCAGCATGGTTTTACAAAGGGGCGTTCCTGCCTTACGAATTTATTAACTTTTTTCACTAAGGTATTTGAGGAGGTAGATCATGGTAATGAATATGATATTGTGTATATGGACTTCAGTAAGGCTTTTGACAGGGTCCCACATCAGAGACTATTGAGGAAAATTAAAGCACATGGAATAGGAGGAGAAATTTTTTCTTGGATAGAGGCATGGTTGACAAAGGGGCAGCAGAGAGTTTGGATAAATGGGGAGAAATCAAGTGGGGAAGCTTTACGAGCGGTGTTTCCACAGGGGTCAGTTTTGGGCCCCCTGCTGTTCACAATCTACATAAACGACATAGATGAGGGCATAAAGAGCGACATCGGCAAGTTTGCCGATGCCCACCAAAAATAGGCCGTCGAATTCTTCTGACGAGGACATTCGAGCACTCCAGGAAGATTTGAATAGAATGAGCAGTGGTCGGAGAAGTGGCAGATGCAGTTAATATAAGACAAATGCAAAGTTCTAAATGTTGGACAGGACAATAACCATGCCACATATAAACTAAATAAGGTAGATCTTAATATTATGGATTGCGAAAAAGATTTAGGAGTTTTGGTTGCAGTAAAACTGAAACCAAGACAACAGTGCATAAGTGTTCGCAATAAAACTAATAGAATCCTTGGCTTCATATCAAGAAGCATAAATAATAGGAGTCCTCAGCTTGTTCTTCAACTCTATACATCCTTGGGTTTGGCCTCATTTAGATTTGCTGCACAGTTTTGGTCACCGTATTACAGGATGGAATAAAATTCTCTGGAAAATGTTTCAAAGGAGGATGACAAGTTTGATCCCATGTTCAGAAACCTTCCCTATGAGGATAGACTAAGGGCCCTGAATCTGCACTCTCTAGAAAGACGTAGAATTAGGGGGGTATGATTGAGGTGTATAAATGGAAGACAGGAATAAATAAAGGAGATGTAAAAAAGTGTTTCTGAAAATATCTAGCCTAGACAGGACTCGCAGCAATGGTTTTAAGTTGGAAAAATTCAAAATTCAGGAAGGATATAGGAAAGTACTGGTTTGGAATAGAGTTGTGGATGAGTGGAACAAACTCCCGAGTACAGTTATAGAGGCCAGAACGTTGTGTAGCTTTAAAAATAGGTTGGATAAATACATGAGTAGATGTGGGTGGGTGTGAGTTGGACCTGATAGCTTGTGCTACCAGGTCGGTTGCCGTGTTCCTCCCTTAAGTCAATGTGACCTGACCTGACTAGGTTGGGTGCATTGGCTTAAGCCGGTAGGAGACTTGGACCTGCCTCGCATGGGCCAGAAGGCCTTCTGCAGTGTTCCTTCGTTCTTATGTTCTTATGTTCTTATATATTATTAGTAATATAATACTTATCTGTCAGAGGCACATAGTGTGGACTATCTCTTGGTAAGTTCATGATGTGGACTTTACACTTGACTTGGAGAGAAGAATTACAGTTGCCATCTTCTGTATGTTCAGAATTTATTCCAAATCTCTCCAGATAATTAGTAATTACTCTATTATTATGTGGCGCAGTTTTAATCTCCATTCAGAAGAATGGATAAAAATGTTGCAGATAACATTCGGAGACGAATAACAAAATTAATTCACTTCCATAAGTAATTTTTTGTATAAAGATAAATTGACAGCCTTGATCCTACTGTCTCTTTATTGATAAAAAATGAGGGAAGAAATCAGGAAGAAAGATTATATTAAAGGAGTTAAAAATATGATAACATGGATATCTAACAAAGAAAGATCTAAACTATTGGATAAATTTAGGTTAAGATAGTCTATAGGATAATACTGT